>WAAB01022456.1:0-56411 GCA_013389865.1 Piaya cayana
GATATGCACCTGAAGTGTTGCAACGCTTTTATTTTTCAAGCTAGCTCATGTTTAAGTGTAGTTTAAGATGGGTTACAACGTGCAGTGCTCAGATTTCCTCTGCGTGTTTCCCTGGAGCCAGGTTTCAAGCTTTTGACCCTTTAACCGCAGCGTCATTCCCTTTCCCTGGTTTGGGACCTTCAGCAGGCTGGAAGTGTTTGTGATCTTTGGAGCAGCTGGACCTCCACAGACAATGGCCTGTTGTAATTCATAGAATCATAGAATCACCAGGTTGGAGGAGTGTGATGGTCTGAGTGAAACCCCCCTGCCGGGCACTCAAAACCTCACAGTAGAGCAGTTTTTCCTCCTCCCCCCACCCCCCTGTACAAGCCCAAGGGAGAAAAAGGGAGAAGAAAAAAAAACCCGAAAATGCTGAAAACAAGCAGACCAAAGTTAAGTGATTATATATACATGTATTAACCCTTATATGTAACTAAAATACCATATATACACAGAATCAGAGACCCCCAAAAGAAAGACCTCCCCCTGCCATGAAGGGAAATTATGAATCCAAAACAGATCAATAAAAGCGAACAAGAGAAAAAAACCATTACTCTCCTCAGACAGCAAATCACCACTCGGCATTCCACGCTGCTCCGAACCCAGCAGCCCCCAGAAGAAGGAGAGGGAGGAGTGTCTGACTCCCTGATTTAATACCCCCAGATTACGTAGAAAATTGCATGGAATACTGGGAAATGCAGTTCTTCCTCAGCCACAACCTGGCTATTCAGGAGAGTCCAAAATTAAACCCATCACAAAGAGACCCACCGGATCATCGAGTCCAACCGTTCCTATCAAAATTCCACGCGTAAGCCTACTTTGATTTGATGTATTTCATTTACTGAGACAAAAGAAAACTGAAATTATTTTCAAGGAAATTACCTTGATTCTCCATTGTATTGCATGTGAAATAATTGCTTATACCTCCACAACTTTTCCACGTGACCATTAATTATCAGATTGTCTAGGATATACTGATATCGGTAAACGGACCCATCACACGCAAAATATGCTCATGCAAAATTCACATGGTCTAATGAGATTCTTGATTTCATTAACAACTAATAGGATGTAGTTCTTTCATTTTGGATGTTCTCTAAGTATAGAATGAGTAGAATCATAAATTAACATTTCAGATAGCTTGACTGTTGATGTATAGAGGATCTGTTGCTGGAAGATATAAAAAGAACGTTTATTTAATAGAGTTCTGCGACTTTGTATATATATTTGAACATTTAAACTGCTACGATGTATTATAATGTAGACAAAATCCAATATGCTCTGTATACAATCCCATCTGTTTTAAATGTGAGGATTACTGATCATGGCAGAAGGCACACGTAGTGTAAACAGTTTGCTACACGCAAACCAATATATTCTAGTTACAAGTCAATAAATTTCATATATAATCCAATTAGTTCTCATTGAGAGTCTTTTATTTAGCAAATGGTCTGTTTCAAACTACTAATTAAAGATGACTATTACTTAATTGACAGGCCAAAAATTTGAATAGAGAAAAAGGTATATCATACAAGAGAAACAATACCATAAAGTGAAAATAATACTTCAAAGTACTAAGTTAGTTAGTTTGATAAATCAAGTAATTTCATGTGGGAGAAGATACAATGATCGCCGTTGAAGTCCTCTTCCTACCCATCTCTCTGTAGTACTTTGTTTTGTAGGGAATTAGCTCTAAATCTGTGCAAAATACACTATAACTAGAGCTTCAGGATACAAACATTTGTGTCTCAACTTTCACACATGGTCAAACCAGCACCAGCATGATGGCAAAAAAGTCTTATTTGGAGATGCAAGGGAGGAAAGATTTAGGATCAGACACTGTTGTACTATGTGTTTAAAACATAGAATCCCTGTATCTCCTAGAAAGGTCAAGCATTTCCAGAAAAAATAAATAACTTCAAGGAGAAACTGTTAGAAGGAAAACAAAGCTCTTCACAGCAGTTTGATCCAATTATCAGTATAAATCCAGTAAGAAGTTGGGGTAAAAGATCATCTTTTTATTTTGTTTCTTCTGTGATGATTAAAGTTTGATTTATGAACTGGGAAAGACAGCAGAGATGGCTACAGGTTACCCAAAGAATAAAGGAGGCACTAAAGTGGAATTTATTTCAAAACAAAACCATATTGCTTGCAAGAGGAAATTAATAAAATTGGGAATTCCTAGCAGAAGAACCTTAAGACTCCTCAGCTTAAAATTATTCCTCTTTCCCATTCTAGTCTGATTTCTGAAGAAGAGCAAAATGATGTGGAAAAAAACCTCTGCATAAATAATTGATTTCCTTTACTCTAGATGTGGATCTTTCCTGCATAAAAATCTTGTGGAATGTAGTTTGTAAGGCTAGAAGACTGAAGGATTTTATTATTATTATTATTATTTTATTGTTTCTTTCAATTTTCCTAGCTCTGCTACATAGTTCTGTGTAAGGTGAGTTCTGACATGCCAATGGTTTTGATCCTGGGCTAGTGATTTGAATTTGTGTCACAGTTTTTCTTCCAGCTTTAATTTTTAGTTCATGCCGTGGCTAGGTCCAGGCAGATCATTAAAATTAGACTCCAAGCACAGTTTAAGAAAATAGCTTTTTATTAAACCCCCAAATGAAGAAAGAGAAGCATGTTAATAGTGCCTTTGCGCATTTCTGCAGCCCAGAAAGGAAGGGCTTGATTTTATCCTCTAGAGAAAGAGCAAATAGTATTAATTATTAAGCATAAATTAATATTCTTTGAGATGTAGATGCTGTCACACAGTCTCTGATAAAGTGCATTCCTGTACTTGATAGCTCACAAGAACTGTTATTTTCACAGGTCTCTGTGCCTGTAAAGAAATATTCTAGGGATTGTCAGCAAAACTTTTATCACACATTCTAGTTCTGTTTTAACAGAATTGGATCACAACTATAACTCATATGGAACAGCAAGGAAAGCCTGAATTTGAGCGGTATAGAAATAGAATATTGAGAATTAGCATTTTGTGCCGTTTTGTAGTCTTCTGCTGCCTTTCTGCCAACACGGAGAGGTGACTGGTATTACCTCTGGTCCACCTGGTTCTTGGGCCTGTCAAAAAAAAAAAGACAAATAACGATATAAAATAATCAGCTCATGAAAAATTTCAGGCTGAGATTTGTTTCTCATTTGTCACATCAAAACATGAAATCTTTTATTCGGGAAGCTGGAGAGAGCATTTGACATTAATCCTGCTGATATGCAGAGAGAATAAATGAAGAATTTCTGTTGTTCCTGTGTTCATGTAGCATATTAATGATTTTGACAACAACATTGAAGATATTTGGTTACTGTCTAACATTAAATTTATTGTTATGGCCTTAAGACTGTTTTTGTCTGCCATTGTTCTAGTAAAGTTCTAACAACATATGACTGTGAAGAGTTGGAGAACAGCACCAAGTGTAGTTCAGACTATTTAGATTTAATGAATCTACTTAGGGAGAACAGATTTTACCATATTTCTTGACTGACATACACACACACACACCAGTTTTTATTTTCTTTTATTTATCAGCAACCTCCTTCATAAGTTATGGTATTTGTGTGATGGGTATGTGCAGTAATTATTTCATAACATGAATTTTAAAAGGAAATAATTCAGTGTGCTAAGAAGCAGCTATACAGAGAAAAAGCAAAAAAGCCAATTCCCTTCTAAAAACATCCTCTTATTTAGACTAACAGTTCTCCTTCAGAAGGTGAAAAAAGTAAAATGGATTAAATTTAACTTTGCTGCTGTCACTAGAGATGATATTATGGCCACCTTCCAACAAAATAAACTAGATGACACACACTTGACTAGTATTTACCATCCATCAGGTCCCACAAGAAGGACTATGAGTGCTGGTAGTTTGGAAAAACAAATGTGTTCCTCATCTTGAAAAGACACGTTATTGAAAGAGACTTACCAACTGCAATGTTGAGGCAAACCCCAGAGTTGTCTCCTGAGCTATTAGGAGTGGCTTGAAAACCATCAAGTTGGTTTTGTCAGATATTCAGACCAATTTCCTTCTGCTGAGTGATTAACTACAGTTGTTACCATGCAACATCCTCACTAAAAGTTGCACCAATGGAGTTTAAAAGCAGAAATTCCAGTTTCGGATCTGTTTCTAAGTCAGTCTTCAGCACTGAAAAGCTTATCTACACAGTAGAATCAGAATTCTTTTTTTTAATTCTTACATTGCTTGCAAAGCAATCTCTAGTAGATGATTTATTTTGTTTTTAGCTGAGAATAACCTGCTCCTTTTCCTGTTAGTTAAAGAATCTCATCTTGGCTTTTGCAGTTAGGAAACATACATATAATCAGGTGCTCAGTTAGAGAAATGCAGACCTGGAGCCAGATAGAACTTTTTCAGGGAGAGAAGAGTGCAAACAAATAGCTGATGTATGTTGCACCATATTTAATGAATCTGGGTTTCATTTGCAGCTGCAGGTCAATGAGAAAACAACAAAATGTGAAAGCATGGTGAAAAATCAAAAAATGTCAGCAGAAACGATAAGATAAGGAAAGGGAGAAGGAAAAGCAGACCCTCAGCATTGGCATTGTACTTCCCAGGGCAGAGGACTTAAGATGCTGATGAAATGCCATACTGCAACCCCCCAACTCTCTCCAACATGATTGAAATCATAAACTTTAGGTCACCCATCCAGGAAGAGTAACACCAGGAAAAAAAGGATGGAACCTTAGAAGTTTGTGTACAACAATGCTGCAATCTCCATCAATTGTCATCTCAAGCCTTCAAAATTCTCCACAGCATCCCGCATCCCCACTTCATAATGTCTCTGCTGTCATACCAGGCCTGTACATGAAATCATTGTGCTGATCGAGGGGAAAAATCCCAAACCCTGGGCCGTTCAAATAAAGCTTGACCTGACCTTGGAGAGAGAGTCTGACCTGCCTCAGTCCTGACACCCTGCAAATTCAGAACAAAGCCTGTGGCCTCTTATCAATGGCAATTTTGTAGTACAAAAAAATGAGTTCTTTTCAGTCACATCATGACGATTACAACTTTTAAGCTTGAAGGCTTGTAACCATGTGGAAGTGAATGAAAAGCTCATTTTGGCGCTGGTTGTTCTGGAACAAAACTTCTAGCAACTGTGAGTAGAAAATTAGGGGTTTATTTAAGATAATGAGCCTTAGAGCACTTTCATCATGTCAATGCAACAACCACACGCAAATCAATACAACTAAATATTATTGCATTAACCTGTTAAATTCTTGTAATGGCATTAATGCCAGTAGATGCACTTTTCAAAACACAACACGATAACTTCAGTACAACACATAACTTACATGGGTCTCTGGTTTCTGTCCTGCTCTTGAGCATTTTCATGCAGGATTAAGCAGTTCAAGAAGCAGATATAGTATAAAAAACAATCTAGCGCTATAGCTTGGGGATATTTTCCTCTCCTAGCTACCACCTGTCCATAGTGTCTCTTTCAACTTGATTCATTTTCTCTCAAGATGAAGGTGGGTCAACCATTATGATAATGTTGCCTTTTATGTACATGACTGAATAGAGAGCAAAATTCACTTGCATTTTTCAGTGCCTGGTTATGTAACAAGTAGTGTCTTAATCAGACGGGAATAAGTGATGTAGTGAAGATACTGCTAAGTAAGAATCTGAACTTAGTTAAATTTGAGTAGTTATAACTGGAAATTGTTTAACAAGCATGACATTTGACTAATATTTATGTCATCCATGTGATGTTAATTTTGTACCAGGTCAGCTTTATACTTGAGTCTCTTGGATGGGCAGCTAAAGAGAGCCAGCAGGCACATATCGCTGTGCTCTATGGTTTGTATCTTATACAGAACAATTTCACTGAAAGTACACAGAGCTGTGAGTGCTTGAACACAGGACCCTCCAGTTTCTTTTGTAGTCATTAGACTTCAATGTCATGCTTAAGCTAGCCGATATTTAGCTCAATTAATTTTTATACCTTAAAGTGAAATAAAGTCCCTTCAACGGGACAATAAAGTTCTTTACTATGCACGGTTAAATTGCTAAAAATGCCTTAGATAGTGGACTGAGACGCCAGGAACTTCAGTTCCAGAGGCCTCACATCCACAAAGGGAATTCATCTCACCGTCTCGGGTATAAACAACGTGAAGAGATGTCTCAGAAGGGGGTCTCTGTTAAATGCTGGGCAGAGAACATTGAGGACAAGGGGCTGTTACTGAAATCACCAGATTATAACAAAAGCGTAAATTATGAACTCAAACAATTGCATCTGGCTCTTACAAGTGTAAGTCGTGTTCAAGGTTAAATTTACATGCCACAGATAAAGTTCTCCCTGTATTAAAGGCACGTGAGTGCCACCAATAGAGAAAAAGATTAATACGTTCTGTTCTGTTCCCACCTGTTCTACAGATCAATCTGTCCTTGCTTCCTCTGATGTTACTGCAACAAAACACAACTTTAGACTTGAATATAAATCTGACTTGCAAAGTTTACCCGTTGAAACATAAGACATGAGACTACAAAAGAGAAAGTCATATAACAGAGCGCTTTCTTTACTGAAGCAAATCCTTTTTTTGCTCCTTAGAGAGTGAGATAGTATAATGTTGGAAGATTGTGCTTCTCACATTCTGGAAGAACAGTTTATTCATTGTTCTGACAGCATTTATTTGGATCTTGAAGAAATAGGTTATAGGAAGCACGGGGAAAACATCATTTGCCATGAATTACCCTCCTTGGAAATATGTGATATGGAATAATTCCAGTCAATCAATGTCTTTTGAAGAATGTTTCTGGCACCAGATTCTAATTTTGAAGAATAGATGCTAAGGGTAGTCTCATCAGAAAAACTGAGTGCCCCTGCCCTTGTCACCTGTAAGCCTGCACAGGCTGCCTTTCACCCACCATCGAGAAAGCCAGCAATGAGAAACATGAGGGGATGTAGTAACTGCTTCTAAGTAATGCCACCTATCATCAGCCTTCAAACAGCTGATGCACTTGAGGTCTGAATTTTGCTCTTCCTTTATTTTTAGAGTGATGCCTTCATCTATTTAAGGA
This sequence comes from Piaya cayana, assembly GCA_013389865.1. Taxonomy (NCBI): domain Eukaryota; kingdom Metazoa; phylum Chordata; class Aves; order Cuculiformes; family Coccyzidae; genus Piaya; species Piaya cayana. The sequence goes on from WAAB01022456.1 coordinate 7,077, forward strand.
GTTGCAGAAATTAACTATCATTTCAATATTGTATACGATAATAATATTAGTTCTTCACGGAGCTCATTGAAAGTAGAGTTAGAATTAATATTGCATACAGAGTATGGCCTACTGTGCCTACTCCATTGAGGCAGTGTAGAGCTCTATAGGTGAAATTTGTCGTGTTCATTTATATTTTAAATGACACAACAACATTATAGAAACAAGGACAGAAAAATGAAGAGATGTTGTACGTTTGTATCTGAAATTTCTAATTCGGGCTGTCTTCATGGTCCTGTAGGGCTCTCAAACTTTCTTTGGGAGCCAGAGGCAAAAGGAACCCATAGTTTTTACTGTCTGTATGTGCTGATTGGCTGAGAGCTCCTAGAAGATCAGGTGACCCAGATTATCATAATTTTTTATCTCGGTTCTAGGCTTCAACTACAACTATCGTCATCTAAGAATGCAAAAATCAGAAACATTTTAATTTTTGATACTGAGACAATAGTTTCTGGTGCTAAAAATAATGAAAAAAACCAAAGAATTCTTAAAAGTATTAGAAAGGGTGTCCTTTCACTGTGCTTTACTCCACCTTAAATATCAGTGTTCCCGACATGAATGCAGTAGACTGTAAATAAGAGACCTGACCATGCAGAAGTTAAAACATGTTGTAATGAGACGGCAACACATTCAAGATAGTAGCCGTTTGTAATAAACAACCCTTGGCTCCATTTATCTCTACTCTGTGATATCTAGACGCAGCCGCTAGTCTTGAAACGGGACCATAAAAGTGAAGCCAAACGCATCCAGAAAACCGTTTCTGATAAGTGCAATCTCGCAGAGGTTTTTGCATGAGTAAAATGAATGTATTTGATTGAATGGGACGAAACAGTAGATAGGAAAGCTTGGCAGCAGATTATCAGCACTTTTGGGGAAAAACATCTAGTTGTATTAGAAAGGAGTTGCTGAGGTATGTTTGGCAGTAAAATAGTTACGCGGTGAAAAATAATTTACTTTTTTTAAACCAGTTTACCTGAATGTATCTAGATTACTATGCTCTTGCAGCTCCGAGAAGTCACACAGTTATGTCGGTCTCATTGAAGGACATAGACCTTCTAAATTATAAAATTCCAGTAAGGAAACCACGCACGAGCAAGCTTCCTTAAAGACGTAGGATAATCCAGACAAGGATGTTCATTGCATTATTCTATAATCATAAGTTGATTTAATCAAATGATTTAATATACCAGGTATTAGGTTCAATTCTTAATGTATTTAATTCAATCAGACGATGTTTCTGTTTTTAAAGGCGATGCATCTCAATTGAAGGGAGGTGCTGGGTGTTGTGGAAGCTACATCTAATGCAGCAGAGGAAGTGGCTGATTTGCTGAAAGTTACGTAAGATTCAGGGAATCGCATCACGTGTTTAACGGGTAACATCATTTACAATATAGTGCGCTGCACAGGCCTTTTCCCTGCACTTCAGCATGAAATCACACATGAATACAGCATGAGAGTTTATTTTCTGTCTGAATTTTATCATTAACTTTTTTTAAAAAACAAAAGATACTCAAAAGTATCATTAGAATAATCAGATTGTGAATGAGCTGCTCTTTTTGGGTGTACAAACACAAAATCTGCTTTAATACCAAACAGGATTGAGAGACTGGAGATGTTTGGGGCAAATGAGAACTCACGCAGTTGACAACCACCTTAGATTCTGAAGGCTTTGCCAAATTTTTTTCTGCAAAGATAGCAAAATAATTGGAGAAAATACTTTAGCAGATAATCAACAAAATTTGTTAAATTTTAAAATCCGAATGACAGATGAGACGAGCACAGTCAGTCCTTCAATCTGCCTGTGGATCTTAACATCCAAATTTCACGGATCAGAAAGGTGAGAGAGGCTGGGGGGCAAAGACACATAAACTTTGGCACTGAACTGTACACTTCATAGGCCAAGTTTAAATGAACATGGATATTTTTCAATACTAATGGTTTGACATGATTTTGTTTTTACAGTTGCACAAATATTTTTCTTAGTTTTCTACAGAAAATGAATGTTAAGGATGTATTGAACAGTATGTAAGATGGAATAATACACAGCATGGAAGATGGAATAATTCAAAGCGTTGGTGGGAATGGTTGGACTTGATGATCCGGTGGGTCTCTTCCAACCTGGTGATTCTATGATTCTATGAAAAGCAACAAACCATGCAGGTAAAGTTCTGTTCTTAAAATTCAAACATTAAATGTCCAGTCCTTTAGGTCTGTGTGTGTTAATCGCTACTCATACATTGTAGAGTATGATAATATTAATTTCATTAATTCAATTTAATCGTAGTACTATGAAAGAATTTTTAAATTAGTCAAGACAAATTTCTAGATCAATTAACCTCTGATTTTCAGTTTTTAAATTCTTTCAGATAACTCAGAAGGAGGAAAGATAATACAAATATTGTGTCTTCTGCAATGTTACTTTATACAAAATATTTGGTTTAAATAAGTGGCCTGTTTAAACATAATGGGATACTTCCCACAATTTCAGTTAAGTTTCTGGGCTGCTTTCCAGATGAAATAGCCAATTTGCAGCTAGGGAGTGTGACGGTAAGTCGTTTACAAATATGCACACAGGGTGGTTATAAAAGTGACACTGAACATACACTTAGAATCCCTGTAGCCATTACAACTCAGAGCGAACCTTTTGTTGCCAAGATCACAAAATTATTGCTACGTGAATGCACTAGGCAAAAACCGCTTCTGGAACACATGAAGAGCATTCTTAACTCCTGATTTTACAGCACATACCAAAGGGAAGAAGTATTTTTTACTGCAATAATACAGCTTATACACATTGATTAACCAGGTCTGATACACTTAACAATTACTTAATTCTTAGCTAATTAATAGGCTATGAGGTTCTTCTATTACTAGAAAAGGAACGTGAAATTTCTGTATTTTCAGTTTACAGATGGCTACTCTGTCTTGTGATATGCTTCATCTTCTTTATGTGCTGTTATTTGGACCAGCAGTAGAAAGTTTTAGTCTCCAGCCCACAAGTCTCTCTCCCTCATTTCCCTTTTTCTTTTCCCTGCTTATATGGGAACTGAGACCTCAGCTGCCTGGATTTAGCTGCTGACCAGACTGGGGCAGGTGACTTAACAGTCTCACTTGTTTGGAGGGCAACGATGCTGCAAATCAGTGGAAGTCTACAGGCAGAACTGCTGTAAGGAAGCCATTGGTTGCTTTTAAAGCAATATAGGGTTTTGTTTTCTGAGGGATACGTTCAGTTTTGCTTGGGTGGGGATGGAAGATGACTCCTGACTAGTTGCTTGCTTGAATTAGGAAACATAACCTAGTCCATCTTTCTTATAGAGAAACACGAAAAGCATAGCATAAACCTTTTGAGAGGTATAGCAGATTGTCAATAGATTTGTATTGGGAAAGGAACATATACAGACAGGTTGTCCTCTCCACGTGGGCACCTATTAACCTATATTAACCTATAATGGAACTATTATTCTACTCCATGACAAAAGTAAATACAAAGTGGAATGTTTTCTGATTTTTTTTTTGATCTAAACTGAGTATATTAAACTGCAAATTGAAGGATGACATTAGAGAATGCTGATGACAAGCTATGCTTCTAAAAACGCGAACTTAAACTCCCTACATTTTCTCTCTTCTTTCACATTTTAACTTTCCATTTAATACATACATATATTTTTTTTCAGGTTTTATAATAAAGTTATTATGAAACTCCTCATTTTCTTCTTGTCTTACTGCTTAATGAGTCTCCAGATTGTTACCTATGTACAGATACATATATTCACAATGAGGAATAAAATGAGTTGTTAAGAGAGAGGAAGAAATACTTGATAAGTGCTTTTTCGTCTCTGCATGAATTCTCTTTACAACCTAGATCCATGCTTTGCTGGCAGTTAAGGTTGTTAACCAAGAAACCAAATAAAAAGGAAGTTCTTTCAGTTCCTTTTCTTTACTTAAACGAATAATCAAGTAAAAACCTTCTTAGTTATTCATGTTTCAGTAGACATCATGTTATTAAACAGTGTGAATGCAAACTGAAAACTTGATATTTTGCTGAGGCAATCATAGGGTGTAAGGTGAAGAAAATTTGGTGGTGAAGTCAGATAGGAGCGAAACATAATCTTTTTTTATGATTCATCTTTCACACATTTAGAATGAAAGAGAAGCTCTGAATATTTCTGCTCTGGAGAGAAGTGGCCTACCAAAGCCAAAAAACATGAGAGGCTTGGACTGAAAACACAATCATCATCAAGGCTGGACTGTGAGTATTGTGTTCGTGACCAGCAAAGCTGCCAGAAACCGTTTTTTGCAAACGCTTCCCTGAAATGGAGCAACTTAATTTGGTTGCTCTGCAGGATTATCTCATTTTGAGGGTGCTTAGACATTGATTCATCAAACCCAAATTACTTTCAACAAAAGGTCACGGGTGCCTACTAGTTTGTAAGATAACTATTAGCCCTGATTTAGATTTGAAATGACTATAGATTTCTCACATCTTAACATCCTTAACAAGCCTTTCCAGGAACACACCAAAAATAATGAAATAACGACTCGGGAAAATCACATTCATTAACTTCTGTACTTGTCCAGGACCACAAACCCTTGTAGTTATAAAATAATTCCTGTCTTCTCTAACGCTGTTAGGAGAGTTATGTATCGTTTCTCAGTCGTATTTCTGAAGGTGAAAAGGCTATTGTTGTTGCCTGGTGGTATAAAACTCTGATAACAGATGAGTAGGATACAGGTTAGAAATGGCAAGATTTTTTTAAGAAAATGAAATGCTAGCTAACGGATTTATTAGACCAAATCTTCATGATTAACTCCCACAAGTCCTAATTTCTGAAGGTGTTCCTTTTCTTGGTGTGTGTATCTTAGAGTTTAGCACAAAAATAAACCTCATATGTGCAAACAAGTTCATTAAAATTGCAAGAGCCTGTAGCACATTTGTAACAGCTTGCCCAAAGGTTAACATTTATGGTTTTGCACTGCCAACATCTTACTTTTATGGGGCACATTTATATGCTAAATTGCCTATTATGTTAAGCTGTAAGTTCCCATTTAGCAGCATCAGGAATAAGATTTGACTATAAGTGTTTAGATTTTATTAGTGCTGTGCTAGTCGTCTTAACAGCTTAAAACTTCCTACAGGCTGAAAATTTGTTGCAGCCTCTACAGAGGTTCTTGTGTACGAGATGTGTTTAGGAACAGCTGAGGATAAGGAGCAAGGGACGGAATGTGAGGCAGTGCTCACTGATTGGAAAAAAAAGTGTCTTACTGCATCTCACCTCTAAGCGAGTCCCAAATGTCATGTTTAAGCAATGATTGCATCTAAAACAATCTCGGTAACATCCCCTTCTTGAGTTAACAAGACCAAAAAGGTCAGATGAAAAAATACTCCATGACAAAGGGTGTTTTTATGGGTAAGTAAATATGTCTAGTTGCTTTGCTTTTGCTGTAGGTTACTTCCCAATGCATGACCTAACAGAGTGAGGTGTGATATACCAGCCACATAAACTGAAATGGCAAATTTTAGCTGTATATGCAGTTCTTAAAGGTAAGAGAAATCTATTTGCTAATGAAATTGTGTATCACTCAAGTCTCCTCTTGCTAACAGGTAGTTCTCAGGAGAACTTGGGACTAAGGGAGTTATCAATATCACAAAAGCCTTTCAATTCTAGCATGCTGGTTTGTCAGAACTGAGGCCTGAAGTTAGATAATTGCTTTAGAAACATCCATAAATATTTGCTCTCTTTAGCAATGACTAAAGACTGATAGTGGTGACTGACTATTGAAAGTGACTTGATAAAAATAACAGAAGCTTGAGTCCTTAGCCCAGGCTTTCTCTGCAATTTGAAAAAAAGAAATAGTGTGAGAAATTTCACTTTGAATGCTTCTGGCAAAAACGAGAGTGTAAAGAACATTGAGATGCTACCCTGCTCCTGTGGTTTTCTAGCATGCTGGAAAATGGCATCCGAGAGAGATGTGCTTCGCAAGCTGACTGGGGCACTCGTACAGAATTTTTTAAGTTCATAGAGTGGGTGTTTGTAGATTGTCAAAGACCTTTGGAAATACAAGCCCTTTAAAACCATTATCGTTGTCGCTTTTAGACTGCAGCTAGCTATTCACCCCAACCAGGAGCGGAGAATACAAAAATGGAGTTTCAGATTGTTTGTACAGAAAAAAGAAGTATTTTCTGAGTGAGAATCACAAATGTATTTTGATGAAACAGGAAATTCCTACTAGCAAGTAAGAATGATAATAATAATAATGAAAAAAATTTTCACACAATGCATAGTTGAGGAGGTCTACCTCAGCTACTGATTAAATAGGATTGCGGAGAGATTTGAGTGTGCTCTGCAGAACTCAAATTTTTTTTTTCAGTGATTGTAGGAGTGGGAGTGAAGAAGGTGCTTTCCATGTGAAATACAATATCATTTCCGAGAGACAGAGGTCCCACATGAAAGCTCAGAGGTCTCTGCAGGAATCTGTCTAACTCAGCGTGCTCACTTTGTAAGGGCTGCAACCCCTAGCAAATGCAGACAGTGCTTTACTTATTAAGACAATCCATGCCAGGGAGACTTGAGGAAAGTAGCTCAGAAAGCTTTTTAAAAAAACATGACCTATTTAAAGTTACATTTTTCAAATCATTTAAGGAGAAGTCTTAGTTAATGCTACTTAGTCAAAGTTCTCTGCAAATAACTTAAAGGTGACAGGTCAGCAAAGACAAGCTTATTTAAAGACTGTATTCTAAGATTTAAAATGCTAAGAGTCTTACCAAGTCTAATCTGCTAAGAATTATAATAAAGTATAAGAGAAGTTCAAACCTTATTTATTTCAAGATCAGATTTATTATTTTTGAAGACCTTGCAGGCAAAGAAACAGACAAGAATTAACACGGCAACTATTTCTCTAAAATCATACAACCTATTTACACTGGTGCTTAAATGATGATTGGTCACTTCTGCTGTCTAGAATGATTAGGATTTCTACTTGATAGTTCTCTATGGCCTAAATGGGCTTCTGTGTTTTAGGCAGTTGAAATTATTTACCTTCAAAGTTATTTTATGTAGACTTGATATAACATCTGTAAACACACTGCAACACTGTGCTAATTCCAGGGTCTTCTTGACTGTAGATTTATATGTTAAAGAGCTGTTGCTGTAGTTTAAAATGAAAATGGTGACCTTAACAGGCACTATTATTATTATGCCTTCAAGGGACTTATAAATGCTCTTCTTCCCTCTGATATGCTATATCTGACTAGTTTGGTGTTCTGGGCCTATTATTTTGCTGAAGTCATTGAAAAAAAAAGTGAGTTAGCATTGCCCTGTGTTTCTTTCTGCAGATACATTTCATAATAATCCCCTGCCCAGTAGGATTCTGATTTCAAGTTAGTAATTGGAATGGTATTTTAATTAGAAATGTGTGCCTAGAACTTTACTTTTCCTATGTCAGAGTGACATGGTGAAAATGTAATTGAGGAGCTAAGCCCAAGTGATTTCCTACTTTTTATTAGGATAAGAAAGAAGTGGGGTCTATCTGGTGAATGCACTGCAAACTCTTGGAATGAGAGAGAATTCATTGCTCTAATGTGATGCTCAAAGCTGAGAAGGGAGACAGCACCAGCTAATGAAACCACAAGTTCAAAATGCTAAAGACGACTTGGCATAACAGCTGATATATTCCTAGCCTAAATCCCAAGTATAACTCAGTCTTGCAGTTGGGTCTATGAGAGTGACAGGATCTGAATGCCCTTTTTTATATCTGGATGCTATTTGAATAACAAGCTCAATAAGGGAAGAGAAGGGGTTCTGAGAGAGGGGAGGGAAAGATTGCACCATTGTGCGTTCTCTAAGTCAGTGCGATTCCAGCGAAAAATAATCGAGGACATGTTTTAGATCCATTTAAAGATTTGTGAGGCACGTGTCAAGCATATTAAGAACAAGGTAGCAGATCCAGACAGCTTTTAAATACCAAATGATGTACTTCAGTTTAGAATGAAGCAATCAGTGTTTGGAGGAAGCTCTTAATAGCACTGCTCCTCCCTCTGGAAACAACCTGTTCAGTGCAGGGAATTTGTGTCTGATTATTTCTACAGGTAAGCATTGTATTTATTACATTCAGAAAGCAGCAGGAATTTACATAGCAAGAGCCTACACACGCTCCTGTAGAATTTTCCTTCTCCGTTACATTTATAATAAACATGAATTATATATGGAGACATCCATGCTTTGTTTAAACTGCTGCACTAAGTACTCCTTGACAGCGGTAAATCAATCGTTTGCTTTCTTATACATTTGAATGAATGTAATAACTGGGATAAACAATTAATCTGATGGATACACAGGAACTTTTTTCGCAGCTAAGTAGAACTCAAAGAATAAAACTGTTCCATTGTTCATACAATTGTCATTTGCTGATGATCATACGCTATTGACTTTGTGTATTGTTTGTCTAATAATTTGATGCTCAAAGGTTTTTCCAGCAACTTATTCAGTGTTCATTTAAGCCAATGTCTGAAAAAAATTTTTCTTGGTCTCCAACTAATAAACCAATTAAGATCAACTTTGAAAGCTATAATTCAATCTAATGTTCCTGGCACTATAGTGACTCTCAGGCACCTTACGTGTTACTATTTCTAAAAAGATTGCCAGTGTTTGCGTAAAATACATCCACATACTCATATATATATGTGTGTATATATATACACACACATGGTATACTAAACATGTAAATAAATACTGAAATGCTAATTACTACTCACTTATTAACTCTAAAGACCAGCTCCAGTTGGGCTATAAGGCTGTTTGGATGCATCAGGACACAATAAGTGAATGAAATTGTTCAGAAGAGCTTTCATTAAGCTTCTGCTACCTGGTGCCCTGAAGGTGCCATGCACATCATTAAATTAATGGAAGAAACAGGAATGACTGTACAGTGATATTCCGTGGGCAAGCATGAAATATTAGATAATAATCTTGCAGAGCTTGTTCCGTTTTGCGTCTCCTCGTTTTAGAAATGAGAGAATTGGAACCACTTATGTGAGACAAAGTAGTTCTTGCTGGAATGTTCCTGTTTCTCCATCTTCCTGCTAGTGAAATCGAGGAACAAGGAAAACTATCCCTTTAGGACTACTGCCCATTGTGCTTGCGGAAGGTTGTGAGCTTCTTCACTAAGTGCAGAGGTACTAAATAAGTTCTGCAAAAATTTTAATTAGGAGTAGCCTTGCAGATACGGAGACCTGATTGTTGCCTACTCGGAGAGTAAATTTAGTCAGTTAATGTCCTAGGGAAGATATTTACCATGGTTTAAGGACTGCAACAAGCAACCAAGATAAGTGGCCCTTACAGCTAGAGAGGAAAAGTTAGGTGTTTCTTCCCCATGGAGCTTCTCTAGTATCTATCTCTACTATCTATCTAGTAGACATCCTTAAATTAAGAATGTTAATCATAATTTACGCAACCACATAACTGATATCAATGTAGGGTACATTTGGTTTCTGTTTGAGGCTGAAGGTGACCACATCTGTTTGGGACGGGATGAGTCGAAAGGCATGAGCTTCACTTTAGAATGTAAGAGGCCTAATTGATAGCAGTTCTGTGAAAAAAAAATGGTTTTCTTTGCTTTCTGCCAACCCTGTGAAAATATTGAGTAGTTTGTATGCAACCAGTGGTGTTGATGTTTAAATGATCAAAAATTCAGCTTTGAACATGTTTTGTCTTGAGGCCTGGGTAAGTTCTTATACTTTTACAAAATGAAACCAAGCCATTGTATAGTTTCTGAAGAAAGGCAAACCAGGCTCTAGTGGATGAACATATATGTTAATACTATAAAAATCCTACAGTCACTACAAGGTTTAGGACAGTGTAAGACTTCTAGAGGAGACTTCAGTTGCAGTGCTGTATAATTGAAAAATAACCTACCTGAAATTTGAAAGCTTGTCTCATGTTTAGTTAAATATCCAGAATCTAAACTATTTTCAGATTTCATTTGTAAATAGTAATAAAGGACAAATTTGTATAGGAATTGTCTTTTTGTAATTAAGTGAAAGGCTAGATTTATAGGATAACGGAAAACTAGATTATGTTTTCCTACATGTTTTGACTTTCTGTCTCAGAAACAAGCAGATCTAGTGGACATTATAATACTCATTGAGGAGGGGAGCAGGGATTGCAGCTTCTCAAAACTAATTTTATTTTTTGGCAGGTCCTTTTAACACCTGAAGTAAAAGTAGATTAGAATAAGCTCTGCATCAATGTAGAGGTTAAGATGTTAAAAGATATATAATTTTTTGTTATTACAAAGGACATTTCCTGAGCTATCTAATTTTAAGGAGTTATCTCTTCCACAGAGGTAATATCGCACTTAGAGGAGCCCAGATTTCAGATAAAAAATTGCTTCATATTCCAAAGTCAAAAATTGACTTTTCTAAAGCAGATGGGGAAATATTACTAAAACCCACTCCTGTTTGGAGGGCAGGTGCTACAGCTTTGCTCTTTATGTCCAAGAAGTGTTGTATGCTTGGGGAGTATGGGGCAAACCATGCCACAAACTCCTTCTGCTAGGAAGAAAAAAGCATTATTAAGTTTGTTGTCGCCTTCTAGTATTTATGAATAAGCACTCAGATTTATCCAGAGGCGAAGAAAACATCAACATTTGATTCATTTCAATCTTTTTTGCTCTTTTGTGTTCTCTCACATGGCTTTTCCTTGTGATCGTGAACCATTTGTCCATATTGCTCGTGAACTCTTTCGCCTAACATGTGCCTTTATTTCAGGTCTGTCACCTATTAATATGTACCCCAAATAGGGATTTGAGTGTGGCATTTATCATGCCCCAAACGGCATCAAGATGCTTGCAGGTCAAAAATCCCTGCAGCTTGAATTTCCTTCAAGCCAGTATATTAAAAACTGCATGGAAAAAAAGAAGCCCAGCAAACGCTCTTCATTTTGTCCTTGAAACCTCACAGAGGGAGCTACTTCATAAAAGCAGCAGAAGTATTTTTCCAGTAACTGACAACAGTCCTGTGTCACTTGCTGTAAGGATCAGATGCACTTTAATCCTTAAGGTTATTTGCTTTTATTTCCACTTACTAAGGCACTTAGGCTCTCTCCCCATGCCTTTTGTGCTGCAATACACATTAGTGTCTTTATAAATGCAAGTAGGCATACCTAGCTGAACTATTAGGATCAAAAGGTAATATTTCATTTTAGTTTTATGCTATGCTAGTAGTTTTTTCTAGAAATTGCCTTAAATACACAATGTGTTGAAGTGGATGGATGCAGTTGCAAAATTAATATTTTGATATCTCATCATGTATAATAATTTTAATGTTTAGTCCTTTGTTTGGTAACATAAGAAGGTGTGGTAACTTGTTATGTATTTCTCCACATGGATATTTCATTGAAAAAAAGTCTGTTTCAGAAGGATGAGAAGCTGGGCAGTTAAAAACTTCCAAAGGTGTTTTACTTGTTTATGAAAACATAATTACCACGTAAGAGAGGTAATGCAAGTATGATGGTTGGATAAGGCTGATGATTAGCAAAAGCCAAATGGCAATGAAAATAAAATAGGGCCTTGAATTAAAATGACACAATTTTATTTCCCTTCTCCCACTGACTGGCTTTAATGACTTTTAAGAACGATGCTGTTCTGCATGACCACGCTGGCATCACATCCCGTTCTAAGATGTGAGTCCTCCTCTGCATTTTTTTTTCCCATGAAATACAGTGAAATTAAAATGAGTGACAATTGATTTGTGGAACACTTTGACAGCCATGAAGGTGAGCCTAGTTTTGATCCAGCCAAGAGACTTGCTGGCGTTAATTTTTGTTACATTCGGTGAAAAGAAAAAAGCCAATTCCCAGATAACATTTACTGGCTGATCTAAAGCCCGGGTGTCCTTACATTTTGTTTAACCTCTTTACAGATGTTTGATGGAATGTGGACAGATAATTGAGTGCAGGATCAAATCTTATTCCAGGAATGGCTTTTAGGGCTACTGAAGTAAATTTTCTCGGTCCGATAACATCAGGAAAGCTTTAAGTAAATGGAACATCTTGTATTGTGGTCAAAAAGATATGAAACATAGTACTGTAATAGCCAAGGCAGTCTTATTATCAAGAAATATGCCAAAAGGAAGTCAATAGCATTCTCATTTTTTTCAAAAAAAGCAATCAGAATTCAGAAAAAGAAAATTTATTCCACTTTTTTTAAATCCATGAGGCTGCACGAAATAATAAAATGTGTTAAGTCCAGTAGCTCCTAGTCACTGTTTCCTTTTCCCTGTATATACAGCGTACTAACTGTCTGCTTCAGTTCTGCAGAAGGTGATAATCACTTGCTGCCAAACCAAAAGGGGAAGCAAACTGTTATTATTCTCATGGCAGTAACAGGGGTTTTTTTTTGCAATGAAGGAGCATGTGCACTCCAATTATTTGACTTCCTGTCAGAAAAACTAGATGTTGCTATGTTTGTTTCCAGCTTTCCAGTCAACATGCTCAGAGCGCTGCATTTTCTAACCTTCCTGGTGCACAGGCTGACATTGCAGCACCACACTAGAGTCTGTTTTCTTCCTGTCACATCCACTTACGTCTGGAATAACATGTATATACTAAGACACAACCTGATGAAACACAGCGCATCGGCAACATAAAGTCACGCTCTTACTTGGCCTTGGGGACAAGTGGAGAAACTGAAATTCCAATACAAAAGGCATTGCAGGCGATAATGCGTTTGTCTGCTGGTTTCATCGATTAAATGACAGTATTTCATTTTCAATAATGAAAAATGTTAGTAACACTTAATGAAAATACTTGCTAAAATATATAATGCCAACATACGTTGTTTTTTCTCATTGCCTGTTTTGCAAATGTTAATGGGAAAGTCATAAATGAACAAAGGGAATGACTCAGATTCACCTACTGCTTATTAGAAACAAGTTCGATACGCGATTAAACAATGTACAAACCTTGTTCTAATGTTATTCATGAAGTAAATTTTATTCCGTAGAAATAATTTTTTCTGTAGAAAGATCATATATAGAAAGCACGCCATGACAGATTTATCAACAAATTCAATTAAACTAAAAGCTAGAACGTCTGCTCTAGCAGAACCGTACAAGAGAAATTGCTTCATGAAGTTAATGATGATGTATGATGTCTACTGATAATCCAGCCTTCTGATTCCAGCTAAGATTTAAAAAGAGAAAAAAAAAAAAAGCACAAATCAGAATCTTTTGCTCTGTCTAAACACAAAAGAATATGACCCTTTTAAACTCAGCATGAACTGCAGTTCATGAAGTCCTCACTAAAAAGGAATTGTGTTTATTACCGGTAGAAGATAATGGATAGGTATGTTCAGGAAATGAAATTACTTCAATGAGAGGGGTCTTCTCTGCAATTGCGGAGGAGATCTTGCATAGAACGGTGCATCCCTTGTCTTTCTCAAGCAGAAAAAAAAAAGTTCAAGTATTACAAATTCCCTTTTCCCTGGTAGGAGACCAAACGGGGGGAGACACACATTATGACTAATATTTATTAAAACCTTTTATTAATTAAGCTAGTATTAATAATACAATCCAACTTTGATTTTTAATTACAGGTAACTGTATGTCCACTTGCTTCTTAAGCAGTTCGGTTGTACACACTCTTGCAGGAGATCAGCTACACTGGAACGACGGGGAGGTCAACTGCCTCGACAGCCACAGCGACGCCAGCAGCGTCCAGGTAGGTAAGGAACGTGCTCAGCTGTGTGTGTCCTATTAACATTAGCTGCCTTCTTGGATGTGATATGAATGATATGTCAGCTGTTTATGCTGCTGTGTGCTGGTGACTTTGGACAAATTCAGAGGAATTTGGGTGTTTTATCAATTTTTGCAGTTTCAGGCAGATCCAGATCTTCTCAGACCTTGGAAGGATTTTAAACACTGTCTTGGAACATACTCACTGTTTTTTGAGGTATTTTCCAGTAACTTCCTCTCATGCACACACATCAGTACGTCTGCACCCATTTCACACAACTTAACACACATAAGGGTGTGGTTCATGACTGAACTTTCAAAGGTGCATAACACAAAATCTGTGATAACATTTTATTCATTATAGGTTATGCATGAAGGGTTGAGATGCACATCCATACCTCGACTATCTGCGCTACAGTGACACTGTTAATTTATGATCACAATTACTTTTCCATGCCCTGCTGCCTTAGCATATTTGCAGCCCATTTTTTGACAGGCACCTGGATTCGAGTAACTTGTATATGCTGAAAAGCCTAGTAAGGAAAACAAAAAAGCTGAAGAGCTTCCATTTGGATTTATGTCTTAATTTTTGTGTTCAAGAGGGGTAAAAATTCCCCACCTATCATATTTAACTATTGACCATATCACTGATACTTGAGAAATAAAGCACTCTCCTTTTATATTGGGGTACTGCAGAATCTTGACTTACTCATAGTAATCGTTAGAAGGAGGAGAATGTTGACTTTGCTGTTTGAGCACTGGATGCTTGTTATTGTTTCCATGTTGTGTAAAGGTTGCTGTCTCTTTGTTAAAAGACAAAAGGAAATCAATACGAGTGTTTAAAAGGAACCTTGTGTATTCAACTTTACAAGCAAAGTTCTTAAATAAACACCAAGAAAAAGAGTAATAGAAAAAATATGAATGTCAGACTTAATTACCAGTGTGCACATAAAGCAATAAAGATTTTTCAAGAGTAGAAAACGTAGAAAGAGCAAAAAAAAAATATTTCCAACGAAAATATAAATGGAATGATACTTTAGCATTTCAGCTATTTTTAGGTCCTTTCATTTGATACTGATGTACCTTAAATGATTTTTTGATATAGCGGAAAATTAAGAAAATCCCTCATACTTAAAATTCAAACAAAAAAGACATGATTTTTATTTCAGTTGCAGGCAAGAATTATTGAATCACCTGTATAATCTGTAAAGTTCTAGCCTCTGAATATTTCAGCAGATTCATCTGGGCACTCTAAAGATGAAGAAACTTTAAATAATTTATGATCCTCTCAGAAAAAAAATGGTGAGTCTGCAATCCTATGTATTGGTGGTTTATTATTATTATTATTATTATTATTATTAATTTTAGCTAATTCTACAAGAGAAGCAAAATATATGGATATATTCTCTGCCTGCTCCTGAATTAAGATGCTCATTAAAAATAAACAAACAAAAAAATCTGACGTAATAAGCTGGATATCAAGTCACTAGATAGAATATAAATTAATTGTTTGATTTGCCTACTGTGTCTAAATTTCACATTGATTTCTGATAGTTATAAGAATATTATTTTATATACCTTAATTGATATCACAATGCAGAATGCTTAGAAAAAGATATAGAGAGTCTTTTTAGGTAAGAGGAAGAATGTATCATTCACCTGAGAAAAACTTACCTGTTAAGAGTAGAATTAACGATGCTAGGTTTTTCCAAGATTCCTGTCCCGTATCACGTATAATTTGTAAGTTGCTTGCCAAGACAGCTGCTCGGGACAATTAGACTTCCATGTACTAATGAGTGCTGGAAGGACTGCCAGCAAAAAAGACGAGGAAAGCGATCCTAAAATATCTAAGTTTGCTGTGAGGGAAAGCAAAGGTACATCTAAGGATGACTGGGGGACATAAAAAGCCAGCTATGTGGTCTTCTGGTCATTGACACCATTTCACAGGTGATATGTAATACGAGAGAAAATTGGGAAGGACATTACTTATTAGATATTAGTATTTACCAGTTCTGTTGTTTCCAATTAGAGCCTCTGGCACCTACTTTATAAACATTTAGATATTTAAGAGAAGCAAGAGTGCAAATGCAAGAGTGATATCTGCTGTGATGGACTAGAAGAAGCTTTAAGTTCAGTCATCTTCCCCATCTCTCTGTCAATCTTCTGGTCCTTCTCTCACCTCCCCAACCTGATCTTCTTGTCATGAAGTCATTTGATCGTTGATACTAAATTCTCAGACAAGGAGTGAGCAGAAGCAGAGAACTGTCTCTATCGTTGCTGGGGATATTTGAATAGGGAACACCAAATCTGGTTGGAGAAAAGCACCTTGTAGCTTAATGCAGGCTCATACACAGAAAGGTTTGTGAGCTTGTGTTTGTTTCATGAAGAGGTTTGTTAACCTCTGCCTTTAAAAAGCTGACATTGAAGGGCCACAGTCTTAACTTCTGTTTAGTTTTTGGTTTAGATTAACAAGGTTTCTCCGTTAAAGTCACTGGATACAAAATGGGATCTTAAGATGTAGTTAATTCTTTAGGTCCTGTATAGGTAATCGTTATTAAATTATCATATTAGTTATTCATCTATGATTGATTTTGCACAAAATAACCATTACTTTGCTGCTGTGAAACTTAAGGTTTTTTGTCATTGTTTTTTGAACACTCATTACAATGAACACCAAAATGATTATCCTGGATGACTTTCAGCATCAGACAGCTTTACTGCTTTCAGAGGCACGCTGGGAAGACACCACAAATATATATTGCAAAATGAGAGAAAATTCTGATCCACGAGTCCTTCTCATTCAAGCAGTTAAAGAGGTACAGTTCTGAGCAAAGCACTTCGTGTTCATACTCTACAGGGTATGCAATTAAGAAAAAAATAAATCAAAAGCTCTTCAGGACTGTGCTTATTTTTTAATGAAATCAATGTCAGCATCTAGTTACTAATAAGAAACTCTCAATAACAGATCCTAGAAAGAAAGTAAGTTATTTCAGCTTCAGGCTGATAAAAGGATTATTAGAAAACAACTTTCTCTGTGTGCGCGTGCATGCCTGAATATTTAAACAATCTTGAAAAATAATACTTTGACATCATTCACCTCAGGCCCATATAAACGAGGCTGTCTCATCATCCCACTCACAGCAAATGAGGACAAGCACCTAAAGGTGAGAGATTCAGGAGCGTATTTTGGATTAATGATAATGGCTATAATAAGCACACATGCACAAAAATCATTCTTTTGAAACTATAGTCGTGCTAAGATTTTTGTGAGAAGTTTTCACAGCAGGTTTTTTTTACCAACTTGCCGTGCTTGCTAGGATTTTCTGCAGCAGCACAATGCACGCTATGCAGTAGACCTACTATGTAAAACACCCTCAAAAAAAAAAAAAAAAAAAGGTTGACATAATGACTCATTACAATTTAAATCTTATTACACAAAGCTTCATTCAAGTCAATATCCATAGTGCAGAACCGCAGGGGTACATTTTAGCCTGGTGTGAGAGGAATGAGTCATGCAATTCTCATTATGGTTAATACAAGAAACACATCTATTGCCTCGCGCAAAACCCTAGAAGCGCACCTCACGATTCATATGCAAAACACATCGAGCGGTGGCTACTCCAGTAAACAGTCAAATTAAAATCGCTGTGTTTCAAACTTTAAAGTTAATCTGATTCTAAATTTTTTGGAAATGGCATTGCACTGTATTGATGACTTAGCTCCAATATCTCATTGGCAGTGCTGATTACTCCTAATTGCCTCAGGAATAAGCAGAGATCTTCAGAAGCTTAAAAAGGGAGGGATATAAAGCACATTGACTATGTCTTTCCTCTCTTCTCCTTATATTTCCCGTCAAACTTTACAGCAAACTTTTTTTCCCTTATAAACTCTTATAAACATTGTCCATATAGAAATAGTTACTGAGTCTGGCCACTAGTTTATTGGATTTGAGCATATATTTTAATTATTTCTTTTTGAACTATGCTAGAAGACTAACAGCTTATATACTTACGGGTTTAGTTGCTTGTTTTACTAATGGCTTGTTCCAGCTAATTAAAGGAAATCTCCAGGAAATCTCTTTCTTCTGATAAGTAGGTTGCACAAACAGCTTCAAGGAAAATGCATCCATCCAGACATAAATCTGTACTCATAACTGCCAAGTCTAGAGCAGTGTGCTTGTAACTTCAGTTTTATTTTATTATTGCAGATTCATGTGTTGTTGAAAAGGGATGTCTATTACTGATTATTTGAGATTCTTCAAAAAGCATCCTGTAAATTACTTTTAATTATGGATGATGCTACTGTAGATTATAATCAAGCATAGTTTTTACTGCAAATTTCTACATCAGAAAGGACTGAATTCTCAAAAAAGTGCATCCTTTCTTTCCAGATAACAAGAGTGATTCTCCTGTCAGTGCTTTAGTGCGATTATTTGTTTTATGATGTGAACTGCAAAATCCAGATGATCGTTCCAACTTTAACTTTTTCCTAGATTTTGCAGAAGACGAAACCCCCAACAAAATGTTAATTCAGATAGCTCGCACAGCTTACAGAACTTGAAACTATAAAAAAAGATAAAATCTCCTGTTATCAGAGATATTTAAANGTCCTTTGAGTGCTTTAGTGCAATTGTTTGTTTTATGATGTGAACTGCAAAATCCAGATGATCTTTCCAACTTTAAGTTTTTCCTAGATTTTGCAGAAGACGAAACCCCCAACAAAATGTTAATTCAGATAGCTCGCACAGCTTACAGAACTTGAAACTATAAAAAAAAGACAAAATCTCCTGTTATCAGAGATATTTAAAACAATTACTTGTGTTCTGAAAGCACAGTCTCACGAAAAAACCCCAAACCCCAGCCTTTATTAAATATGAAAACTATGTAGAATGTTTGTTTAAATTAGTTTCCAAATGAATTCAAATGGCCCTAGCTAAATCCTCAAAGAGCAGAAAGGTGCAGGTTACCAGTGCAGTGGCTGCTTCATCAGGCAGCATCATCAGGAATTCAGCTTCATTTCTGAGATTTAGCAGAGAAGCAGTAGAGCACCCCTTATCCAAAGGGCTTGCAATCATACTTTCTAAAAGAGCAGGATTTCCATTGTGTCTGTGTTGTGAGCTCGGCAGAGGTATTCATCAGCCATTATTGATTTAGAAGAAGGCAAGGCTGCAGTGAGGAGGATTGATCTGAATCCTCCCTTGGCTAAAAGTTAACTAGTGAGGGATCTATTAATATCAAGATGAAGCACTGAAGAGTGACCTACAATCATAGGAAACTGGTATTTCTGTTTTTCTTTTCAATGCATGTGAAAAACTCTGCCTTCTTGCTCTTGGGTTTGGTTTTTTCCTTCTCCCTCCATTAACTTTCAGAAATAACACCTTTGCGAAGTTAAGTATTTCTTGAATTTGCTGGGCAATTCTTTAGGGAACTGCAGAGTAGCAGTTTCCTCTGATGAGCTGGCGAAGGGATATGGGAGGATAGCTACTGCCTTTTAATTCAAACTGCAGCCTTACTTGTGAGAAACTGGATATAGCAAAAGATATCCAGTAGGAGTCTGGCTTAGCTCTGCTTTCTTAGCCAGCCCTTTCCATCCCCCAATGTCCTAGCATCTCCTCTAGTTATTTCTGTGGTTAGTATTGCCATCCTTTCCTTTTGTGTTTATATAATGCTTCTCTTTCAGGGGAATCTGCAATTGTCTTTTGCAGAGACAGGACCTAAGTGGACCTAGAAGAGCCGTTCTTGCATTCTCCTTGCCGAGGCCCTAGAGAGTAGCTGGGTTTGGACCTCTCGGCTCTGTAATCACGTGGGCCATATTTCACTTGCACAGTTTTACCCAGCTTTCATATTAGACCTGCAATATCTTTCTGCAGATGTTACAAGGACAGATTTGCCTTGGTGACAGCGGTCTGAAGTGCTTTGGCAAGGAGCATTTCTCTTTTCCTCCCTTTGTATCCTTTCCTTTTATTTTCTTTTACCCGTTTCTGCCTCTTCACAGATAACCTGACTCTCATGTGCCTTTATGGCCTTTCCTCCAACTCGTCATTTCACATGAGCTACTGATACATCAAGTGCCACCACCGATTAGCTTCTGATCCCAGCTTGTTCAGCTGTTTACTGGAGCTAGGGACAACCCCATTTGTTCTTTGTCTTGGGCTGTTCTTCACACTCTAGAGGTCCTTTGAACAACAAACACATACAAGGGCCATTTCAGGGTTTTCCCTGCAGTCTTTTTTCAGGGAGAAATAAGTACCTTTTGCTTGTATACTGCTCACTCCCGCTTTATGGCTTCCACTTGACTGAACAAAGACACTTAAGGAGATTTTCTCTCCTATGAAAAATCCCCCCAAACAGATGTATCTTTAAAAGACTTTGTTAGTATTCCCACAATAAACTTAGCCAAGGTAAGACTGTAGGTGTACAGAGTACATCCATTAGAGGAATGGTGGTATTTATCATCTTCAAATTCTGCACATATCAATAACCTTCTTATATTTTATATGCAACTTGGGATAACTTTGTCTTTCTGGCTATTGCAGTGACTAGCACAAAAGATTCTTTTAGCTGTAAGTAGGGCCCTTATATACCACACTATAAACAAGTATGGTTCTAGGTATAGTTCTAGGTATTGTTCTATGGTTCTAGGTAGTGTTATTCATATTAACAAAGATATTCAAAAGCAAGAACAAGAATTTACAGTGTAACTCTGTTTTGTAATAACAGAAAGAATATGAGAAATACAAAATTGATGTTATAATTTAGAATGTTACCTTATAAAACTAGATTATTCAGACCTGACAGCTTCTTAAAGCAATAAACAGAAGATAATCTTTTCAAATAAAGAATAAGCATGGAATTTAATGATTCTGAGGAGATCAAGATCGCAAGATCTTTACTTGGTTTACTTTATTTCAAGAGCTGCATTATTTTAAGTACTTCAGTCCTAAGAAATGTGTGTGTGTGTGTGTGTATAAATGAACTTACTTTCCTCACTTACTGTGCTTTGCTTCACCTTGTGGAGAGCCAGCTGTTAATGGGATTTTAGTCCCAGGGACCAGATTAAAGTCAATCTGAAGTAAAATTCCCTCAACCATGCTTAACGTGGTTGTTGGGTTTGCATTTCAGGGTAAAAAAGTGAATATCAGACAGAATATCCCTTTGAAATTGTTAATCATGAGAAGGAAGGCTACATGCCTTCATTTGCATAGATTCCTGTGAAATGGACAATAGAAATCACTCTTTTTATGATTGATTAAACCAGGAAGGAAATACCAGTAGTCTAGGTCTTCCTGAAAGAGGATGCAAGTTCAAGGTGGGAAAGAGTACTGAAATCCAAAACACTGAAGGATCCAATTTGTGGCTGACATACATGCTTTCAAAAAAATTTGTGTTGTGATTTAATAAAAAGCTCTCGCTTTTGAGAGTTTCATTACATTTTATAAACTTCTCGTCTTTGCTACTGAATCCACCAGACTATTTATTGTGTTCAAAATAAAGTGATCATTGTAGTGAGGTCATCGTCAAATCATCTCGTATTTCCTTTATATTGCCTTTGCATTTATAAGTCAGAGCATATTGATTTTGCCCTTACATTGCACTGAGTTTCACTCTCCTTTAGTAGACAAAATGACTATTTGCTTTCCATAAATCCTATTATTTGTATTCCTTTTCTTCTCTCGGCTGTTATCTGAGACTTACAATAGGCCACTGCTCGGTAAAGCGGTGAGGCACTAGTTCAGCCTAATACTGTTCAAAAAAAAATTCTGACTGCCAGTCTGTTGTTGCTAGTACTTTTCTCCTACTTACCCTTTAAATTATCTGACTTCCCAATAAGTTGAGCAGTGCATTATATTCACCTGAAAACTGTTCAGGTAATTATCTCATTCAATATTTGATCCCTTCACAGCACTCAGTGTTGGCTACTGTTCCCTGCCCCATACTGCGCGGTTCCAATTTGTCATTCTCCTTCTGCAATGTTGACTCTTACTCTGAACTACACACCATACTGCACTTATTCCTTTACCAACTTGGATATAACACACAGCACTGGAGCATCATTACACAATCCTTCATCAAATTCCTTTTTTTACTTCTAAGACCTTTCTTGCTTCTCTAAGGTGGTTACAGGTTTCTGATCTATGACCTGAAAGTACGGCACCAGCTCCATTGCACACAGCTAACAAGTGAACGAGCTCCATAGCATTTCTTACAAGTGCAGATGTCGCTGGAGCCCCACCAGTTGTACATCTCCCCTGGGTCTTCCTGTTTCTCAATTTACCTGTTCCTTGTCAAAAGCTTTTGTCGTATTTTTACCAGGAGAGGTATAACTTTGACCATATCCATTTTTCATTAAGAGATCAAGTGAGGTATTACACCCCGGCCATTTTTACCTTTTCTGTTCTTGTGTAGAAAGAAAAGAGAATTTCAGGCAGGATAGATTGGGATCTCACACAATAGAGAAATACACTTGTAAAATAATAGTTTGAGGCAGAACAACATGTAATTAACTCATTATTCTTTAAAATTGTGGACTGCCTCCATACTCATCTTAGTGCTGACACATGATCCCAGTCAATGAAACTTGGTGCTCCTTTAAGCTAAAGAGAAACACATAAAGATTAGCCCAAACTTATTAAGAAAGATTTGACTCCTTTAATACAGTTGCAAAGAGGAAAGAAAAAACTGCTAATAGAAGATATTTTCATGTTCTTTCTTCTGACCATGAGAGCCATGACCAGCTCCATTCAGATTAAAAAAAGACCTTGTTCAGCTTTTCGTTTAGTGCCCAATTATCGCACTGCACAGATCAAGTAAAATATCTTGGTTTGACTGTGCTTCCCTTTTCTGCCATTATTCACCATGTATTGCCCCCAACCTCCTGTCAGCTTTGGTCTTCTTACAACTTTTACAGATTTCCTTTGGATAAATGTCTTCTCTGAAATGGAAAACAAGATCAGCATCTGTTTTAGAGAATTGTTTTTCCAACTCACTGAATAATGAATGCAAAGGGACAGAGTGTTGAACTGATGAAAAAGTTTCTGTTGTAGATCTCATTGGTTTTGATTTTCTTTCTCTCATTACAATGTAACTGAATTAGGAGCTATGACAATCCTTTTTTAAATTTGTTTTGAAAACAGATGTTTTGATGAAATGATAAATGCGCCTGGAATTTGCATAAATGTAACGAAGAAAAGAGGATTATCAGCTCTCACATCAGCAAGATTTATTGGTACTTCTGCTAAATTGGAAGGTTTGACCTAACTTCTTAATAATTAGGTCTATTTTATAAGTTAATACAAAATTGCATTTAACTATGGCAAAATTTTCATTTCCTTTGATTAAAATAGATTTTAGCAATATAGTCTCATGCTTCATACGTCAAACTCCAGAGAAGCAATCATCACAATAGTTGGTAGTAAAACCACCTATTTTATTATGGTCAATTTATAATATGAAAGAGCAGTGGAAAATCATCCTCTCTTAATTATAATGGGGACTAGCATTCTAGCAGGCCAATGAAGTCAACCAAAGAACAGGTTAATCAAGTGGAAGGCACAGTGCTTGCATGTAGAACAGCTGCTCGGTTTCCCCATTCTTAAACAGAATAAAGATACGACTGCTGTGAATCTCCTCAACTAAATGTTATTCCTTATAATACTAGCTTCTCAGTTATTTCTCTGATGGTCTCCAAACAGTAGACTGCTCATTGCTGTGTAAGTCTTGAACTGCTTTTGTTTGACTACAGGAAAAGCTGTGCAGTAAAATTGCATCTATTTTGCTTCACTGAGAATTCTCCCTCTTCCTTGGCCTCCTTACCTCCATCCCAGGGCACGTGTGAAGAAGAGCCTTCACCCCGTCTAAAAAGCAGCCCTTATTTTTGATAGAAGTTCAGCACCTATTATTGGACACCTATTTCATTTAACCTTAAGCACATACACGGTAGCTACCAGATAAATGCAATTAGCTTTCACGTATGGAGTTATGAAAACATGGGAACAGTGGGGGAAGCAGTATTATCACAAGGGAAAAAAGCTGGTCTCAGTTGAGCTACTCATCTACCTCTTTGACAGGAAGGCGGGAGGGAAGCACGGCAGCTTTGTTACACAGCACCTAGATGAATGATGGCTGAACAGAGCTTTCAGGCCTTTTAATCTGGTTTTTGATCATCCCTGAAATAGATCAAGGCAAACCTGTTCTTTTCCTCTCTGAGAAAAAGTACTTACAGACTTCTCTGTATTAAACGTAGCCTCCTATTCTGGAAACTAGGCTCCGGAATATTATACACTTACTCTATTTCACTGTGACCCTAGAAATGCTTTGGACCTAGTCCTGTGGTACTTCACTGAATAGCCAGTGTAACCTGGGTACGTCCTTCCTGAACTGAGGCAGGTATGATCGATAAAAGGAGCCATAAAAAGAATGCTGAAAGGAACCAGTAAGAAAGAACTGAACTGTTTGTTTATCAGCGTAGACGGCCCTCGAAACCAAACAGAGGAGTTATAACAAATGGTGTAAGTCATGAAAGTTGATATTATAAGAATCAATAGATACCTAGTATGAAAAAGCAGTGATGACTGGAGTACATTTATCAAAGTCTTTGCATTCTCAAGAACAGGTAGTGCCACAGCGTGCGTTAAAGATGGACTAGGACATAAAGACAGAGAGGCACAAGAAAACAATCCGTTTGGGTCCAAATCACTCTCGAAGAGTGATAAATAGCCATTGAGAGACTATAAGGATTCTTTGTAGGTAGTCTAAAAGGTTACCTTAACTCATGAGTGATCTCTTGATACTACTTATTACACAGAGAGGCACAACCCATCTGCAATTGTTTAATTTTCTCTCATTGGGGAGAAGTGCAATTGGCTACAGCGAGGCCTAGATGTGCTTTGCTGAGAAAGTTCATAGGGTTCGTCAACAAGTCACAAAAACCACAACATAGGATATTACTTTAGTTGCTGGTTTGGTAACCAGCGAGGACATGAGATGAGCTATAAAAAAAATAACCTCATTGTCGATGAAGGCAGCCAGAGCTTGCTCAGTTTAAAGGTAATGAAGAACAGAGAAAAGTGGATCTGTGACAGACCACTCCAATTTCAAAAGGGCAATGAAACAAAGGTTAGAAAATGTTCTTTTAGTTTATTGTTCATCTCTATCTTCCTGCGTTCACAGGTTTCGTTCTTGAATTTCTTGAAAAAAAGTGACTGGAGAATGCAAAGCGCCATATAATGTATAGTGAGAGAGAAGACCTTTTATCCCAACGCTTTCTCTACTTTTTCCCCGCATTTAATAACTGATGATTTTGAATATTCCTGCCATACATAAGCATGGGTATTCAGTACTGTATCTGAAAATTATTCCCATTGCACCACTGACTAATGGATGCTAAACCCCAAAACTCAAATAGCTTAAAATCCATCAAGTTAACAGTAGCAGCATTGGTACAGGGCATAAATCCATATTTTGACATCCTAAAGACAGTGTTAAGTTTTCCGTTATCTTATTAAATTGTATCAGACTTGCCTTGCATAGAGTACAGCCAGGCTTGATAAATGTTTGGCTTCAGCTACGCTCTCCCATTTATTTTCACACTGTCAGACTTAATCCGTAACGGCTGTTCAAAAGCAGAAAGTAGGAGATGAGGGTGCATCTTGACTCAGCTGGTAGCTGGCTACTGGCAGCCAAAAGCTACAATAATTTATAATTATTCAGACTGATTCTTGACATAATTTATTTTCATTTTTTATAATCTATTCTCTAAGGATAAACAATTTATAATCACATGATTTAATTAGTTTTTATTTTGCGTCAATTTGCTTAATCTCATTGACCAGAAAGCATGGATTTTTAATGAAAAAATACCCAACTCTTTTATCTGAAAAGTACATAAAGGACAAAAATGCAAAACTCAGATTGCTGAAGTTAATATGAAATTCTATGAATACATCTTTTACTCATACTGAACATAGTACAGATGTGACTGCTCCATTGCAACATCTAGGCTTGAATTGTCTTGAATATATTAAAGGGATGGGGGTGGTCTCACACTGGATTTCACTTCAGTGCAGTCTTTGGCTGGCACCTTCTCCGTTTCATATCTAGCATTTAATACCAGAGACAGGCACAGGAAAAGAAAACTCCATTTTCCCAGGAGAAAGGCTGCATATGTTCATCACCTAACAAAAGTGCCTTTTCCTTTGTCTAAGGGCTTATGTGGTAAGAAAATTTTGGATGCTAGAATGGCTTAAAAATTACAACCAAATACATTTCCTCAAATAAGCTGCCACAGAAATGTAAATAAAACAACCTAATATGGATTTTGAGCATCTGTTCTTTCCATATAGAGTCATGCCTGCTAATAAAATTTCTCCTTGTGTTTTGATAATATCCCTGCTAAGAAAAGACATTATATTGAATAATTAACAATATGATTGATTTTTTTTCTAGGATAAATATTAAAATAAATAAAATTTGGTAAACATATGAGTTAAGGTTTGTAAAACCCTTCTATTTAAGATCTTTGTAAGCAGTTAAGAGGTTAAAAGGTGTTTATTAGGTCCTTATTTATGGATATATAGGAGCTTTCTCATATATTTTTCTTTCAGATGCAACCTTCTAACAGATGCTATCCAAAGAGCCCAAGGTTAACACTTGTATTTAAGTAATATTGCTGCAAATTAAAATTGTGCACACAAGAAACATCAATATGAGGAAATCATAATCTGTGCTTTTTTTTAACATAAGACAAAGCAATCTTAGGAGAACTTTGGGAGTACAGGTGCTTCTATAATACAGAGTCTAAAGGCAGCGTCATACTTGATGGTCACTCAGACCATGCCCACCTGCCTTGGACTGCAGCTAAATTCTGACAGCTGGGCCCATTCTTCTGCAGGGGTTTTCACACTGAGGGGAGTGGAAAACCCTCTGTAAGAGGACAGAGCTTAGTGCTATTATAGATTGCTTGACACAGCAATATAAAATCCCTCTCACTGGAGAGTTTTAAGATTAGATTAGACCAATCTCTTGATAACCGAGTCAAAATCCCTGGCAGTCACTGCCAGTTCCCCCAGTGTGCCCTCACCTTGGGTAGCAGTCCCACTGCTCCTTGTGGAGCCTTTCACAGGACACAGCTGGGGCCTTGACACCCATCGCCTACACGTGCTGGCCAGGCATTTGGGTTTGTCACCACTCTTCTGTGCTCTCATGGTACAGGAGACTGCCAGGTGTCCCCTTTGAGGATGGTTCGGTTGGACAGAGGTTGTCAGAATGGTGCAGGATGCTAATCCTGCCTCTGATGGGTAGTGTGGGTGGACTAAACAAGCTCTTCATGTTTCAGACCTTGTTTTTATGCTCTATTACATACTGCAATACTCCTTCTTTAAGCAGATTCATTCAACACAGCGTACACATGGGCACCCGTATGGCATTGTTCTTCAATAAGATTCCCTTTTGTGAGCACAGCTCTAGAGAAGAGAGGAGGATAGTTATTTAAGCCAATAGTTTCCACTTTTTGTTGAAATCATACCAAATGGTACCAAGTCATCGGACCAGGTGGCACAAAAAAAGAAGTTTGCAAACAAGTACTGTCTAAGAGAAAATAAGGTATGTTCTGAGAAGGTTCAGTCAGTTTCTGAATGATTCATGGGTAGGAAAACAAAAGAAATCAAAATAGACAGAGTTTGTCAGTTTGCTTCGAAATTATTTATATGTGTGGATTGCTCTACTTCTAACTCTGGTAAGATTGTCATTGCAGACTGTGGCACAAGTGGTGCAACTTCAGACTAAATCTTTTAAATCTGTATTCAAAACATAAAGCACACTAATTCAAAGAGACTTACCATGTGATTTAACAGTCAGGGAAAGAATGAGGTATGCATTGGACTGATGTGCTGTGTCTTTGCTGTAAAAGACAAGTGACAGAAAGGTCTTCACACTATAGGGGACCAGGGAGGGAAAGGAATGGGAAGGCAAAAGGGAAAAAGAAAGATAACCCAATTATTACTATCATTGAGTAGCGTAGAAATGGAATTACGCTGCAAATCATACTAAATATTAAGACAGCAGCATTAGGGTTTTGTGCTCATACACACCAGGATGTTAGAAGACAGTAGGATAGAATCACAGAATCACCGGGTTGGAAGAGACCCATCGGATCATCGAGTCCAACCATTCCCATCAACACTTTGAATTATTCCATCTTCCATGCTGTGTATTATTCCATCTTACATACTGTTCAATACATCCTTAACATTCATTTTCTGTAGAAAACTAAGAAAAATATTTGTGTAACTCTAAAAACCAAAGGAGGAGGTTTTAGGCACACTGCTGGTTTGGGGGAAACTCCTGCAACAGCCTGTCTCTCAATTCTGAGTCCCACCATTCCAGCAGAACCTCTGGAGTCTCTATAGGTAATTTTGTGTAAGCAGTTCTATTCCTGACTCTCTGTATGAGGACTTTATAACTAGGTAATAAAATCTGACTCCGTGATATTTCTTGGCAAGCAGAGTTGACGCTTGAAAGCAATTTTTTAAAAATGGAATTTATATTTTCATGGATATGAAAGTGCACTTATACGCACTTGCAGCTGTCATCCGAGCTTTGTTTTGTTTGGGAACCTGACAGCTTTTATAGTCCTATTGGTTCCTAAGGACACCTTCTCTCACCCCCCCTCCCTTCTCCCTTAGTTTGGGAAAAGTTCCGATAAGGCTGTTTTTCACTGTTTTGTACCGAGCTTTGCATAGTCTGATAGCTTAGCACTTTGTCAGCAGTGACACCTATATTCATTCCTTTTAGGTAACAGAAGATCAATGGCTCTATAATAACATTTTTTCTTATTCTGACTTTTAACTTGTCTTGCCGCAAAAACGCTCTATGGGGGGGAACTATGTCACTGTGATTGTATCATAATTTTCCAGCTACTATACTGCAGGGGGAGGAACATTCTCAGTAGCACATAGTATATTTCACTGTTTCATCAGGTATATTTATTCATAGAGCTTGTTTATTATGAAGACAAGTTAAAAGTGAAAATAAAACAAAATAAGTGTTTCTGGAAGTTCCTATTCATCATTAGAAGCCATCTGAATTGCAAAGACGCCGTGGTATCAAGCAACCATTTTCCTTTATCCCTTGGGCTTTTGAGAAAAATCTTATTACAGCACGTGAATTGTTCCCTTGATTTGGGATGTAAAACAAAAAAAGAAGAAAGAAAAAGAAAAAATGTTCTATTTGCTGATTCCTTTGCAATTTAAATTAATCAAATAGAGTGTATTGTGCAAATGACCCCTCCAAATAGCTTCCTTCCCACCAGCAAACTGCTAAAAGCTTCTCTCATAGTCTGTTATACAAGCGTTGCCTATCCTGCTCTGAATAGCCACTACTGTGTTTTGCACCAGTTTCCACAGGTTACTGAGGTGAGAAAAGCAATGTGAAGTGATTGATGGAACACCTTGTTATCTCCTCACATCTGCATTCTGGTGCTTTCGGTGCTGGTGGCTATCACCTGCTCACCGCAGGACCAGCAGAGACAAAAATGCTTCTACAGGAGCAAGGTTTAGCAGAAGCAGATGCTGCATCATTGTATTTTTGCACTGTCTTTTCAGTTCATGTTGTGGGTACCAGACCTGAGGGTTCTAGAGTTAAGAGCACTAACATAGCCTGTGCCTGTTTCAAGCTTCTGTAAAAATCCCATGCATTCCCTATCTTCACTTAAATTAGGTATTCGACTATGTTGATTTACAAGCAGTTTTGACCTGCTGAAATCATCCTGCCTGTAACCAGTTGTTAGTTGAGTTACTAGTTACCCTGTAGGCAGAACAGCAGTGACAGTCCCAAGAATTTGTTCAACAATAAGCTGAATAACAAAATCAGGAGGTTTAAACCCATTTATAGAGACAGAAAGAGCTGAAACAAAAATTTAAGGTTCTGATCTGTATCAAGAACACTAACTCACACGAAACAGAAGATAGTCTTTCCCCTCAGACTTTTTCATCAGCATAGTTACAGAAGAACTATCCTGCAAACTGAACCAATTGATAACCACTGTTGCAAACCCACTTAAAAAGTTGGTGACGCACTAGAGAAATGGAGCAGAGGATAAAGGAGAGGCAGTACTGAGCTGTGAGCATTGTAGCAATGTGAAGATCTATTCCCTGCCTATTCTCATTTATTGAGGCAGAATGGTGAAAGGAGCCCAAAACTAAGCATTCACATTCATTACCAGGGAAAAAGAGGGGAAAAAAGAATTTTCCCTTTATTTCTTTTGATTTCAGGAGTGATTAGGTTCAGTTGTGTCTCTTAAATTGCTTGGTAAGTGTTCTATCTCTGTAATTTCTATAAAAGGGATAATATATTTCATTCTAGCATTTTCACTCTAAAGAGATTGGAATCATAAAGAACTAGAAAGAGGGGGGTCAGGTAGTATTCCGAGGTCATTAGGATGTTTTAAGAGCTGTTTCATTGTCTGTCTAAAAGTGCTCTATCACCCCTCTTCATCCCCTGTAAATAGGAGAACCGCCTCTCCTGAAAAAACAGCATTTATGGTCATCTCAGGATTCTTTTCCAGGATCTATTAGCCTCTGCTAAACTATGGAACACAGTCATCAGGGCATTCTTCTTTAGCATCAGACTGAGTTAAATCTTACTATAAGCAGCAGCGCTCTGTCACAAACGAGTTTCACCATACTAAGTGCTACGTAGCTAACAACAGCAGAAAAGTTTTTGGAAAGTAGACATCACTTGCCTTAAGCATTGCAGAATTGGAAAAAATGCCACAGTAACATTTTTTCTTCAGAGCTTCCTTCTTGGNCGCTCTGTCACAAACGAGTTTCACCATACTAAGTGCTACGTAGCTAACAACAGCAGAAAAGTTTTTGGAAAGTAGACATCACTTGCCTTAAGCATTGCAGAATCGGATGGAAAAAATGCCACAGTAACATTTTTTCTTCAGAGCTTCCTTCTTGGCTACAAAACCATTTGCATTTCACGTGCGATGTCGGCTCTGCTGCTGCAATGCCACACGAGCCAGATCCGAGCAGAGAACCGAGGTTGCACCTTGTACCTTGTGGTCTTTCCTTGGTACTGCTGCTAAGCAAACACAAAAAAGGAAGTGTTGAGCTTACTTCAACACAATGGGATGACAAGCTTTGCATAATAATTGTAGAAAATAAAAGTGGAAAGTTATTGAGGAATAGGTAATATTAAGAATACGTAAAGATGCAGGTTTTGGCTTGCTCGTAAGACAGATCAACAGCATCTTAGCTTCAATTGAGATTGCTTTGATCCCAGAGTTTGAATTAAAGAACAAATTCTTAGTTAACAATATTTTATGTCCCGATTAAATACACTCCTTGTGACACCTGTCCACACCTATTTTTAGTGAAAGGTTAAATAGAGAAAAGAAGTTTAAATATGCTGGTTTAGAACAAACCTCTAAACTAAAAGCTTCCTTTTCTTAGTATGACAGTATTTGCAACTGCTTCCCAGGGCAAGCCGAGAAACAGATAGTACATATTAAAATTATATTCTGTTATTCATGCATGACAGCTTTAACTACTCCTTAATACATGCTGACCTCACAACAGAAATACGAGCAGGCTGAACATGAATTATTCTCAGAGCCACCAATATAATACTTTGCAAGTCAGACTTCCAGACCCAAAGGAGATGTCTTTGTATTTAATAACCTTTAACTGATTTCCCTTTCATGAATTTGTTGGCTCATACAGAACCTGCAGACATACTATTTGTCAGATCAAACACAGATGGAGTCTGTTTTATGCAACTGGCGCTCTTGCACACTTGATATATTACTTGTTGAGTCTCTGAACATTGTTTGAAGAAAGGATGCATCACATGTTAGAAAGGACTGTTCCAGGATTTCAAGGACACAGTCTTTCTTATTAATATATCTTGGACATATATTTTAGCCACACAAACAAACACTTTATAGTATTCACCAATCTCAGAAGCGAGGTCTAACTTCCTCAATATATATTACAAACTTGGATTTTGTCCTCAGCCTCAGGCCCTGTGCTGGGAACACAGAAACTACTTGATCCTTCTAACTTCTCCAACATATTACAAATTTGTATTTCTTTATTTTTCTTAAAGCAGGAGGAGATGACAACAATATTACAACTGCACTATGCATTCTAAATTTGTTTAGATGTGGCTTGTGACAACAAACTTATCGTCTGCTGTACCTGTCAGGGAAACCTAAACATATCAACATTATTTTATTGAAAAAAAAAAAAAAAAAAAATAAAATTTAAAAAAAAAAAAACCTTCCATTAATTCACCACTCATTCCCTCACATGATTTGGAAGATTCAAATTAAAAATCTAACTTATAAAGAGCCATTTAATCCTTCCATTAATTCACCACTCATTCCCTGACTCAGGTGTCAAGCCTAGAAAAGCACATAGAGTGTGTAATTTGAAATAGACCAATAACCAATGTCCTTTTAATTAATTTCAGAAATTAGTATTATTGTGGGTGTGAGGGCAGTCTTTGAGCCATAAGACATGATTCCAATTTACTCTCAGCATTGTTAATAAAGTGTTGCTTCCAGAGTGCAAAAGTATTATATTGGATAGAAGTGAAATCAGAAACAGCCCCAAAATGTAAACACTATTGTTTCTAAAGTTATACAATAACACCAATACTAACATTTTACACTGTATGGTAAAGGCCAATAGATAAAATAATTGTGACTTTTACTCGTGAATACGTTTAATTGGCTACTGAAAGTTATTTCAGTTACATTTTACAAAATACAAACCTTCTTAATGATTGTTCATTCTAACATAACGTAAAACTTGCTGTGTTTGAAGAGAACCTAGTCATCTTAACAGCCTCCGTTTTTGTTCCTTTTTATTTTATGAGATTAGAATCCTTAATAACTTTCACCAGAGTCGGCTGCAGTGGAAGTTTGAAGAAGAGTAAAATTTGCACTGTGGGTTATGTGATTGGGACAAAACTCAGTTCTGTGATTACGTTTGGTCCTGTTGCTTAGGTTTGCAGAAAAGTCAAAATTACTGGTTCTTTTTTCCCCCAAGATTTATAGAGAGTTGTACGGGAAAGTAAAGCATTGTTAGAGTCAGACCTGTTATCTGAATATTTGCAGAAAGCATAGTTTTTAAAATTTTCTTCCTAAAAACTTTCCAGTTTGGAGGAAAATAAATAGAAATGCTTAGTGATTAAACAGTCATCATTTAATTGCAAATAAGACAGACACTAAAACAGCCCTGGAATGCCCACTACACTTACA
Source organism: Piaya cayana (assembly GCA_013389865.1). Classification (NCBI taxonomy): domain Eukaryota; kingdom Metazoa; phylum Chordata; class Aves; order Cuculiformes; family Coccyzidae; genus Piaya; species Piaya cayana. Next base: position 40,111 of record WAAB01022456.1, read on the forward strand.
CTTCTCTTTGTAAAGAACAGAACTTCCAGCAACATTCTCCAATATTGAAGGTCCAGAGGTGGTATGGCTGCACCTTTAGAGCTCTACTGCAGGCTGGTCTTGGGAAAGATCATTGAGTCTTTGCACATATCCCCCTAAATTCTCAGGGACTGAGCACGGAGTTCCGTTTAACACAAGTTTCATTTTCATTAAAAAGAAAAATGTGTTCAGGCGAGTTGATGGAGAAATGAACCAATTTGAATGTATTGAAGTTCTTTGCTCTGCTACAGTGCTTTTTAAATGGTGTCTAAACAGTTGGTCACAGATTTATTTATGTTTCCATGTAAAGAAAGAAAATATTAGCATTTTCTATATGGGAAACAGTTTCCCTAATTATTTGGCTCCCTCTTCTACCACATAAACACGGCAATTTGTACCCCTCTCCTTCAACCGGCTGCAATTAGCAGCTACATTGCAATAAGCAGATTATGTTAATTAAAAACTCAAAACTATGTAAACAATGGGAAAGCTGACTAGCCATTTTCTATTTTTGCCAACTGGGAGGAACACAAGAGAAATTAGTAACAAGCTTAATTTTGCTGTTTATAATTCAAGTTATTTGTGACAAATAACGACACTTTTAAAGTATTTCTGAACAACTGACATTTCTATACTAATTTAACCTCATCCCACATGAGAAGATTTACACCTGTAAGAATTGGGGGATAAAGAGTTTCAAAACAAATCCACGAAGGTGTTCACGGAACAGGTTTGCACACATCGTGAGCAAACTGGAATATTAAACTTAAGTTTTCCTTCCATACCCGAGTCACACTCTCAAAAAGCCACAGCTAAGAATAAAAGTAGAACTTAGTTCTGCTTCTTTGGCAAAACTTTGTGCAAACTCTAGCATAAACATTACCCAACAAACACAAATCAAAGTTTTATGACGATGCTGCAGTTTCATAGAAGCTAGAGTTTGGGTTTTGCTCTTCTGTTGCCAAACCAGGACTGTTTAGTGAGGATGGGAAGAGTGGAAGGCAAAAGTGGTTTTTTAACTGTTAGTCGTCATGCTCCCTCTCCTCCAGTATCACAGACTGAAGGGATGTCAACACCAAATGAACTGCATGGACAGATAGCTGAGTACATATATAATGTATTCGCTACATCTATGAACCTCCCAATGATCAGACTTTGAGGAAGAGGAAACAAAATGAAGAACTACAGCCCTTCTTCAGCTTTATATTGGAAAAACTGTCCAGGTTTCCCAATGACAGTATAGGAAAAGAAAATTATACAGGAATATGTAATGGCTCATTCACTCTGGGACCAGACTTTCAGAGTGGCCAGTATAAAAGCACTAGTTCAGTGGATGGTTTCATTTACACCTTTGATCTAAACCCCTTCGGAAAATGGGAAGACTCTCAGAAGATGTGAAAGTTGCCAATAGATGTATTATTCGCAAACCCTCAGGAGGTCGTGTAATGCTAAATGTATAGGAAAGGACAAGAAGAGCATGGGAAGTCTGAAGAGGGCAGAGATTTAAGAAGAGTTGGCCATATCAATAGATTTTGGAGCTACTATCTTCCAGTTTTCAAAGAGAGTGCAAATACTGAAGTGCTTCATGTATATTATCTTAGAAAAACATTTCTTCTGTTTTAAGGGCAACACTGATTTCCCATCTCCTGCTCCCCTACCGAGCTCACAGTCTGTGGGAGGGCTATTCAAAGTAAAAAGTGCAGTTGATCATTTCGCTTTTTTGTATTTCCACTATTTTCTTTTTGGAGACATGAACTTTAAATGAGCCGCTGTACAAGCTTCTTGGGGTCAAACCAGAGGAAATCTCATCCACCACAGAGACGTGCACAGCAGAAACCCCAAATACGGCCATTATGTTCAACTCAGCAGTCTTTTTCCTGTTGGTAGGTTTTTGATACTAGCTTAGCATCAAGCCAGGCTGTCTGACCCAATGAAATCTATTTCTGTGACATTGAAAAGCTCTTGATGAAAGTCAATCAGTTTAGGGACTGGTGTTTTTTTTTTTTCAGAGTACCTGGAATCGTGACGGGGGAAGGTTTGAGTTTTAACAGAATGGCTGCATTTTCTTCTTAGATTCTGAGCGGTGAGGAATATGTGCTAAGTAAACCCATTTATTCCGCTAACAGCACATGTTTTGCTTGATGCCAACAGGTACATTTTAGTCTATTTGCTGAGAGAGTTGCTTTTTTACCAGAACTAACCCTTTTGCGAGATTATTTTGAAATAATTTGAAGGGTTTAGCTCTTGATGGGACTGTTTCTAGTTAAAACACATAGCAGCCCTCAGGCTCCCGAGCGAAACAATTTTTAGTTTTCATACTGTACAAGCAAAAATATCAAGGGAATGGGAATGATAAACAGGAGGAACAGCAGCTTTGGCAGTGCCAATGAAACTGAGTAACTTTCCTAGATTTAAGATTTCACAGAATTTCCTGTACAAATACGTGTTCATTGCAGTTAGCTACTGCTATTAAGTAGTGTTAAAATTAATGCAAAAGGCTTTTGCCTGCACATACAGGATTTTTGATGCTTTCTAGGCATCCTGAACTTAAAGATTATGAATATGTAGTTCGTAAGATCATCCAGCTTTATCTAGTCTAGAAGATTTTTTTCAACTGCAATTTAAATGGTTTGTTTGCTTATAAAAAGTTTTATGGACTCTTTGATTCTTACTGAAAAAAAAGGCAGAAGATAAATTTCACAGTAATACATACACATTTGGTGGTGTTACGAACCCTTAATTGTTCCTTTGCATGGATTTCCCCAGCCTGGAAGCTAATTATGACTATTTAGAGACGATGACTTCAGTTCACTTTTACATCTCAATCCATTCTCTGCTTGAAGTGAAATTAAAGAAATTTCTCTTTTCTCCTTGCACTTGGTATGAAAAAAATGACTTAAATATTGACCTCGTCAATGAGACCCAGTTCAGATGAGCTGAAAGTAAATCAAACAATCTTTTAATCCCAGGAAAATATTTCAAGGCTTTCCTTTCTTATTGTTTCAAGCTCACTTTTAAGACCTTAGTTTATGAGACAGTTGTGATTCATGCAATCACCAAAAGAAAACTTACAAAAGAATAAAAACAATGGTTATCCGCTTTTGTAGCACTGAGTCAGTTTTATGGTCCGTTAAAAGCAAACTGCACCTTTTTAAACAACTACTGATTGTTACTTAGTTTATCAATAAAATAAACCTACTGGCAATTTTCAAACCACTTTACACTGGCTCTTTCCTTTGCTCTCTCTCAAGCTGTTGCTGCTCAATCTTATCCACTGTTAATATATATATTGCATTTATTATTTAATCCAAATACCTGTTCTCTAGCTCGTCATCTCTGAGCTGAAGTCAAAACTAAATTCAGAGCCTCCAACTCTACATAGGGGGGAAAAAGACACTTCAGAACAGAATTTAAGCTACCAACAATCCTAGTTATTAATTCTACACACTCTGTGGGTAGAGCACAAGAACAGGCTAAATTATGCAACTTATTTAGAAGGTTTTAATGCTGCTACCATTGGATCTACACATTCCAAGGACTTATTCAGTTAACCAACAGTCAAGGTAGGAACCCTGCTCAGTACAAGTGCCCAACGCACCAGGAGGTCCTCAGAGGAATGTCATACCAGAAATTCCTCAGAGATCACATTTTCCCTTTTGTGAGACTTTGTTATTTTAAGATTTGGGGTGAAATCGGGTTGGCAGAGAATCATACAACCATTGCTATTTTCCTCCCACTCCCATTCCATGCCCCACAGGAGAGATAAACAAATCCGGAGAGATGTGCCGAGCTCACCTTCAGCGTGACAGCCCTGAGTGACCAGAATTTTGAGCTGACAAGGACATAAACTCTTGCAAGTGAAGTGTGTTATTGATTTGTATGCAGCTGCAGTGCAGAAATCAGGGGAAGTTCAAGGCTATGCACTGTTGTTAAATTTCTCTCAGATTAAGAAAAAAAAATCTAATTACTTTCATTGAGATACGTCAAATGAAAAATCTATTTTAGTATTTTGAATTGAAAATTGATCAATTCCTTTGTGTAGTTTACCTCTTGAGCTAATGGAGGTTTTGATCCATTACGTAAAGAATAATTATAACTTAAAATAAAATAAAAGCAAACATTTTGTTTGTAAAACTGAATCACTGATGTTCTCTTATCGTGGACATTTTAAAATAAATAAAATCAAGATCATGATTCAAGAAGATACATGAAAAAAAATAATTATTTAAAATGCTCTTATACTGCGAATGCAGATGACCCAGAAGTGATGCACTCTCAGAGTACAATTTCTCATTTTATTTTTAGTAATTTTCAGGCTGACTCCAAGGTCCTTTGCAGCCCCAGGAAGGTCTGAATGGTCTGGTGGTTCATTTTCGTTACGCTCGTTGGTATTAGTATTTTACCCACCACCTGCATTATCATCAGTGCTTAAGAAAATGTGCCCTCTAAGAAGTATCTCGAAATGAATTAATTCCACTTGATTTTCAGAGTCTTAGGCCTATTTAAAATAATCTCATCTGCTTGATACAAATAAGTCCTGTTTAGCCCTTCCCCTCCCCCCAGCTCGATTCAGCTTTTCTCTATTGTTGTGGCAGACCTCTCAAAATGTGTTTGATCAGACAGTCTTGCTGCTTGATGTTTTATGCCAGTGATTGACAACAGTCCTTTGTGAGCGAGCATTTAAGTAACGGTGTATGGACTTGTTAGGGAGCTGCTATGTCAAGAGGAGAAATGAACAATAAATTAGAATAAAATGGAATTGCATTTGAAACTTGGCTGGAGGATTTTGCATTTGTGAGGACAAAGGACATTTGACAATCTGAGTCATCTTGCAGCTTTGCCTGTAGCAACTGTCAAATTAGTTCTTAATGCTACAGGGAAAGGGATTGAGTCACAGCATTGCTTAAAGTTAAGAGGCTCATCGGTAAATCACTGGCAATATTAACAATTATGAGCTGCACATTCATATGGCAAAACCGCTCTGAATATTATGCTTACAACAGAAAGTCAAGAGGTGAACATAATTTTGCTTTCAGATTCCTGTGTCTTCTCCCAGGAACTACAGCTTCAATTGGGGAAGGTGGAGAAGTAAAACCAATTCAAGACTGTCTAGACTGTATTAGGAGAAGAAAATCAGGCAATAAATCTGGATTTAGCAAAGTATAAAAGTGAGGCTAGGAAGGGAAGTGCTTACCTGCATATAAATTCAAGATTCACATGGAGGACTCTCATCCTTAAGGTACACCTAGCGGGATCCTGCAAGTACTCCTCCCTCCTCTTAAACACCTTTGATTTCATTCCTTCTCTGCAACAGTTGGGAGATGTGACCAGATACCACAGCTGCCTTCCTACCAAAATGTGGTCCAGACAATGAATTCAGATTGCGTGCCCACACTGGGGGTGAGGAAGGGCTGTGTCACATACACCAGTTCCTATCCACTCTAAAGGAAAAACATAAATTGTCTGTACGTTATAAACCGTGTTATAAACCATATTAGATTTTCAGTTTCCTGAGATATGCAAGAAACTCTTACAGTGTTACACTACATCAGAAGACAGAGACATGTAAGTTGCTTCTGAAACCGTAGTCCCTTGGTGGACTTGGGTCAGTACTCTAGTGCTACAAAGGTTCACACAGAAACCTTTGGATTTGAACTATTTTTTAAAAAAAATACAGTAAATTTTAAGGCCAGCACTGACTTTCTGATAATTTCATGTGCCATTTTACATTTTCTCTGTCAATGGAAAAAGAAAAAAGCGTGCATCCATGTTTTATTTTTAAGACTGAAGATGAGACTTAACTCCCATCATGTTTTCATCTCTTTCAAAATCTCTGTAGGTCAAGCTCAATATGCTGCATGATATTATACGGAATCTATTGTGCCAGGCTCTATGTCACTTTTCAAAGACGCAACTGCACAACATCTACCGTTTTCTGGCATGAAAGGGGCCAGAGGGGAACAGAATTAGATATGTTGTGGGAATGGCCTTAGGTACAATTACAGTGACACCTCATAATGACGCTATAGGGTATCTTCTTTCATAAGCTGCCTAGGTCTTTCACACAGTATATACGGCCCTTTGAAGTGCTTGCACACTGTAATGAACTCCCGTAACACTGACAAAAGAAGAGCGATGAGTATATTCCCCACCTGAAGAGTCTCTTTTAAGTGATGCCAGAGAAATTTCCTGAGCTCTGCAAACACCGCACCAAAGAACCCTCAAGTGGGACTGGTTGATCAAAACTCATTAAAAAATGAAAGAAAAAAACCCTAACAAACCAAAAGCTCTAACAAAGTCTGGGAAAAGAGTTCCTCATGTAGGAAATAAGTTGAAAAGGAGTAACAATTCAAGTTATTGACTCCTATATTTTCAGGTACAATATACACAATTCCTTCTTAATTGCAGCAATGTTGAATGTGTAAGCCTTCCTCCTCTGACATGGTATATTTACTCCTAATGCTGGAAAGAATTGCTGAGAGCACTGAAAAGAGCGAAACAGAATGAATTTAGAAATAATTTCCTTCTTTTCCTTCAATGGAAGTCAAGTAGTCAGCTAAGTCACTTGTTTTTGAACGCGTCCACATCCATTCTCCAAGCCACCCACCTCCCATGCATGAAAAGACTGGAAACTCAATCCAGCATCAGAAATTTTATCTTTCTGGTTATCTTTTCAGAATAAAACTAAAGAACTCATGTTGGGGCTGGTCACTCGTAACTCAACATGCAAGATCTGACAAGAGTCTAAAGAAGTAACTATAGAGCTGTGTAAACTAAGGAATATCAGCAATATTTAAGACAAATTGCTAGAGAAAGGGAAGGATGGACCTGAATTTTTGACATCTTTATTTTTATTTGTTTGCAAGTTGAATAGTCACGTTTTCCTAGTCTCTGTTATGTGCATTAACAAGCAACGGCTCTTCAGCATCTAGAAACAGGTTAAACACCCCAGAGGAATTAAAAAAGAAAAATCAAACCAAGCAACAAACAAATAACTCCCCCTACACGCCAACAAACAAAGGGTAATTAAAATAATTTGTTTCTTTTGTAGTAAGAGCCCTGAGGAAAGGAATCAAGCTTTATACACTCATTTGATATAGGGCCTTTTCCCTTTTCAGGGAAAATATCAATGAAAAACATCCTGAGGGACAAAAAAATGGAAGATCTGAGCATAATGAAGGTTGACAATGACTATTATTGATGTCCTTATCACAGATGACAAGAGGTTTAGAAGAGTGTTCTAGCATATTGACACTGTACTGGTTCAAATGCTCTTTTTTCTTTCTTTCTTTTTTTCTTTTTTTTTTTTTTCTCCAATGCAGTGCTGGAAATTCTTGATGAGCAGAATGACATTTGTCACCCTTTGTTCCCCAGCTAAGAGCACTATCTCCCTTTTAGTTGTCTTTCAAACTGAATAACAGCTGCATTAACACAAATTATTCTCTGCCCATCAATTTTAATTTCAAGATGAAAAGCAAAGGCAAACTCCAAGTGGAAGGAGGTTTCAAGAATAGTTTCTCTTCAACCCTCCTACCCATTTACTTTTACAAGAATATGGATTCAGATACTAGAATACAAGATAAGTGGGAAGTAGAATTTAGAAATATTTTTACACTAGCATGATCCAAATTATAAAACTCTGTAAAATATTCTCTAAACGATATCATCAGTTAAATGCTAATAAGGAAGTTAAGAAACTGGAAAAAAAAACCAAAAAGCCCAACCATTTCACTGCCAAACATCAAGAACGGACAAGATACATGTTTTTTCCACAAAACAAATTCTGAATTTGCACTGATTATGACAGGCAGATTCAACCATCCTTAAGGGAAAAAAGATCTCTCTCATTCTATTCTCCATTTTAATAACAATTGATTGTTATAAAAGAAACAACATTTAATCGTTAGTATGGCAAAATATTTCAGCATTAATATATAGTTTTGATCTACACTGACACTTACACTAGAGGATTAGAACACTGGTGTGTATTTTATAAGGCAAGTATTAAGATTAAAATATGCAGGCCAGAAACTGTCTGTCTCATAAAACATTGCCCGAGTTAAACATATGTACACCTCAGGTTGGAGATCTTTGAAAAATAATTCCTTTCCATGTAAAAAATTCTTTAGATCTTTCCTTTGAAATAGGACGGGACTCAAAATATGGCCAAGAGTCTTATGGCAGAGATATGATTTGAGAAATAGCTGCAAAAATCTCCACTCAATTTATCCCAGTTATGAACCTCTTAAAAAACAAAGCCCTAGTCATTTGCTCATATTCATGATTTCTTTGTGTTAAGTTTCCAGAGTCTATTTCATAGAATCACAGAATCACCAGGTTGGAAGAGACCCACTGGATCATCAAGTCCAACCATTCCTATCAAACACTAACCCATGTCCCTCAGCANTCTTCTTTCTTCACTCTCAAAAAGCATAATGGCTAAATGTTCAAGTAAAGAAGCATCCCTGAAATGGAGAAGAATTTATCACAGGGGAGGAGGGGAGAGCAGAGGAAGGAGAAAAATGTTGGTCAGACAACAGCTGATGGTTCAGTACTTAGAATCACAGAATCATAGAATATTTTGGGTTGGAAGGGACCTTAAAGATCATCCAGTGCCAACCCCCCTAACATGGGAAGGAACATCCCACTGGATCAGGCTTCCCAAAGTCCCATCCAACGTGGCCTTCAACATCCCTAGGGCTGGGGCAGCCACAACTTCCCTGGGTAACCTGTTCCAGTGTCTCACCATCGTCATGATGAAGAAATTCCTCTCCATGTCTAGTCCAAATCCGCCCCTCTCCAGCTCATACCCACCGCCCCCCATCCCATCACCACAAGCCCCTACGAACTTAATACATTCTATCTCATATTTACATCATTAAAAGTCTTTTCTTTGATCTTTGTCTATTACACTGAATATATGTTTCAAAAAAAATGATGTTACACCCATTTCACAGTTTCCTAGCAAATCCATGCCAAGTTGGAATGACTACCTAGTTCAGTATCGTGCTAGGAGTTTACCAAGTCTAGAGCATGCTTAGGCAAGTAATCAAAAACCCCCAATTATCTGATGGATTTCTTTATTTCCACTAGAGCTTTACAGAAATTACAGTCAGTGCCGAAGTAGCCAAGAGTTATGAACTGTCAACATGCTGATAGGAAAGTAAACAATGCAAAAAGTGAAGCTCGCGTTTGAGTCTCACAGCATGGTACGCCGCTGTAATGGTTTAAATCATAAGCCAAATGATTGTTATTACAGAGATAGCGAATGTCATGCTTACAGAAAAATTGTGCATGTTAAAAATGACTGCCATTAAAAGGATAAGTCTCACAGAGGGAAGGGACCTCAAGCCAGTAAACAGACAAAATGCATTACAGCAAAAAAAAAAAAAAAAAAATTAGGACAGAAAAGGGAAGTCTTGTCTAATTACCAGATTCAGCTATGATTTATAGTACTCTCTACTACCAAGTATAGGCTGAAAGGAAGGCAGATGCAAGGGCAGTAGACTTAATTATTTATTTAAAAAAACCCCAGTAGAATCTCTGTTAGAATTAGGAAAATAAAATAAAATATATATGTCTGAAAATAGATGTTAAGTCTTTGTTTGGTGATGGTAAGAATTCTGCATGTAAATGGCATTCTTATTTAAATGTAAAAAAAAAAGGGGAGATAATGCTGACACATAAGAAACATTAAAAAAATCATGTCCCCACACCATTAACACAGAAATTTGTTCCTTAGCTCAGAAGAAGAAGAAATCTGCACAATCACTCCATCTTTTATTGTAACAAGATTAAAACACCAAGAAAGGAAATATCTTTCTTACAGTTTATTGTTCGGGAAGTCAGAAACAGAGGACTTCCTTCATGTGACAAAATACAAATTACCTTTTTTAGAGTTCTCCTAGCACAGAGCTCTGGCCAGAATACAGTTTATTCCCCTTTACTTCAAATCTTACTGACAGCTGCATAGTAGCTGATGTGAAAGGCCAACATGTTCAAGAATGCTTAAGAGCCAAGATTCAAGGTTTTTAAGCCCAGAGGGGACCACGATTACGATGTCTAAGAACCATCATCTTAACTTAAAAGCAATGGATTTTCTTGAAATATTTCCTGCTTGATTAGGACATTCAAAGAAAACCAAAGCACTCTTTTTAAAGTTACTGCTGAAGCAGAATCTACCAGAATTTTTAGAAAATAGTTCTAGTGGCTTAGTCACCATATAGCATGAGGTGAAGATGCTGTGAAGAACTTACTTTGCACAAGGCATGACAAGTTTCACTCATCTTACAGCCAAGAATATGAATTCAGACACACATCATTGCTATGAGGACTGATCTGCTTTTGAAGACACACTTATTGATATACCATGCTATCAAATACTTTTGAAGACACTCTACGCAGTGTTGTAATCAGTAGCGCTGGTGGTCAGGCTGAATTTGTAAGTCTTCCTAGCCACATGGTGGCTTTTCTGAGTTCCCAATCTCTCTCTACAGCAAAAGACTTCTCGGAAGTGGACAAACCCCTGGAACAAACCTGTTTGATAGGATAACTCCTCCTTACATGCACCTTTTTTTTTGCCACTTTGCAGTTGTTTTGCATCCAGTTTGCGTTGCCATCAATGTTTCTATTCTCAGGGTCTTCCCAGGAAACATTGAGATTTGCTCCTCTGACATTGCCTCAAGCCCCTGTGCCTTACCAGACTGTGAGATGACTGAGAGGAGCAGCAGAAAACATCCCAAGTGTGTTGCACAAATTTCTGTCACTTCATATGTGCTCCCTGTCCAATGTACAGTTAGCAGAACCAGACATTTTACCCCTGTTATTATCACAGCCACGTTAAATGAAAAGCTCCTGGAATATTTCTATTTAATACTCTCTTCTTCATATAACTAAGAAGCATATCAGACCCCCTGGGCATTCAGACAGGCTTACGACTGATTGCACATTCAAATTTGAGTGGGTTATCCACTGTAGCTGCAGATTTCTTTCAGAATAAGTCTGGGGAGTGGAGGGGATTCTGTAAAAAAATTGTTCTTTATTCCTAGGAGCAGAACTAACTTTACTTCTAGCCATTTCAAAGACTCATCATTTATTGGCACCGAGATCCACTTGGAAACTAATACGTGAGAGAAATGCTCAGTATAGAGCATGAGTTGAAGGGTAAAAGTCATCTTTATAAGTTGTTCTCAAGGCAATCATTTCATATCTCTTTTCATTATGCAGCATATTTTTCAGGTATTCATTTTGAATATATTTTAAAAAAGAAAACACTGAGCTCACTATATTTTAAGCCTCCTAAAATATTATTATGCATTTGAAGGATTTCGTGCTCTGGGCCAGTAGTTCGTCACCCTTGTTTCCCTGTTAGTTGTGAAAATAGATGAGAAAATGAGATTATCACTCTCAAAGCCCTTTAGGAGAAAGCTGAATTAACATGACAATTCAAGTTCATGGAAGAAGATACTCGTGCAAAGTGTGCACGACTTATAAATTCATTTAACATTGACTTTGCAATTAAGTTAGCTCGCTTCCTTGAAGACGCTGCAGAAGACTTGAGAATGTCATAGGTAAAGAAAGTAGCGACGCAGAAGGCTGAAGTCACGCATTACCTTTTACTACCATTTGGATTACTACGCCTCCCAGAAGCCTCCACGTCTTTTAGAAGTCTGCAGCACAAAATTATGACAAAAATAATAGATTGGTATGAATGAAGTACGAATAGAAATTTGATCATATAAGCACCAGATAAGAACAAGACTCGAAAAGACTATCCTATGCTGATAACAACAATATTATACCCAACAACAAAATGAGGAATGCGCTGCTTTTGTTAAAACCAGAAATCCTGAGCTCTGTTATGGCCACAGCCACAGACCATAAGCTGGCAGAAGATCCTGCGTTCTGCAAGCAGGGCAACAGCCTCAGGGTTACAGCATGCCACAAGGCCTCCTTCTTTCACAGTTAGCTCAGCAGGAAAACAGACTGTCATGAGTGGCTCCATCCCAAGCAGGAACAAGATAAAAAGACAACAACCTCGCCTGTGATTTATGGAGATCAATGCAGTCAAGATTTGGAAGCAAAGGCCCACTCCACACCAACTGTGGACTCCACGGAATCTGAAAGTCCAAAAATGACTTTACTCTTGCCACACAAGAACTTCAGAGACCTGATGGGATCAGAGACGGCATTTAATAGTTGATGTCTATTGTCCTGTGTCAAGCACAGGTGATCCTGGACAGACTATCTGGGCACACACACGTCTGGGCTTGAGTACGTTGGTGTGAGATTGAAGGGAATTTTTGAGATAGATAAGAAGTAAAGTCAGTTTACTTACAGAATTCGTAAATAGATACCGACTTTGGTTGACCTTAGTCCTCACACAAAAGTAGAAAAAGCAGAGCCCTGAACTTTCAGTGGAAAAGAAGCAGTTGCAGGAGAGGAAAGGTGATCTAAGTGTCATTACTTATTTAGCAAACACCTATAGTTTTTGCTGAGAAAAATGGCCCTTCTTGAATAATGTCGTGAAATTCCTTATGCAGGATAAATAGATAAAATTAAGACAAACGATAGTTTTTATGCAATATCAAGCTTAATTTCTCTCTCATGTGGTGGCTTTAAGTTTATAGACACAGATTATAACATCCAATTTAAGGGAGAAAAGAGCTAGGTACCTTTGTGCCATCCCCTGACACAGTGAGCAAAAGCTCTTAACTAAATTTAAATCTCTGCACTTTTAAAGAGATTCCAGAAATAAGAAGCCTTAGAATAATTACAGCAACAGAAGAAAAATCTACCAAAGGGTAATATACTCATGAAATTGCCATAAGCCTGGAGATCCTGATGAGAAAAAGGTACTTGCATTACTTCAGAATTAAAAAAACCCCCAACCAAACAACCTAGAGGCAAAAGGCCCAAGCGGTCAGGCTATACGCTAGTATAAATTGCAGATTTATACCTAATAGCCAGCTCCCACTCAGCAACCCACTAGCCCAAGAGTCCAGTGTTGGGATTCAACCTCAATAGAGGGGTGATCAGTGGAATCAGAGAGCATGGCCAGGGCTTGACATAGTCTATTTCATGGCTCAGCGAGTCCCCGGCATTGCATTTAAAATTGGCTGTCTTCTAATAATCTCCTGATTATAAAAAATGTCAGTATAGCTGAACTTTACATATGTGACTAGTTTATTAACTACTTGAGTTTAGTGGGTTTATCTGTCCTGGTTTTGGTGAAAACAGTCAGCAAAACCAATTTTTATTCATCACTTTGTTTTCCAGATTAATTTATAAGATGTTTTCCTATAACTTGTTTTCTAGCATTGTTCAAGGTATGCTGTAAGTGATAGGAATAATCATCAATGTAGAGATCCTGCAGTTCAATTGAAAAAAAAAAAAGTGCAACAGATCACTAGAAATAGGCAGACAGGACAGCACAATTCTGATGAGCATAGGATGCAGCTTCCTGCTCACCTTGCAGCCAGGAGGCAGCAGTAAAATCATGACAAGACTGAAGTGCTACAAGCACTCGGAAACACAAGACCAGCTTCCTAGTGATGTCAAAGAAACACGCACACGGCAATTGCCAAGACAGGGGATGTTGAAAAGCTGTTACTATGACTGAGTCTTGAGATGATGCAGATGTTTGCTGTGACAGGTGTTTTCCTTAGACAACCCACACAGAACGAACCTGTAATGCATACGTGGGCCTGGAGAAATGTCCAAGTCAAAGAGCAGCCCTTTAAGACAGGCAGAGTGGCGATGATCTCAGTCTGACGAGCAGACAGTGCTGCAGGCTGCTTATTACTATTTGCATGCAGGTCTTGACATCGAAAGAGTCACAGCTATTAAAACCCACTGACAATAAATTCTGCAAAGACCACACGGAGCGACAAATGCTAATTTCAGTTAAAGATAACCTTTTTTATCACAATATGAACTTCTGAAAGTAAAAGTGTGTTGCAATATTGCCATCATCATGCTCTGGAGCTAGAGCTCTTAAACTCATTTTTCTTTCAAGTCTGGAAGCTTCCTATCCTTCCACTCCAGATGAGTGCAGAAAAGTCTGTCTTCATAATGTAACTGCAGTTGAATCTCACACAGCATCAGAGACACAGAATATGCAAAATGTAAAGCTTCGCAGTGCCATCTGGTTCTACAACACAGCTGCAGACAGAGAATATCACCATAAGAAACCAGAGGTTTTGCCAAAATTCAGATGAATAGAAAATTAATAACTTTCCTTTGCATTTCTCACTTCGAATCAAAATTTTAAATTTCAATTTTGCGCTTGTAATGTGCCTTTGAGTCACAGGAATACCAAAAAATACAATTGTATACAAAGATAATTAACTCCATCACTGAAATGAATCCTCCCTTGGGATAACGAGGGAGTCAAGAGCACACACCACATCGAGAACGCTATGATGTTCAAATATAAATCTATATATATGAGTCTAGCGAGACCCATAAACTTTATTTCCAGACAGACTCAAGCCAGGTAGCTCAACAGGAGAGAGGATATTTGGTGCTTTGAATATCTAGCCACAAAGAACACAATTAGAGTTGCTGTACAGCAAGTTCTCTTCGAAAACATGATGATGCACCTGCAGCCAGAGCATTTAGTAAGGGCGCATGTGTCAGCCACTGCCAGGGAGGCTTTTTGTGCCGTGCAGAAGCTCTGAGGTCACATCAACTCTTAAATTCTGCCTATTGAACTTGCAGCATCATTTCTGAGCACTGGTGTTAACTTAGTCTTAACACAGCTCAGATTAGCTTAAGTGCTCTGTGCTAATAGGATCATAACACTGGAAACCATGACCTCGCCCTCCTTAACCCTTGAAGCCTTCTCAGACTGTAACAGTCTTTGAAAGCCTTCAGTTAACACTGTTAATTATAACTGCCTTTTCCTGGGTTCAAAAGCAGTGAAATATTGGTTTTAGCCTGACTGAGGCAATGCTAGAAGCCTCAAGAAAAGGTGTTTCTTTTTTTCTCTCCCCCCAAATTTTTGATAAATGCAGAAAGCTTATTATCTTGGAATGATACGAGATAACTTATTACTAGATTACATACCAAAGCCCACACAGAAAAGTATTAACTTCAGGTATCAGTTGATGTTAATAAAGCTTTACAAAAAGCCCAGAAATAACAATTATTGAACACGTTCATCACTGTCTCAATAGCAGTCTCTGAACACTATGTGTACTTAGGCTATCTCCTACAGAGACCGCAGCTACAATTAAACAATTCTCACCAAAGAAGCCATTTCCCAAGCACATCTTCCTAGTATGTTTTATATGTAAATTCATACAAAAAAAAAATTACTAGCCATCATTAAAGTCAGAGCAAATTCTTGCTCATAGCAGAAAAAAAATGACCAGTACAATTGTGTGGTTTTAAGTAACAGTATCAATAAAACGATCTAGGTCACTCAGTCACGAACATGATTGACATCAAATAGAGCAGCTCTTTTCCAGGTGCTGTTACGTGCCAAATAAGAAAAACATAGTGGTCTCATATAACAGAGACCCAGGAGTACTTACACAAACCTCTGTCTCACAGCTTCCTAATTGAATTAAATACTTCAGCCGTTCATCTGCCTTATCACGTTAACCTTTCACTTCAGAATCATCAAGATCACGTATATAAATCTCTTCCTCTTAGATGCCTTGCACTGTTCAGCAGCCCAGCCGAATGGATTTATCTCCAAGTCCAGCTACTCAGGGACACTAACTCATTTTTGCTCAGTGAAGGTGTCTGACCCTCCTTGCAAGAAAGGAGTGCTACAAACACGTGCCTGAACAGACATTCTGTGAGTCTCCCCAAAATCTCTTAACGTTTAATTAAAAGAAAATTTGTTTTGTCTAGTACGTAGGGACCAGCTTGGGATGAGGAGGTGTGTATTCCCTCCTTCAACAAACATGCAGTGTGAAATACTGGTGTATTTATGGGAATGAGAATACAAAGCTCATTTTCTCAGATATTAATCTTAAAAGTCATGTTTGTGTGCTTGCTCTGATTTCCCTCCCTCCCTCGCCTGCCCCTGCCTTTCCCTTGCATTTTCTCTCCAGAAAAGATTTAATTATTTAATGCCAAATGCAATAACATCAGGAGAGACCAAGAGCATTCTTCCATAGAATACTTTATAGCACACTAATTAGGACTCCTCTGATTTAACAATCCCTGTAGGCAGAGGAAGGAACTGAATCTCTGCTAATCTCAATGACCATCCTCATTTTCGTGCTGTTGCAAAGGGGAGCAGAGGGCTTCTAGTGGCTACATTTTGC
>WAAB01022458.1:0-83902 GCA_013389865.1 Piaya cayana
ACTTTATTCATAAAGTCAATGGAGGATCATGGTGACAGTAGCTCTGAGCAGCCACTTTTGGAAGACGACACTTCTCTGAAAAGTGCTGTGAGACCTGCTTGTGCTCACAGGGGCCTGCTAGACCAGGAGTGCTCAGCAGGAGCAGCCTTTGTATTTGAACTGCTTTATCTTAATCAAAAATGTTTATCTGAGCCTAGAAGAAGTTGAATCCTGCCCAGGTTTACTCTGTTTTGGGTGCAAAGGCTGTCTGTGAAACCAGCCAAGAAACGAGTTTGGGTTTGCAGTGCACGCAGTTTGTCATTTCCAGGGTGAAACATCTGTGAGGCTATTTTGAGATTACAGAGGAGAAAGCAGTACGTTAGAACCTCATAGCAGCAGTGGTTGCAGTGTCTTTGAAATTGCCAGTGGTACATATACTTTAGGGCTTTCAGCAAGGTGTCATCCCAGCATTCAGTTCCAGCTAACCTAGCAGTTAGGTTTTTCTGAATGGTAACTAGCCCACTTGCAGCAGTGACCTTCTGTTTCCAGCATTTCTCAGCAGCCCCTTAAGCAAAGATAAGATTTGCCTTTTAGATCTTTGGAGGTCTTTTCTAACCAAAAGCATTCTGTGATTCTGTTTTCCCTCTCCATCACTCTACTGTCCTCCTTTTCTCTACCAAAAGCGATACACCTATTTCAGCAGGTGTCTACAGCTCCACACTAGTCTCTGGATCTCAGTTAACATTTCAGAGGCAGCTGCACATGCTGAAAGCAAAAATAACAGGCTGAAAATTAAGTCAGGGGGCTTATTTTGGATGCTACATGTATATAACTATGTATTAGAGAAACCCTAACATGTCATGGTAAACTTTACTTAACAGACTGCTTAATCTCAACAAATGTTAACCTCCAGGATTTTATTTACTGAGCTGATGTTTTATGATGCCATTGTCTAATTGAAATGTATTCATTCCTTCGCCAAGTGTCACTGCTAAGCATTTTACTGATATATAGCAAGACAACTGAATGGGATTTGCTTTCTTTCAGAGTAAACTTGTGAGACAGATGGTGTTCAGACAGTACAGATGTGACAGCTTCCACTGCCTTCTTTATGGAGTCTTTCTTGCCAGCTAAGCACTTTTGTTTTCAAATGACAAAACTGTAACTTTCATAGGCACCATAGAAAAGCAGGCAGGAATGCAGAAGCAAGGAGATTGATTTGTGCATCCTCAGTAATGAGTGTTTCCTTTTAAAGCTGGAGCTGGAGGTAGTTGGAGCCCAGTTCTCATTGTCTTAAGCTCAGGCCTTTGCATGTAGAGCAGCAGTCTGAGTAGTCTGGATCTTTCCCTCTCTCTACTCTTGCATTGCTTACCTGGAGCTTTCCAAAAGCTAATGGTTCATGCTTTTGTTACAGATGGGGAGATTGAGGGTCAGAGAAGGGATGAGAGGTGCACAGCATCAGGAAGCAGAGAGAGGATGGGGAATAAAGCCCAACGTGTCTTAGTCTGGACCCAAAAAAGCAGGCACTAGACCAAATCACTCTCCCAAGGGTGGGTGAGCCTGAGGGTGAGGACAGGCAGACTCGGCGCTGCTGGTGGAAGCAAACTCTTAGAACCAGGTGGCATTTGTTCCAGTATTCAAATCCCTGCCTGCTGGGCAGATTCAGAACAACAAATTTGTTAACAATATTTTTTTAACTTGCACAGCTTAGGTACTTGAAACAATGGAAGAACTGCTGTTTAATTTGACATCATTAGTAATTCTGTTATTTGCAATGGGGAGGAACAGCAAGGTTATTTCATATGGAGGATAAAAAAATCCTTTGAAACTCACTATCTCGGAATATCACAAAAGTGAAGAACTCAGTAGACGTGATACAGTTCAACTCCTTCTTTGTAAAGCTCCTAATGGGCAGTCTCACTGTGATGTTATAGTTCACCCCAGTCGGGGCTCTGCTAGGAGGTGGGTTGGAGCTTTTCCCTCAAGCAGCCCTCGGGACTCCACTGTTGCTGTGGATACTTTTCACTACTAGCTAGTCACCTGCCACTAGCACTAAAAACCATGGAAAACAGTGATAAGGAAAGCCAGGTCTGGTTCTAGCCCATTTCTTAGAAGCTGTTTGTGTTTCATAAACAAGTGCTTTTGGCAGTGTAAGTTAGAGAATGAAATCATCGCTATCCTGAAACCCACGGGAGTTGTGCCAGCTGGGCTGCAGTTCCAGTCCAGAGCAAAGAATAGATCTTTCTAAAACACTGCAAAATGTGGCATTTTGACCACAAACCTCTCTCGTTTTTGAATAAAGAGATCCGACTGTCTGTCTGTCTGTCTGTCTGTCTATCTATCTATCTATCTATCTATCTATCTATCTATCTATCTATCTATTTTCGCAAGGGGCTGTGGAAGCCCATTTCTCATCTGGGAAGACAGCCAAGTCTGTGTTCCTTGCACTGGATACCCAGGACCACTCAGAAAACCAGACTTGCTCCCTGCTCTGACACAAATCTGACAGGATGGGCATGGTTAGAACAGGGTCCCTGGTGCACCTAGAACAGAGCTGAGCACATCTGGCAGCTTGGCACAACGCTGAAGGTTAGACAGTTTATTTGCTGTCATGAAGACCAGGCAGATTGTCAGCAGGCTGCCATCGTGTATTTCTCTCTGCAGACTGCCTGTGGACACATGGCTGGGGGATCTAGGAGTCTGCTATGGTTCCGGCTGTCTCTGATAGGGTTAGTTAGAAACAGTGCTAGAAATATTCAGAGCAGCCATCTGTGACGATATGACTGTTTCTGTGTATTAATAGTAGCTACATAGCTTTAATGTGCTTGTGTTTGCAGCTTATTGTTAATTTCTAATACCAGAAAACAGAGAAAGGGAAGCCTCTGTTTCAGAGCAAAAGCCAGTCTGGGACTGAGAGTGTCTCATTAATTAGACAATGGCTAGAAATCTTCCACAGTCTCCTGATCCGACTGTTGTGTCTGTAGCGAGGACAGTGCCTGACACTGTGGATAAGATGATGGAAAGCCTATCTGCTCCCCACAGCAGCAGACCTGCTGCCAGCTGTCATCCTCATGTTGGCCACATGCTCCCACGCTGTCCCTTGTGCCAACACTGGTGCTTGGCTGCCCCTGGAATGAGTCTGTTCAGGGTCTAAACCAGAAAAGAATTTTCTTTTTGTTCAATGCTTTTGACTAGCTCTGAACAGGGGCCAGGTGAGAGGTGGTGTGAGCATGGGGGACAGCCCCAGCCCTGGTTTGGCAGCAGCTAGTTGCCACACCAGTTTAGCTGTATCTAAGATACAGAGACAAATCTTTGTTAGTTTTGGACCAAACCTGACTTCAAACCCAGGAGCGGCTGGTGCAAAGATGCAGCATGAATTTTGCTCTTTGGTTTCAAAGGGGACGAGCTGTCTGCTGTAAATCAGGCAGGTGTTGCTTAGGACTCTTCTTGACAGTGCAGTCTCTCTTGCAAATCGTTCTGCTGCTAGGTGGCCTGGTTTCAATTCATCGAGCTTCTACCATATTTTGCTGCTCATCAGCTTAATTGCAAGGGGCCCATTGCCATGCTATCTGACTACAGAGGGACAGTTTAAGTGTCTACAATCCCAAAAGTGCAGTGCCCAAATTCCCAGACCCAAATCCATCTGCCTTATGGAAGTGTGCTGTGTCAAACTAGATAAGTGGGTAAATGTTAAAAATTTAGCAATTTAGCACATGTGCAAAGCTGCCAACTGGCAAGAATCCTCAGAGCAGTAAGATGAAACATTCTGAGTTACAGAACAAAATGTCTGTACTGGGATACTGACGGAAATACATGTATTTAATGTACTGAGATTTAGTGGCAAAGCAGAATGAAAGCTATTTAAACAAATCTTCACTTCATGTAACGTTGATGCAGTCCAAGTCATTGCTCAGCACATCACAAAAGACAATGCTATCTAGCATTTGTTCAATACCAATTATTTTTTTGCTTCAAGTAATAAGATTTTTTTTTAATGGGGTTTGCTTAGACATTAGGGAAAACAGAGTTAGCAGACATCAGAACTCTCAGTCTTGGGAAATTTGATGTGAGGAAGGCACAAGTATAGCAAAAGTAATTATAAGTGAATGCTGATAATTTATTTACGGGAATACAAGTTTTATCTGTTTCTATATGAGTAGGCTTTTTGGAAGTTTCCAAGTTTCCAACAGTGAGACTCTTAACTTTCCAATGAGACTATGAGAAGTGCAAAGGCTTAACCTTTGAAGCAGAGAGGAGAACTCACATTAGGCTTTTGAGGCAAGAAGTCCCTATACGAGAAGAAGATTTCAGCTAGAAGGTCCAAGTCAGACTGAGCTCCTGTGTAAACATCATTCTGGGTTTCATTTCACTTAGACTAGAAAATGTTTACTACAGTAATTATAGAATTCCAGGTTGGAAGGGACCTCAGGGTTCATTTGGTCTCCATCTTCTTTGTAGCCACCCTTTAAATAATGGAACATGGCAATAAGGTATCCCAAAGTCTTCTTTCCTCAAGGCTGAACACACCCCATTCTCTCAGCCTTGCTTCATATAGCAGACTTCCTAGCACTTGGATCATCTGTGTGGCCCTTCTCTGGACCCTCTCCAGACTGTCCACATCTTTTTAACATAGGGGGGACTAAAACTGAACATAGTATTCCAAGTGTGGCCTGACAAGAACTGAGTGGTATGACTTTATCTCTACTGGTGATGCTCTTATTGATGCAACCCAGCATCCTGTTGGTTTTCTTTTCCCCAGCTGTTGATTCATATTGAGCTTGTCATCCACCAGGACTGCCAGGTCTCTTTCCACAGAGTTGCTCCCTAGCTGCTTCCTGGCCTGTGCTTCACTCCTGGGTTGTTTTCCCAGGTGCAAGACCTGACACTTGTTCTTGTTGAGTTTCATATGGTTCTTGTTAGCCCACTCTTCAGCCTATGCAGGTCTTTGTGCAGGGTGGCTCTTCCTTCTGAAATGTCCACATTCCCATTCATTTTGGTATCATTGGCAGACTTCATCAGAGCTTCACCATCAGATCTTCACCATCCAGATCACTTATGAAGTGTTGGGCCTAAAATCAATGCCTGGGGGACCCCACTTGTGACAGTTTGCCAGTTTGAAAAGAAGTTAATTATCTCCACACTCTAGGTGCAGCCTGTCAACCAGTTCCCAACCCACTGCACAGAGTACTTGTCTGCACTCTAGTATATCACTTTCCCTAAGAGGAGGTTGTGGGAAGCTACATAAGAAGTCAGAGAAATCTAGGTGGGCAATGTCCACCATTTGCCCCGCAGCAACTGAGCAGATTACTTTGTCAGAGAAGGTGATAAGGTTTGTCAAGCGTAATTTACTCTTGGTGAATCTGTGTTGGCTTTCCCCAGTCACACTCTTGATTTTACTTCCAGTAGCCCCCAAGAGGATTCACTCTATAATTTTCCCAATGACTGAAGTAAGACTGATGGGCTTATGATTTGCTGGATCCTTCTTTAAGTCCTTCTTGTAGATGAGAGTGACAGTAGCTTTCTTCCAGTCTTCTGGGACGTCCCCCAATCTCCATGACTACTCAAAGATTAGGGAGAGGGGTCCACAAGGATGTCAGCCAGCATTCCTAACACACTCAGGTAGATAATATCTGGGCCTATTGATGTAGAAACATATGTGACTGTTAGACAATACTCCTGGTAGAGGAGACAAATAGAGGTATAACAGATCCTATATTCAATCTGACTTTCTCAGGTAGGTTCATTGTGAATGTGGGAGAAATGCTGCAAAGAGCCTCTGGCTTCATCACAGATCTTGATCCTGTGGGGAACTGCCTGCAGTTAAAAGCCTCTGACTGGACACCAACTGATGCTTCAGTTTGAGGAGGGGTGAGTGCAAACTGGGCAGTCTGGTGGCGGGCCCCACATGCTGTACAATTTTTAGGGAGGGAGAGGACAAAGCAGTCGCTGTTCCTGGGCCACTGCATCTGACTAACATGTTCAGGACCTGTGATATTTCACCACTCCACATGCTGCGAAAGTCAGGGGACCATGGCCATATGCTTTTTAGTCACAGCCTCTTGCCTTATCAGGTGACCCACAGTGCTGTGGGTGTGCTGTAGGGCAAAATCCCACCCTCATGCCTTCACAAAGGGTGTGTGGAGCTGTTCCTCAAAGGTTAGTGATACCAACCCAGCAGTCGCTGGCTTTGCTGCAAAGCCCAGGGAAGGTGAGGGACCAATCCCTCACTGAAGGCACCATCACAGAGCTTACAATGGAGCTCCTGCCACTTAAGAAATCTTATTCTAGCAGGGAGTTGCATTGCATCCCAAAGCAACAAAGTATATATGCACTTAACAATGCTCCTTTCACAAACCAAAATAAATTGTTTCCATGCCTGTCTGGATTCTAGATTAGCAGAACAAACAGTCATTTAAAATGAATGATTTCAAGTCAGATGAATACAAATCAGGGACTGTATTTCTTCTCACTGGAAGAATATTGTTACACCAAAAAGTATTGCCTAGATTTTTAGTCTTATATAGACTAGGCAAAATAGCTTCATTATCAAGTGGTCAACAGACAGCATAACTAGTTCTGGCTCTGCATCTGGTATATCCAAACTTTGACAGACTTTGGTGCCTTTACACGTAGCTATAGGGCTCATATCTTTATTTGGCTTTCGTGGAGCTGGACCCAGAAAGGTGTTACCCAGAGTTCATTGCTTTGAGCTGTTTCTCTGCTCTGCTATACACCGCAGTTACCTCAGCAGGTGAGGCAAAAGATGACATTCAGGTATTGCCAGAGGGAAATGGTGTGGAAGAAGGGGAGGAAGGAGTGAGTACCTGTGGTGTCTTGTCTTGAAGGGGAAACAGAAGAGAGGGCCAGGCTTTTGACAGCTTTGCCCCAGCAGCAAAGTTTTGAGCTCCAGCTCTTTCCTTTTGGCCATCCTTGCCAGCCATGCTTTCCTTCCATGGGCCAAGAAACTATTTTTTCATGGAAGGAGGTTAGTAGGTGTTCCTGGTTCATAGCTCTTCCAAGGAATTGTTGATCCAGGCAGGACAGTTATCTGGAACAGGTTATTAGAGCTTACTTTCAGGCAAGTATAGAAGTGTAATGAACACATTAATCCAAACGGAGCTCATAATTTGATAACGACCTTTGGAAGCTCTGGTACCAAATTCCAGCTGTGCAAATTAAAACTCTGAATCCTTCAGGTCTGATTCAGACTGCTGTAAAGTCAACAGGAGTCTCTCACTGCCTCCAGTGAGTTTTTTATGTGATCCTTATTGAATAAACAATCAAGAAGTAAACACACAAAGAATCTGATTACCTGGTCTCCAGCCTCTGGATGAACTCTCTGCTGCATTGTGTAAATACAAAAACGGCATTTGAAATTCTTGCAACCTACAGCAGCATTTCCATCACCCAGCTGGGTACCTCTGGTCAAGCTCGACTGTAATGTCTGGTCCAATGTCACTAAGTCTCTTTTATACAAGAAGTAAGACTATATGATTTACAACTATCCTTTCTGCCCTTGATAATCTGCAATGAGATCTTTTTACATGAACTCTAAGCAGCCGCAAGGGCCTACATGAACTAGGAAAACTGCCCCACAACCACTTACCCTTTCCACAAGTCACCATGGCTCCAAGGCTGCTACAATGCTGCCTGAGATGATCCCAAGGAACTCTTTTATTTTAAGGGCACAGCTGTTTGTTATTCTGTCCAGGAGCAGGAAAGCTATCAATAGCACAGGAGAACATTTTAAAGCACCCTAAACAGTAAATAATCCTCTGCTCCGGATATTAAAATATCACAAACCACTAATTTCCCAACATTATGACTTCGTAGCTGCATCTCTCTGTTTTGGCACCCCAGTCTATAAACAAAGGAGATGATATGCTCATACTAAGCTTAGGGCAGAGGGTCTGCACAAGATAGCCTTGCGCAGTCTGCTTCCAGGCAGGAATTGCTTTTGCAGACCCTCTCTCCAGTGTATTGACTAACAGTCACTGCCATGTTTGAATGGCATGTCTCCTTCACCATCATGGGCTAATTACTGCTGGATGTATTGTGTAGGAGCTTCGGCCAGCATGGCTTGCACAGATCACCTTGTGATAGAGGAGGTGCCTGCAACTAATCCTTGCTGCACTTTTTTTGACCCACCAACTTCTTCTGATCTTGGAATAATTGCCCTAATTGCATTCTCCCTCCAAAAAGAAAAAGTTATGCTGAGAATGTGTCCTTCAACCAACAGAAATAAGCTGGCTACATTCTTGGATAAATCCTACAGATGTGGAAAAAAGGAGGTTCCCTTAAGTTCAGATAGAAGATGAGTGATGTCATCCAGTGTTAAGAGAGAGATTATGGAGACAAAGGAAGACAAAGTCGTGCACTGTCCTGTGGAAAGTTATCGTAAATGGCTCCATGGAACATAGAAAAGTGGCTCATCACAATGTAAGGTCTTGATTTTAACACCAAGCATCTTCGTGCTACTTCTTGCTTATCCTCTGACACTACATAATCATTTTCTAGCCCTGAAAATGATGACCAAGATTTGATAAAAGGTATAACTCATCAATATGTGCAGAAGCATCTGCAAAATCCAGATGAGAAAATGACCTTGGCTCCTGCAGTTACAAAGAAAATGAGGCTTGGGCCAGGTTAATTCCTAGGGCTATACATTGATTTCATTGGAGTTGCCCTTAATGTGCGTTTGATTCTCCTTGAAGTTTCCAAAACAAAGCAAAATCCAGGTGGGCAGCAATGTGGAACTGATGGAGCTTTTTTTTGTTCAGATTTTCTTTTTGCCAGTTGTTTTAGTAAAAGCTTCCATTACTTAAAATATATCCATGAAGATCTACAGATGCAGGCAACTGTCTTACAAAGAAAAGGTAAAGCCTGAAACAATCTCATTGCTGCCTTTGGAAAGATTTCACCTCATTGATGAGCTTGTCTTTCTAGTTAAAGTGCCACCAGCTTTGACTCTCGGGAGCGCATCCATTCAATCTCTATGAAGCTGCCACCACTTGCTAATCTATTCACAGAAGCTCCTCCCAAGGAACATATTTCTGAACAGAAATATGGTTTTACTGTATTAATAATAGATGGGATCAAGCTGCAGCAGTCAAAGTTAAATTTCTACGTGGATGTGGACTCCGAGGTTTGGGCATGTCTAGAGCTAGGTTATCATGCTCCCTGGCAAACAGATACATCTGATACTTTTTTCTTCCTTTAGATCATATGATTTTGTAAAAGACCCAGTTGTGCTACTGACAGAATAAAATTCTGAAAAAATCTAGGTTTTGTATTTGAAAATTCAAGAAAGGAGAGGTGAGAATAGGATTTTGAAGTTTTGTTTGGTTTAATAGGGGAAAAATATGGAAGGGAAATTCAAATATGGCAAATTTGACCTAGACCCACTTTCATGGCAAATTCAGGTCTTTGAGTTCCCATGAGGAGCTTTCCCTGTAAAGTTCTGGTTACACATACTGACTACACAATTTGGAGTCAGACTAAGGTCCCACATTGCAGCCTATGGACCCTGCTGGGAGAATTACTTGAACTTATAGGTGATAGGCCCTGTTGTGTCTTGTGAAAGTTCATTACATACTCACGTGAAAACTATCCATCTAAAGCCTAGAGGAACTTCTGTAGATGTATGACTGAGCTGGCAAGTATCCATCTGTTTGTGAGATAATGTTTCTTACTTCCACACTAGAAGTCACTGTTTTCCCAATGTGTTGGTCCGTATTAGTTCTGCTTTCTGTTCTGTTTGATAGCAAGAAGCATAGAAAAGAGTGGAAATTAAAAGTGAAGATAATGCAAAGTTAAACACACCTCTTTTTGATCTTCAAACTGAGTTAATGTCAAGCAAAGCTTGTGCTTCATGCACTGTCTTGCCTCTTTGTTTAATGCTGAATTGAGTGGAACTATTTCACTTGCCAGTTTTTGCTCTAAGTTGAAAAATAGAATTAATAAGAGCACTGTCAGAGTCACAGCGTGTAGGTTACCCCTCCAAGGCATGCGCAAATTAGAAGATCCTTGCTTTTCTCACTATGGGTTCTGCACAAATTGGGGTCCTTGGAAGCAGAATCGCCCAGGACATTATACCTTATTTTCTTGTCTTTTCTGCATAACTGGCAGAGTTCTGTAGTGCTGTGGGGAGGACTCTGTGAGGAGCCCCTCTTGGCTGGGCCATCAGCTGAAAAGCCTGAGCAGGATATTTGACCTGGGATCCCACTGCTGCCCAAGTCAAAACTGTTCTGACCTCTGAGAAAGGAAAATATCACTGCATATGGGAGCCAAGCCAGGAACTGGATATAGAGACTTAAATGCCACCAGCGTCCTAGTTTAGGGACTGGCACTAAGATGGACCCAGTGATTACTTTTCTCCCTGCAATTTTTCTCAGAGCTTAAGGAATTATTCACCAAAGCCTTAATTCCTGAAAGACATTAAGTCTGACATATTTTGACCTTGGCAATGTCATGTGGTTTGATTGTCTGACCAATGTCTTCCTCCTCCTCTGTGCAGCCCCTTCATCCTTCTGTCAAGCAATGAGAAAGAAGGGTAGTAACCAGCTACCTAAGAAGCAAGATTACATACAAAGTTAGCAGAGCAGGAGCATACTGCTGCCTTCTACCAGCTCTGCTCAGTATTTAAACTGAGATATTTAGTTCCCATGGGGAAAATTGTACTAGAATAGAAAAGGCACAGCATGCAGCTATTATTGGGGCAGTGATTGTAATGAGCATGGAAAATGGAACAATATATAACCCATTCTTAATAGACTCTTGGGAGGGCTATCCTCTGCTTCTTCTCAGATCCCATACCCAGACATGTTTTTTATAATTCCTAATGCCGTTTTTTTTTTCTTTTAGAGTCCAAATCCATTTGTATTGCTCAGTAAATACTAATGGCATTTCCCAAAGATGAATTATTCCTGTACCAGAGTACTGTTTGAATAAAAACCCCACCATTTTCTCTTCTCAAGCAGATGTTTGACCAGAATTCCTGTTCCTTCCAGAAGCCCGTAAAAGGTCAAATCTTTCTGCACTGATCCTCTGCTTGTCCCAGAGTCTGTGCGAGCTCCTTGCACCATAACAATGACCCATAGTGTTTGCACCAGTGAAAAGAACCCTGGAAACATGTTGAGCTCGACCTCCTTTTCCAAAAAGAAGGTGCCTTCAGTCTGAGAGGGAGGTAGACAGCTTCCTATACATGCAACAGTTATGAAAATATCATGAAAATATGTGCTCTGTACCAATGTGGTAGTTACTTAGCTTTAACTTTCTGGCCACAAGGATTTGAGCAGGTTTGAGATGTTGTCATAGTTAAATATGATGCTAAAAATGTATCAGCTTGCCTGAAGGATTGGGGTTTTTTGATCCTTAATCAAAGTGTCTAAGAAGAACATTGGGAAATTTGTTGATCCCATGCTGTTACTCGGTAGTTGAAGCAGAGCAGTCAAGTTTTACGCCCTCATAGTTAGGAGAATATAAGCCTTCCTGCATTTTTAGTTCATGGAAACAGCTTTCAGTCACTCCAAAGGCTGAAGCATTGGTGGTGGGAGGGGGAAGCCAGGTATGCCACGGAAAACTCTCTGCTTCACTGAGGAGGTGCAGTAGTGTTTCTTTTGATGTTACTCATAGATGCTTGCAGTGGGTCATCCCATAGCAGGAACTAAAGATTTTATTCAAGTTTTGGAAGAGGAACGTGACCCTGAAGATGCTCTTGTCTTTTCTTGGTTTATTTGTTTGTTTTATTTTTTTTTTCCTAGGGCTACACTGTGCCAGAGTTAATAGAGGTGTTAGACATGTTTTGGGGCCAACATTGCCCACGCATTAAAAGTAGTGTGTTTTAGTATATTCCCATTAGCAAAGGTTGGGGTTGTTTACTGTTAATAATGATAATTCTGAATTTATTTTTCTTTTTTTTAGGAATTGCAGTCCTCAAGAAGACATTTTATTCATGTCTGCTATTCAAATATGCTGCCCCTTTGCCAGCCTCAAACCAGGAAAGATGGCACACTTCGTTTCCTGCTAGCTCTAATCAAATCAGGGAGCTTACCCCACCACTTGCTTCAGCTTTGCTCAGAGTGTGGCGATGATGCCTTTCTGGAGTGGTAACATTCATGGTGAGCAATCAGTGCAGTTTAAGATGTAAAGGTGTAAAGTGAGGCCCATGACAGCTTGAAGGTTTGCGTGGGGCTTTATCAGCCAGACCCTGTCTGAGTGCAAACAAAAAAATGTTGTTGACAGACAACTTTCATAAATTGCTTTGTTGAGTGTCAGCTTCACTTTATAGCATATTGTTACATGCCAGTGCTGACACTTGTGGCATAACTTGCTGGCACAGTGTGGCGTGCTTCTTGTACTGGTATCTTTTTCTGTTTTATTTTCCTAGTAAATTCCTAATGGTCCAAACTGCAGCCACATTATTAAGTTTTGACCTTGATTTATAGGTGAGAGGAGCTGTGTTGGATAGCGTGTACTGCTAAAACAGTGCTGACATCAAAATTAAAAGACAAATAGGGTAGAGCAAAATGAATGCTTCGAATGTATTTCTGTGATGTCAAGTATTTTCTGCTACTGGAATTCTAACATCCAAATTCTTACATAGCAGCATCTGTTATTCAGAGGGGAAAGGTTTGTTGCAGACTTAGCAGAGATAACAGTTACCCTAGGCTAGATGAGATGAAAACATCCTTCTTTTTTATCCTTTACTTTTCTTGATCATTTTCTGTGCTGGGTTGTTTCCCAGTGCCATGACAGCACAGCTAGGAAGGGAGTTTGTCCTGCTAGTATCACATATAGCCTAGACAAGGACTGCAGTCATTATAATGTTAAACTTACTCACAAATGTCCCGTAATGGTTATGGCCTGTGTGGCTAAATAAAGGAGAAAAAAAGAAACATCCTTCATCAGGACTTTGACACCGAGCAATAACAAAGAGAAGCTGTGAAGAACCTGCAAGTACCTCAAAGCATGAAAAAAAAAATCTCTGTGGATTCCTCTTTTCCCTGAAGACTGAGAAGTGGCAGGTGCATAATCCATAAAACCCATGGCACCTCCTGGAGGTACGGCTTGGGTAAAAGCTTGCAAGTCATCTGAGTTTAAAAAAAAAAAAAAAAAGGCATGAAGCAGTGGTAACCAATAAGCTAATCCAGGCATTTGGAAAATGTTAGCACAGGTGGACACTGTGGAGCTTGGCTGTGTGGACTTCTTGGGCTATTGTGAAGCTAGGAGTCCCTGCATTATACCATGAGCTGTTTTTCTCTCCTTTCCTTAGACACCAAGAAGCACACGGTACTGTCTGAGACATGTGGGAGGATTTTATCATGGTTTATGCCACTGTAGTGGCTCACAGTTTGCCAGGGTTACGCAGGCAGCAAGGAAAGCCAGGATTTACCTGCTCTGAGGTTACATAGACCCTGGGTGTGAGCAGGATCAATTAGCTCTCATTACAGGCCAGCTTGGTAAGTGTTGCATGAAAGTGATTAGCTCAAATGCACTGAACCAAAGGAGCAGATTATTTTGTCATTTAGTCCTGAATATGGCCTTTCCAGGGATTCTTGCAATGACTGGGCTGTAGAAAACTATCAAGGCAAAAGCCCTGTATGAGAAGTTGTGAGAAATACAATCGAAAAATAAGCATATGGCAGGACTGGATCTGCTGTTGTCCGCAGCTTTCTGGGGCCTTAGGAAAAGAGTGTCCTGCACAAAACATCACAGCAATATTTGGCCTCTCAGCTCTAGATTACATCAGTGACCTTGGCAAGTTGTCCAGGATGGGCCATGGATGCTCTTCTTCTGTGGTAGGTGCTGTGCTTTCCCAGCTTAGTGCCCAAACCATGGCCTGGGTGTTTGGTGGCTGGTTAGTCCAGAGACTTGTTGGCTTAACATGTTAGTCTTGAGGCTTGACGTCTTCAACTGTACATCTCTCCAGGGAGTAAACAATCCCTTTGTAACCCTTGTTTTGGGATGCTCTCTAGTTTGTGAGGGAGCTGAAATTTAGGCAGTGGATTGTATCGTGTGGAGTTTGCTGCTAATCTGAACATGTCTTTGTGACCTTACCCCAGTGTGGTGGGACTGGGGGCTCTGAGAAGGGCAGAATTCATTCTAGCACACCTGGGAGTCCCAAATAAGTCTCACTGGTGCTTGCTGTTGGCACCCAGGTATCGAGGCCCTCTTTGACCCTATGGCATCGAGCGATTGCCTGCAAGTGCAGCATTAGGCAGCAGATTCATGGTAAGAGGCTCTTTATTTCAAGGTTTCAGCTTTTCAAAATGTGAAAGGACATGCTTGAAGTGCAGTCCTTCATACGCGGTTCCTCCCCTCATCCTGGGAGTCTTCCATAACCTTGAAATTTGGCTCTCACCTTTGCTTTTCCTGCTTGCTCTGTGCCTGTATGGAGCTGCTCACTGAGCTTTGCCATGCACCAGCATGTGCCGTGGGGCTGGAGGCACCTGAGTCAGCAGCTGCTTCACAGGGAACATCACATCCAACCCAGGCACTCCCTGTCTGCCACAGCCACCGAAGCCTCACACAGTGTAGGTTGAGGCATTGGCCACGAGATCAAAGAAGCCTCAGGATTTAAGGTGGTATTTGGTATTTCATGCACATCGATTAGTTATGAATGACAAAAACACTCCTGGCCAGCTTGAAACAGAAGGTGTTAGGATGTTTTTTCTCATTCTAGGGCTGTTACGACCCATTACCCCTCTCCACATCCTTGGGCATTTGCTTATTCGTTCTGCTTTTTTAACCTCTCACAAGGGCTATAACTGTGGACTGAGCAGCAAAATTTCCCACACACCTCATCCAGGGCTCGTTTTTGTAACAGAAGCTGTACTGCATCTACAGTTTGCTGTGCCTGCCTGCGTGCCCTGTTATGTCACAAGGTGAGGGCCTGAAGTTAATATGCGTGGGCAGAGAAATAGCATTTTCCCATTTCGCTGTTTCAGTATCGGTCATGGGAGTGAGGGGGCTATGGTTCACTACTGCCCCCAAGCAACATGGAGAGAAAGCACTAGACACTTGCCACCCCCCACTAATGCCCCAGTTGCTACAGGTGGGCTCAGCGCTGAGCATTCCTCACCCCCATCACCCTCTTCATCACTGTTCCCCATCTGTGAATATTACCTCTGATGTGCTTCTCCAGCTTCTGCAGCCCCAGCACTTGTGAGACACACACCCACACTCATACCCTGGTTGCCGCAGCATCACGGGAGTTCTCATCCCATAACAGGATTGGCTCTGGTAAGGCTTTGGATTAGATGGGTTTGTAGTCTCAGCTTTGAACATGTGTAAAATGAGATACGTGTGCGTGGAGCTTTCACACACAGGGAGAGCTCATCTGCTAGAAGGAAACAGCAGCATCTCCTCGCCCTGGCTCAGCTGGACGTGCATAGCCACCCACCATCCCCTGTAGCTTCCCCCTCCTCTGCACACCCCACCTACTACCTCCCACCACTGGCTCTTCCCATCACTGAAATCTCCACCAGCCCCTTACACAGCGTGTGCCTCATCATTTCCATCTGACAGCAAGGACTTCAGCAGCACTTCCTGCTTCAGGTTGTATTCTAAAGCAATCAACCATCCCGCTTTCCCTTTGTCTTCTAACTCTTCGCTAATAAATATGATCAATTCATCCTGTGAGACCTGAAAACCCATTTCAGAAATTTCCCTGCCAACTAATACAGTAAACCAAGCCTATAAATATAAATAATTATGATAAAAAGGCATAAAATGCCAGACTTGGGTCAAATATACTCACAGTGACACCAGCAACAAATAACTACACAGTGTTTGAATGCAGATGGAAGAAAGCTGAATATAGAGCAGCTAGTTTGTTGCCCATAACTGTCAGACTCCTAATTCGGACAGGCCATATTTTATTGATAGCAGAGAAAACACAGTCATAATCCATCCCTACCTTTCCTGCTTTGTGAAAAATCCCATCCATCCCCAGGGAAGTAGGGATGGAAAAAACAGTGGTGTGAACGTGAGGTGAAAGCATAATGCAGGAAGCAGAGTCCCAGGCTTGGGCTGTGTTTCCCACAAGTTTCTCGCACATCACATGCTAAGTTCAATTTTCCAAAAGCTTTGTTTTATTTTTAAAGGTAACATCTTTATTATTATTATAATATTTATTAGTCATTGTTATTATTATTATGCAGAGATGAGATATTTTTTTCCCCCTTTGATCACAGAGCAAACAGTTTGCTTTTGAAAATGTTAATGGAGTCCTGATTTAAAACATTTTTCTTCATTTTGTGTTCTTGTTGTTTTTTTAAAACGTTGCAACAGGCAGGATCTGGGGTTCAATTTCCTCATTCTACACAGAGAAAGATTCTGGAGTTCAGACTCGTAGCCGCTACCGGTAGGTCCTGCCTTGCTCAGTTGTCATCGTCTCAGTGTGGTTTCGCCAGGTGGGGTGGGTTGGTGGGTGGGAGGGGAGGAGTTGGAAGAAGGGAGGGTATTTGTCAGCTATGTCGAGTCTTGGTTAACGACTTTGCCTCCATTCATGGTTGGTGTCCCTGAACTTTTTCTGGAGCGTCCTTGTTTTTCTCCAATTTCATGCAGCGATGGCTCTCTGTACATGCACACTGCAAACAGAAACAGCACCCGTTAACAGTCCTGAAGTCACAGACATTGGTAACCATAATGAATAATTTCTTTGTATGTGAGGTTGAAATTACAGCCCAAATACAAACACATGCACTTACAGAAACCCAGTGACCCAGAAGTGGATCCTGTTACCAAGCAGCATCTGTTACCTGTCTTCACTGCCAGTCAGATCATCCTTCTGTCTCTGGATCCTTCCAAAGGCACAGCTAGAAACAAGGGTCTTCTTTCCCATAGAGAACTCTTTCTAGGTGTTCTGTGATTTACTCGTTTGTTTTTTTTCATGTTACATTCATGTACATAAAATAAACATTCCAGTTCCCAGCACTGTGTATTGTCTCAAGATGCTGATTATTATTATAACAACAGGTCCAAGAATTACCCAGCCCTGAATCCTTAACCTTCAAGCGTAAGTCCTTGAGAGATCTTATTAGTTGTCTTGAATCAAATCTATACTTGCATCTGAGCCATGCAAGCCTTCTTGGGTGTTAAGATCTAGATCTGGAAGTAGTGACTCAAGCCCATTTGGCTCCTTTGGCCAAGAACTAAGGTCTGCTCTCAGCACTTCTTTTTTCCCCCGTAAATCAACATAGTCTGCCAAGGCCAAGGCTGTGAGCAGACACATGAGGATGAGTTCAATGACAGCAAGCCAGGAGTCATCCTGGCTCTGCATGATCACCTGGCAGCCCCTGAGAATACAGTTGACGGCACATATCTTGTTGCCAGACCTCAGCTAAGCAATGTGTCCCCTATAAAAATGCACTTGCTGGAGCCTAAACAGCCTCAGAAGGCAACGTTTTCCCAAGGCACGATGCACCCTCATGCCTTGTGCAGCATAAAGCATTTCTCTACCTCATTGTGTGGACTAAGTGCTCATGGCTGTTCTTGTGCCATGTGAGCTGTGCCAGAGCAGGGGCACACGCTGAGTGGCTCTTACGCCCAAGAGAACTTCTCTGATGAGCTCATCACGAATTTGGTGGGGTGTAGGTGTGACTGAGTGAGGCATCTCAAGGACAGGCGCGCTGGAGCTGGAACTTGTGGTAGGTCCAGACAGCACATGTCATGCCCGGATCTTTGCAAAAATTATGATGCAAAGAAATGATTGTGTACTGCTTCATTTTGTAAAGCTGTCATTTCACAAGCAATGGTACCAAGCTCAAACACAGCGAATAGAGCCCATTAGGACAAGAACAAAATTTCAGGAATTATCTGAGCAAATAAAAAAAAAATATACCCTATGTATTAAAAGGTGATGTAAGTGCTTATATTTATAACCCCCTCTGATTTGTAAAATAAATCCTGGCAATTAGAGGCAGGTTGCAAATGACATTATTGCTCTGCATTTTACTCCTAGCTAGATAAATAGTTACAGCAACAATACAGGACAGAGATAAAGTTCAGTCAACTGTGTATTAATAGGGGGGGATCTTGTATTGAATATATGGGCAGTGAAAAAAATATTACTCTTCCCATGGAGCATTTTTCATGTAAGGTTTTCAAAGCAGTTAAAACATACATATTAGCTGGGCCGCTCAGTGAGGCTGCAAGGCAGGTACTGCTTTGCAAACTGTTATTGCTACTGGAGCCATTTTTGATTAAAATGAGAAAAAAAGAGAATATTAAGGACTTGTCCCATGGTTCTGGGACAGGATGAGCAATGACAGGACTGCCCATCAGCTACCCAGACTATCAATGTTGTCTGCATGCTGCAAGGGAACTCAGTAACGCAGTGACAAAAGAAGGGAATGGGCTCTCACATCCCCTTTCAGCTGCTGAGCTGCCCCTCATACCTCTGTGATTGACCTTATTCTCTGACATGATGTTTGCCAAGCAGAACTGGGTATTTGTCCTGGCAATCCTGTAGTGCCCCTGATATTCCATACAGAAAGTTCTGCCTCAAGTGAAGTGTTGTCTTCATACTGACCTCTCTGGTCCCAAACTGGAGCTGGAAAGCTCCATGAGTTCTTCCTCCCAGGCTGCTGCGTGTACTAAGCTCATCTCACCTATATCCATCCTCAGTACCCTGCTGGACTGGGCCAGGGGCTTAACCACAAGGGCTGAGCCCGAGTGAAGCTCACTGCAGCATCACCACAGCATGTTGCCTTCCCTCAGCTCCCTGCTTCTCCTCTTGGCCTTTAGGCAAACACACTGAGCTGCTAACAAGGCCCACAGAGTAATGAATATAGATCAGGCTACCGAAGTAAACAATAGTTGCAGCTAAAAAATTAAGAAAAGCTTAATTAGCAAGCAAATAGGGCTGGCATCTTCCAATCTAGTGCATGATACAAGTACTGACATAGGGCATGGCTGGAGGCTGCTCACATTGTGCCAACCGTTCATGCCAGAAAATCTGTAGCAGCATAGGACAAGCATTATTTTCAGTATTTAGATACACCTACAGTATCAGTATACGCAGTACTGATACGGCATCACACACAAGATAATGCCTGGATATTCTCCTAGACAAGAGGCTCATGCATATATCCTGAGCTACAGCCATCGTCTGGCAGTGGCTGCAAACCTGCATGCACTGTAACACACAGGTGCACGTGTGCACAGACACGTGGGTGTGTACATACACAGACGCACACACGCGGGGATTTAAGGACACCATGACATGTTGTGCAACACCGGCTCTTGGACTGCAGTTTGTTACTCCTTGTACCAAGGAAGCTTGAGTGTGACTCACACACAGAGATGTTAGTCATGTACCAGGGAGGGTAGGTGTTTGCAAATGGACTTTTGCAAGTGCCCATATCTTCCCAAATTTAAGTAGGTTTCTATGGTCCATGACTAGCAGCACCCAGTAACAGGTCTGTTTCACATCCCTATCCCTATCCCTTCGTGTGTGTAAAGAAACACTGTCCCTGTCACCTGCACCAAGGTAAGCTAGCAGCAGTGTGGCAGTTGGCATGCCCAGATGCTTGGGAGGTCTGCTGGTGCACACAGCACAAAGCAGTTTTGAAGGATGAGCAATTTGGCTAGAACAAGAGTCCCCTCCCTGCTTTGCCTTGCTTCTCCCACCCACCCACACCCACACACCAAGCCAAATACAGCCCTTAATGTCTGGAAACCAAGCTAATGCTTTGGAGCTTCAATCAGATAATCAGCTCCTATGTCCCAGATTCTAATCAACACATCCATATTCATGCCTTAATTGGGAAGTGTCATTTGCTTGATCTGCTGAAGAGCCACAGGCATAAATGGAAGGGGGTGAGTGGGAGTGGAGCTGTGTCCATGTCTGGTTCTTGTAGCGTTCAATTCTCTGCTTCCCTGCTAACCAGCACTGCCTGCCTTTCTGATGCAGAAGGGAGCAATTCTGCACAAAGAAACAATTCACCAGTTAGGCAGGAAGGAGACTGGAGGTACAAGTAAAGGGGAAGGTCATGGCAGGGAGTATCCTTCCTGAAGGCAAAGGCATGGAGAGGGTGGCCTGTCATCAAGGAACAGCTCCACCACTGCTCTGCGCTGGCAGAGGATCCCAGCCTCATTTCTGCTTTACAGATATGGCGCTGGCGCATCACCTACATGGTGAAGCCAAAATCACCCTGTGCAGCTTCCCTGGGCATCAGGAACTGTCTGAGTTTGGGAAGCACACACCATTTTGTGTCCTCATCCTAACATTTCTCACTTGGCATAGCTGCAATTTGAGGGGGTACAGAGGATGCAACAAACTCAATTTCCTTTGATTAAGGCCTTATGAGGAACAGCTGAGAGAGCTGGGGTTGTTTAGCCTGGAGAAGAAGAGGCTGAGGGGAGACCTCATTGCTCCCTACAACTACCTGAAAGGAGGTTATAGAGAGGGGGGTAATGGCCTCTTCTCTCAAGTGACAGGGGACAGGACAAGAGGGAATGGCCTCAAGCTCCACCAGGGGAGGTTTAGGCTGGACATCAGGAAAAAAATTTTCACAGAAAGGGTCATTGGGCACTGGAACAGGCTGCCCAGGAAGGTGGTTGATTCACCTTCCTGGAGGTGTTTAAGGCACGGGTGGATGAGGTGCTGAGGGACACGGTTTTTATAGGAACAGTTGGACTCAGTGATCCGGTGGGTCTCTTCCAACCTAGTTGTTCTATGATTCTATGAAGAGACCTTACATACATTCCAGCCAGCCAGCTTCACTTCTGGCTCTCCCTGCCCCAGAGATCCTAGCAAGTTAGGAGGAACCAAATTTTTCCGAAGTTGTCATTCAGCAGGTAGGCAAGAGGTTGGTCCTGCAGGATCATCACGCACCCTGATGTCAGCCTGGACCAGTGTCTGGGCAGGGCTGGGCACACGTCCTCTGGCAGGCAGCCCAGGAGACGGGCTCTTTCCCTTGATCAATGCCACAGCTTGGGGTGTCGGTATCTGCAGTAGCAGCTGCATTAGCTAATGCTTCGGTGGAGAGAATTAATTGTCTGAGCAGCAGCTAGGGGCAGGAGGGAGCAAGTGATTACGCACCCTCATTTTCTGCCTCTAATTACTGTGTTCTAAGCCTGGTCCCAGCTGATGCATTTCAGAGGCATTTGAGCTCACCATCTATCTGGCAGCTACACGTGCAGGATGCTGCCAGATGGAATCACAGTTTGTTCAGGTAAGAAACACAGCACAGGATGACAAAAAGCCAAGCAAAAGCATGGTTAAAATACATTTAATTTGCTATCCAATAAGATGATTAGGAGTTTGATGGATGAACAAGTGAGTTAGTGTAGGATTGAAAACATACCAAGGCCTGCCCTCTTGAAAAGACAGACCCAAAAGAGGAGCTATATTAACAAAGACTGAGTAAGAGATTTGATTACTCTGAACGCTTTTTAGAATGTTTTGTGGATTAAGGTGACACCTTTGAAGCATTTTCACTAGACCTACCACACCTTCCTACTTAACAGTGTCTTGTACTTCTTTGCAACATCAGAGGACTTGACTTTAACAAAACCACGATGTTGCATCCCTAGAAAAAAATGGGAAAGATCTGGCTGTTGTTCCTTGCACACGGGTATTCATCAGTGGCAGTAAATCGATCAGACTAGTCATTAACAGGTCACCTTCATATCTGAGATGTGTTCATTTCAAAAGAGCTGAAGCACCATGGATCTGGAGTTAGGGGCAGCTCTGCTAACTCAGATGAAGAAAGATGTCTTCTGCTTTCTATGGCCAGATCTGGAACGCCAAATGCATTCTAGCTTGGCCCAGATGAGAGATATAATGTAGCTCTTTTGGTAGAGCAATCTGGAAATGATGTCTCCAAAGAGAAGGAAATAACAGAGCATATCCACAATAAGCATCTCATAATATTCACACTTAAGTGACTAGAAAAGTCTTCCACTGAGATGAATTTGAATATTTAAAAGAACAAGAGGTACCATGGACAGTAGTGTTCGTCCAGTACTAACCACTACAGACACTTAAAGGGACTGAAATTGCTTTAAAAGATTGATTGGTGTCAAAGTAACAATTTTGTCAACCTAATTTCTTGTGCAGTCTAGTTCCATCTATACCTCTGTATTTTAAGGGCTCATTTAGCTGGAATGATCAGTGATGAGAAATTAAAGTATCAAAAAAGAAATGTGTTGCGTATATGTTTTTAATCAAAACTGGTAAGACACAGAACATTAGCTGCTGCCTGCCAGGCTCTTTGCCTTGGCTTTGCCTGTGCACAGATGGGAAAAGAACTTAACATTTTCCCTATTATTACTTACTAAGTTTTTTTGTGCTTTTGTATTGATTAAGCTTAATGCTATTTCCAAAACCAAACAAATCCTATCAACACTTAAATCCTTACAACGTAGAGGAGTCAAAACATTTTATAGGATTAGCACAACATAAAGCTGCAGCTGCTAAAAGCCATAAATAACACACATATAAACACAGATACCACCATATATAATATATGCACAAGTAGGTATATAGAATCATAAAACCACCAGGTTGGAAAAGACCCACCAGATCATCGAGTCCAACCATTCCTATCAAACACTAAACCATGTCCCTAAGCACCTCATCCATCCGTGCCTTAAACACCTCCAGAGAAGGTGAACCAACCACCTTTCTGTGACAATTTTTTTCCTACTGAAGTGGTGGGCGAAGTGATTCCTAGAAATGCATGTAACACCTTTCCTTCCCAGGGGACCACATTCCTGCTTGCATCCATTACTGTGTCAGCCATCATGTGGCGGGTCTAATGCTGGTGGTGGTACCAGAGAAAAAGGAAACTTGGGGTGCATTACTGCAGATGGAAGCTGCAAAGTACTTGCCTGAATAAGCAACAAAGCCCACACGCCAAAGCACGTCACAGCATTTAGCAGAAAGGACATGCAAATATAGCAGAGGAGTACTTCGAATACTTCCTTAGAGTCATGACAAAGAGAACGAAGCTGTTAAAACAGGGAAGAAATTGCCCTTTTTCTATAACATCTCTGCTTGCAAGCTCTGCTCACAGAGACTTTGATAGATGCAGCACAGAGAAGTCACATGGAACTGAGCGCATTTTATTCAAACCCTCCCCACAAGCCTCTGCTACCTACAATGAATCTCAGGCTTGGGAACAGAGTCCTCCGTCTGGAGTCACAGTCCCAGACAGCTGAATGCTTTGGGAAGCTGACACGTGCCTTGGCTTGGGCGACTGCCAACTCTTTGATGCAGCAGCACTCACTGAGGCTGACTGCAAAGCATGTGGAGGAGGAAAGGGGTGGAGGAGCCCTTAATTTGGCTGCCAACTTCCAAAGCGCTCACTCGCTCCCGAGGTTATGTGACAGCTGTGATTGAAGCAAGTGTGGGAGGATGCAACTGCAGGAAAGGGAAGCTCTCACGCTGGGCTGGGTTTTTTACAAAATGAAAGCCAGAGCGGCATTTGCTGCAATGAGAACTCTGCTGTGGGTCAGGCACCTCTATTAAGGGAAGGTTTTCCACGAGGAGAATGCCCTAGTTTAATGCATGCAGAAGACAACTATTGAGCCATTCAGCAGATGCCACACACGCTACCTCAAAAAAAAAAGAAGCCTAGATTTAAAGGAACCCAGTGCTCAGTGCTAGCACCCACCCAGGTAGCAAAGAAATACCAGAAGGAGCTGGTAACCCAACTGTGAAAGCTTGCAAAAGACTCTTTTCCTAGTTTCCAAGGCAGGAGAGGACAGAGCAGAGAAACTGGTGATTGACCCCATGCCTGAAGCAAGCCCTGTTGAGGCATCTGATTGCAGAAAAGCTGCTGTAAATAAGCACAGGGCAAGAGGCTCCAGGCAGTTCTCTGTTATTCCAACATTTCCATCACCTGTGCAAAGGCCACAGATACTCTGGCAATGTTGAGTTGAAACTTCTCTCATCATGCTTTGCCTAAATAGTCCAACAGACGACTCCAGCCTGCCTTCTTGAACTGGCCTTTCAGTCAAACACACACACACTCATCTACCTCTGCATCTTAGCTGCAAAGCCTTTAAAACAGCTATGGGTGCACGTAGCATGTCACTTAGCTGTGATGTCCACTATTTGTAAGTGGTACCTGTCAGGAAAGCATCAGCTCATTCCTTCTCTCCACATATGCAGCCCTGATACCACAGAGTTAGTGAGAAGGGGTGTGGAGCGAAGCAGCCAGGGCCCCGCCAACAAAAAGCAAACTGCCCTGGCACAAGCCTGTGGTGCACTTGAGGAGAGTACAGTCAGCATCCAGAGGGCAAAACTTCAACTCCGTGACTTTCATTGAAACCTCATGCACATGATTAAGACAACGGCATGACAGCATCTCATTTAACTTTGGGTACCTATAGTAAGGTTTCTCTACGCCTCAGTGATTAGATAGGATGCCTTTACATATGAGAAAAAAAACATCTCAGGGTAGATATATTTAATACAATGTATCCACAGCTATGCTGGTAGATCCATTTCTTTCTGTCACTATAAACAGAGTGTTAAAGTCTAAAATCAGGGGAGATAAACTTTATCTCTGCTTAGTCAACGTGGAACTGAAAACCCACCAAATGATGTTGGGAAAACCCTCACAGAAAACCCAACATTTTATGTTCACTGCTGGATTGGATTCCTTTTGGAGCAGTGGCCACTTGAGGGCTGCTTTCCTTTCCCAATGGCTTCTCATGTTTCTGGGCTGTGAAATTCATCCTTTAGCACCCTAAAGCTGAGAAACCCCTTAGGGAGGATGTGCAGTTTTTCATATTGGAAGGAAAGCAGATGAAATGCTAACAGTGCAGCCACACGCCTTTCTGACATGTTACAAATATTGTCCTTGCTTTCTGGTCTTGCAGCTCAACTCAACTCCTCCAGGAAGCCCCACATCTGCAGTTGCCAACTCCCACTACCCATACACACCCACTGATGAAGGATGCAGGCAGATTTCTTACCTTCAATGGGTTTGGGTACAAAATGTGATGAGGGTTTGGTTTTCTTCACTCGGTTTCCCTTCATAATTTGACCTTCTTTATTGAGTCCCAGGAACCACGCT
The DNA here is from genome assembly GCA_013389865.1 of Piaya cayana. Classification (NCBI taxonomy): domain Eukaryota; kingdom Metazoa; phylum Chordata; class Aves; order Cuculiformes; family Coccyzidae; genus Piaya; species Piaya cayana. Next base: position 25,017 of record WAAB01022458.1, read on the forward strand.
CGGCCAGATTCTTGCTGCCGGTACAGCGTGGAAGAATATATAACGTAGTAGTTTTCAAAGACAGATTCCTTAAATTTGCACTCTGGTGTGAAAACATCCTGCAGTGAAACAGAGAGAAAACAAAGCAATGGAAGTTACTAATCACTCATCTCCTAAATTAGGCATCACCGAGTGATACACAACGGTCATGAATTGCAGTTAGTTTAACAATAGAAAACAACAGGTATCAGCAATACCAGCCCCCAGTGATAACACGCATCCACAAAACTCACTGAAAGGGAAGGCTCTCCCTCCCTGGCACAGCTGCAAAACAGCCTACAGTGAACGGGCATGAAAATGTCATAAATTCACCAGGGTTCAGGCTGAAATACTAAGCAAAGAGAGCAGAGAAGCAAAGAGACAGCCTAGCTGCTCAACCACTTGCTCCCAACGTCTTCCCCAGCTTTGCTTTTACCTTCCCTGTGATGGGCAATAAATATGCAATGGTCATTGTCTAAAACATTGAGGCTTCTCAAGATGCTTGTGGGCAAAAGACAGTTTATGAGGCGCATTTAAGTGGATTCAGAGAAATAGGAGCACAGAAGTAACCTACCTATTTATTTATTTTCAAAGTAGACAGGAGAAAATGTTGGCACAAAGCTTGGAAATCTTTCAATGAAGAAAAGAAGTGATTTTAAAGGTTTCTGACACAAGTATTTCTTCAGATACTGAGAACTGGTCCCACACCTGCCCAGGAACAGAGGATATGTAGGTCTGTCTCAGACATACCCTGAGCCTGTGCCAGATGTAGGGGCAGCTCTGCCTTTGCCACTTACCTTGGGTTTGCATAAAGTCTCAAAGAGGATACAACACTCAGCTATGGACCAAAACTTGCCATGTTACAGTAACTTTTCAAGATTTTCAAGAACAGGGAAATATTAAACCTCTTTTAAAAGAGCTGGCTGGACAGAGAAAACTGTGATGCTGGTCTCCCAAACCTTTGCTGAGTCAGGTGTGGTTATTGGTGGGCTGTTTTTAACCCTGGACTTTGATTTTGAGCAGTCAATTCATCCTGACCGAACAGATTCTCTCAATGAGTTTCTTAAAACTATGTTATACTTGCAAAAAGGAGCTCAAGCCACAATTAATATGCATTTTCTGAAACTGTTTTACAAAAAAAAAAATCCACAACAAAAAACCCCCTTTTTCTAGGACCCAGACAAGGTATCTCAGAGCCTCATGACTGAAGGCAGGTGCTGCTACAGGGAAGTGATGCTCTCTCCCAAGCCTTTGCAACTCGGAATTCTTTGAGCGTTTCTCCATCCTTGCTAATGGTAACCCCATGACCAGCATCTGAGCAAAGCATCTGGAGCAACACCATCTATTTACTCATTTAAGAGTGAACGTTTTGAGTATTCAGCAACACTCAGGTATGTATTCCCAAGTGCTCTGGGCATTATATAAAACGTCGCTGATCTCACAATAAATCCAGCATGCAAAAGACCTGCAGAGCCAGGCAGGCTAGAAGCCACAGAAGATGAAGTTGCAGCAGAAGAGAAATGTGAAATTTGTATCGATCACTAGTACCACACAGATAAAAACACCATCAGCCCAATAGGCCATTTTTCCCTATCTGAAGGAGTTTTCCTTGAGAAATAAATATTTTAGGAAGAGAGTGAAACAGGTTGAGAGAGATCTAGATGACTTAAGAGCACTATAAAACAGTGTTTGAAGTAGTTTCCCAAAAGATCAGTGCTTAAGCGCTTCTGAAACCTGTTCTTTATCTCCAGGCTTTGTTTTGCCTTGGAAAAAGCAGCTCAAGAGGGAGTTAGGTAGTTTGCAGCAGCTGCCTGAGACTGACCCCTCTGGCTCAGGGGCTCTCCTTGGCATCAGGCCCTGCCAGGCAGCAAACTCTGTGACAGAAAGCAGCTCTAAAAGCAAACTAGACAAATCAGTTCCCTTTCACATGCCTGGTTTACCACATTAAAGCAGTCTTATCAAGAAAATTCCCTTTAGGGGGACTTAAAAGTTGGTAGGCTGTGAAGAATAGTTACCAAATTGACCAAAACATGGAATGTAGTGCACATGAGGTATCTAAATTCTCAATTACTATTTTAATTTCAGTATAGAATAAAGACTATTTTTATTTTCAACAAATAAGAAATATAAAAGCAGATAAAATTCCAAAATTGTTGCTGCAGAAAAAAACCCCCTAGATTTTATTTAAAAGTTACTGAAAATCAAGTTTTCTGATAAATATCTATTTTTTAATTACCACAGTATAATATTTTATGACGTGCAGCAGAAGTTCCAAAAGGCACACATTGTATTGTATACCAACTTGCACCAATAAAGCAGCAAAACTATGATATTATTATGATGCAAAATGTATTCAACGACATCAACCTAATGAAGTTTTAAGAAAAATAAAGAAAAAGTAGCGGTTTCCTGTAAATGTTTAAGCTCCCCCACAAGCAAACATAACTGCCCCATTCGTTTTGTGAGCTGGATGGTTGATTCGTCATCCCCACAATTCCATTGAAATAGCACTTCAGGACGCCAACCGTGGCAACAGCACCAAGAAACATCCCAGCTCTGTCCATCTGGCAGTTTAGAAAACACACAGAGTTGACAGCTACATTCTAGTTAAATAACGCCATCTTTATTCATTATTATTCTCCTTCTTCTGATGTATATCACCTCCTCTGCAACAGCTAGTGTCCCCCTCTGCCATGTAAGGATAAACACACACATGGACACAATTCCTCCTACCATCAAACTGATACATCACAGGTTCTTCACAGGTTTGAGCACCAGAAATCTTTGGCGTGGGCACTACCATGGAGAAGGAAAAAACAACTGACCAGGAAGGACAGATAAGTAGGACACAGACCACTGTCCAAATCACTACCTGGGGGTATCTGGAGCTATTTAACGTGCAAACGCTTCTGGTTTTCTCCATGGATTTCTTTTTGATGACCAACATCAAGCCTTCAGGTACATGGTGTCGGTTTCTGCACGTGCATCTTGCTGATGGTTTTGGGGCTACCAATAACAAAAGGCTCTTGGGATGTTAATGGCAGAACCTCTCTACAAGCTTTACGGTCAAAATTAATTGCAGCAATTATTTTGAATCAGGTGGGAACTGCTGTTTCAGTTGTCTTGGAATGAGAACAGCTGGGAAGCAAGAGGAAAGTGTAGGTTAGCTTAACAGGCCTCACCCTAGTAAAACAATTCTTAGTGGCGACTGCTGCATAGACTGAAATGTGAGATAAGTACAGCTATTTTTGGAAAATCACTGATCTGTTGGCCAGACCTCTGGGGTATGCAAGCTATTCTATTTCTTTGTTTTGTCTTTTTTTTTAAGATGAAGTCAGTGTTTATGAAATATACTTGATGGGCAGTTCTGGAATCCAATACTTTCTCTTCATCCCACAAACACAGAGTGGGTAAATCCTGCAACAAGATTGTCAGGCTGTGTGCCCCACGTGGTTGGGACAAGATGTAAGACCATGCTCCCCCAGAGATAATAGTGTGGGAACTCCTGGGGTCAAAAGCACCCACACTCTCTCACATCATGCAGGAACCTTTTGGAATAGGCTTATAACAAACCCCACTCAATTATTTTCCCATCTCTCTCCTTGATAGAAATAGCTTCACCAGGTAAAAGACAGATGGCTTAATCTTTCAATCACAGGTCTTTTTTCAGTCTTTAAACAAAGAAATAAATCATGACTATTTTCTGTACAAACTTCATACATTTCTCAATCCTCTGTCAGCACCATCATGAACTCAGCTCACTCAGAAAACCTACCAGTTATTTACATTAAAGAAAGTGCTTGTGAGCTAAAGGGATGCAACTGCTATCTGGGCACGAGGGAGGGGGATTCAGAGTGTCACATCTGCTCAGGGAGGGTACAAGGTACCATGGATTGCCTGAAAAGCCATTTCTTATTTAGAAAAATAATATGTTTCATTTGTCTTTAATCCCAGTAACGTCGTCTGCTGTATGTAGACAGAAATGTGGACAGGACTTCCAGGTACAAGCTAATCTCCATATCATTTTGGTCAGGGAGATGTTGGGAATGTCTTGCCCCATCTGTCCCCTCCCCTTGAAGCACAGGCATCCTCACCTGAGAGTATGCTAGGAAAGGTCCCACCATAAGCAACAGCAAAGTGCTCCTGGACGCTGATCACAAGAGTGAGCAATTTGATCCTTTCTTTGTTTAGACCAAGCTCTGATGGGCAGGGACAGGAGTCCCTGATGTCATCAGACCACAGCAGAAATGGTGACAGGTTTCCATGTGTAATGCTCAGGGCCAGGAGGGAAGCCAGAAGGAAGCCCATCACTAGGCCTTGTATTCATACCCAGCAGCTCACTCAGCATCCTCTTGGACTGAGCTACTTGTTTGCATTACGTGCCATTTCCCTGCAAACATTCTCAAAATTCCTAAATAAAGAAAGATATCCTTCTTCCTCCCCTTCAAGATCTCCTTTTATTGTAACCCAAAGGAGATCAGCAAATATACACATCCACACGTAAACTTAATGACTTAATACATTTTGTCACTGCAACTAGGAGCAATAAAATAAAAAGCCTGTTCTGCAAGTAGTTTGTGCCACGATTTAGCAAAAGGATGTTAATTACGAGTGCTGAAAATACCTAACTAACACACTCCCAGAGTAACAGTTTTCCTTTGTTTACAGCACTTGTGGGTTCCTCTTTTATATTCTGCACAATTACTGAGCCAGATCTTCAGATAGGATAAAAGCACTAAACTGCACCGAAGTCTATGGCATGAAAAGGCTTCCCTACCAGAGAATCTGGCTCAGGATACCTACTGATGTCAGTGTTGATACTTAGAGCTTATCAAGTCACTTAAAACATATTAAGTAGGAATCATAAATATCATTGCAGCTATCAGCAGAGACATTTATTTCATTGTGGCTGCAGAAGCAGACCAGGGAATGACTGGATGATGTTCACTGCATCTGTGTAAGCGCTGCTCCATCCCAAGAGACAGGATGGCACTGCAGAAGAGCATCTGCTTTATGGTGCTCTTTACCATTCTATGTTCCCTACTGACCTCAGCCAGAGCAGGGTTTAATCAACAGCCCTCCAATGCCAGCAGCACTGAGAAGTTCATCATTGGTTATCAACATGTATAGACCTGTTACAGATAAACAAAGACACTGGGTTCTTGAAGACATTCGGGTTCCCAGAAGAAATGCAAATACCCCACTCCTATATAAACCTGTGGAAGTTCAGAGACTAAACATGTCATAGAATAGCAATGATGCCTTGTGCACAGCCTGATCAAGTTCAATGTCCTCCTGCCTCAGTGTAGCTTCTCCATGACCTAGGTTTGCATATGCCTGGAAATGCTTTAAAATAATCACAGCTGAGCTCTATCTTGGCATGTGACCAAGAACCGCAAATGTGCATCCAAACTTTACATCCCATCACATCCTTGTCCAGATGGCAGGTGATATTCTACTGTTCACACTCCACTTTTCCTCCCCCTTCTAGCTCCGTAAGAGATTGATGACAAGTCTTTTTGGTGGCCTTTTAGGAGTAGAAAAGAGCAGATACGTTTTAAAATAACAAGCTGCTACATGGGCGTGTACAGCCCAGCTACACAGCAGAGATTCATTTGATGAGACAACACAGTATCTGCAAGTATTCTGACTCCTCCTGTCCTCAACCTGTGTGTTGGAGAAAACACATTTTCAAACAGATCACTATCCATGCAGGTCTGTTCCCCAGGGCTGGGAGTTGAGACACAGCATTAGCAAGACTGCCCCTGAAAAACATACCTAGAGGGCTGTCTGCCCTCTCTTTTGTGGGAACTGTCTGTGCTCAAGGTACATATTTGCTCAGTTGGCTTTCTTTTCAAATACCCAAGCAAGAGGTGAAATACAGGTCTGACACAGTATTCCTGGACAGGCAAAAAACCCAGGTGTTGAAGAAGCCTCAGTAATTAAGTTGCAGAACTTTATATATGGACACAAGCTGTCCATATATACAAGCTGTGTTGGTTGACAGCCATCTGAACATGAGCCAGCAGTGTGCCCAGGTGGCCAAGAAGGCCAATGGCATCCTGGCTTGTATCAGGAACGGTGTGACCAGCAGGTCCAGGGAGGTTATTCTCCCTCTGTACTCGGCACTGGTGAGACTGCTCCTTGAATCCTGTGTGCAGTTCTGGGCCCCTCACCACAAGAAGGATGTTGAGTCTCTGGAGTGAGTCCAGAGNCACCTTCCCTGGAGGTGTTTAAGGCACAAGTAGACGAGGTGCTGAGGGACATGGTTTAGTGATTGATAGGAATGTTTGGACTTGATGATCTGGTGGGTCTCTTCCAACCTGGTGATTCCATGATTCTAAAGCACCTTTCTGTATTCAAGGACTGACTAAATTATCCATGTGACCAGAGAGGAAGTTTGTGAATTCTGGAGACAAAGGTGTGATTGTAGCACAGATGTGACCAAGGTAGCCCTGCAGCATCAAGGACATCTCCCCAGCCACACAGCAGAGTATTGATAAAATCAGTGGCAGATTCTCCAAGACACTCTGAGCTCCATTCTGCACTGGCTAACTGGTAACATAGGTCAAAACAAGCTCATATTGATCCACATGATCATTGTCTCACATTTGGCTACAAAGCAGACGAACCCTGTGAGTTCTGGGGATCCAAATTCAGACCTGTCAGTATTGTGTTCTTCTGCTTTCAGCTCTTGGCCTGTCCAGTGTGCAGGCACATTTTTACCAAATACTTCATAAAGATAAAAATGTCCAAATTCACTGCACTGGCCTTCGGTGAGCTGCTCATGTATTCCTCATATGAATAGAGCTTTCAACTTAGAGAGTGATGACAAGAACATGACCTGGGACAACTTCCATACCTCTCTGGAGAGCCAGGGTAAGCTGAGTGTGAGAACAGGCTCTGGGAGTAAGATCTGGGTACCAATGACTGTGCAGCTGTGTATACAGTGTTATCTGAGGAAGGCTGCACATTGAGCAACTCCCCAACAGGGCATAGAGACCAAGTGATATATTTTGTCTTCTGCTTTAGTTTTTCTTAATGATGGAGTCCAACTTTGAGTTCATGGTTGGATGGAATCAATTTTCATCCCTTCTTTTTAAAACATAAGGTTTATGTGGATTTTAATTGACTGATTGTTGCTTTAATTTGGGACCTTATTTCAAGTTGGAATTGCAAAGCCTTTTAAAATTTGGAGCTGTTATGAACTGGAGTAGTGATGGCAGCATAATGCTCATTCCCATGGCACTTGGCCCATGGAGTTCAGCATCACTCTTCTAGGAAAGCAACTGCTTCCTATGAAGGGGATTTTCTGACAGCATCATCTCTTGTATTGCATTCCTGGCAGCCTGGGTATCTGGTGAAACCCCAAGATAATTTCTCACTCGTGTATCTCAATTCATCCATTGTCTTCTCTACATTCTGTTTTTCTGACAAAGTGTCTGAGATTGGTAACAATGTTATCAACTTTTCTTAGTCCCAAACAGTATCCAGAATTACATCTTTGCATTCAGAGATAATGATTGTGAGACAAGATGGGACAGGATGAAGATATGTTAGTTGAACAAAAGAAAAACAGATTTCCTAAATTAGCATTTTACTGCCTCATCTGCTAAAGTCTGAAATAACTATGAAGAAAAATAATAAAGTAAGAACCCTAAAAACACAGCCAGATGAGATGCTTTGAACCTGTGATCTCTCTATGGAGACAGAGAGAGTTTCTTGGCATCAATTTGAAGAGAGAGCACAATAAATTGATTTGTGGCCTTTGGTTACTTTTGCAATAATAATAAAATCAATGTATAAACTTCAATAATTATGAAGCATTTATAAATCTGACACTATTTTCTTCTCCTAATCAAAAGAAACCTCTTAGTAGAAAAACAGCAATGAATATCAGATTTATCATGCTATTATTTATATTAAAATCATCCTCAAAAGCTCAAAACAGAGATTGAGCTTTTAATAGAAATGTCCTCACCCCAGTAGGAGTTCAGTGAAGACCTCTTACTTTCTGTATTTTTGTGCACAGAAAGACCACCCAGCTTACTGGGTGTTCTGCAAAACAAGAGGTGTCAGAGCTAGGAGACAAGCTTACTTCCCTTGGGTTCCAGTTCAGTTTCTTACGCAAAATCCCTCTCTTTCTTATATAAATTAAATAATGCAGTTAAAACAATGTCAGGGAGAAGGGGACTGCAAAAGAGTCCCAGTCCTTATAAGGCACAGTCTCTGGTGGATGGTGTTTCAGCGCACACATAAAACTGTGTGCTTGTTCTTACCCAACGGTACAGCCCTGCCCAGAGTGCATGTTGGAATAAAGAAAACGGCCTTATCCCAATTTTCTGTGTAGGTCATTTGTTGAAGTAATACGTCACACGGGCAAAAGATAAGAGGACTTGCCAAGGAGCTCTCCAGGCCTATTACAACCATAAGCTGCTGATGTACTGAGATAGCCTCTTCCTTTGACTCTTAAATTCAAACCACAAGACTTAGTGGAAACACACCGTCTCCGACACTCTCCCTATCTTTCCTAATGTTGGAAAGATCTCTCCTGCATTAAACCAATTTCAGAGCTGTCATGACCAGGCCTGGAAATTCAATTTCTTTGCTGCTAAAACTTCATCCTGAAAATGAGTGGTGCTAGACTATTAATATTTTGACAGCTTACTGACAGGCTGGCTTCGACTGGCCAATTAATAGCAAGTCCTGTGGTCTAAAGCATCAGCTGAGGCTGGGGTGAGCTGGTGTTGGACAGGCAGGTTCTTATAACCAAGATGAAGCGGTACGAAGTGAGACAATTTATGTGGCTTTACCCTCCCCCGTGTACCAGCTGCTGCAGCGCCTACACAGAGAAAAGGAAAAGCAAAGCATATTCTTGGGTGGAGGCCTGCTCTGCTGCCCACTGGGAAAGCCAAAGGGAACCCACTGAGATCTGTGCCTCAAAGCCTGGGTCCCAGCAACATTCCTGCTGATAAACAAAGCAAAAAATGGAATAGAATCACAGAATAGTCATAGATGTTATAAATGTTTCAGAATCACAGAATGGTCTGGCTTGTAAGAGACCTTAAAGACCATCTAATTCCAACTTAAAATTTCCCAGGATCAACCTAAGCTGTCTGCCCCATCTCTGCTGGGGGCTGGTTTACTGCAGCCAAGCAAACCACACACCCACCGCTTCAAACCTCTCTGCTCATATCTTAACCAGCAATGAAGGCTGCTTTGTGTTATAACGAAGACTGTGAAGAGGGGTTGCAGGCACATTTCTGTTGGTCCTGAGCACCACTTACTGCCACTGGGGACAGCTTGTAGGTGAACATCTATCATGTAGCTGAGGCATTGGATTTTAATTCCTGGGAGCAGGCTCCTCTTCTGGTCCCAACTCCTCCAGGCTCCGTGCCCTTGAGCCAGACACTTTGGGCTAGCATCCCACTTAAAACTGTCTTTAAATTGCTCATTGCGTATGAAGAGCCTGTCTTTGGTTGTATACCAAAATAGAAGGATATTCAGCCTAAGGAATGAATGAGCCTCCAACTCCTCAGAACAAAAAAAGGGAGAGAAAGAGTGGAGAAAGAAAGTGTTTGGCTTGAAGTGCAGACAGCCTTTGTTAATTTATTTTCTGGGAATTCAGAAAATCAGTCAACTATGCTGCTATAGAATTCTCATCCACATAGTGACCATAGTATCTCTGTGTAACTTGAAAGAGCTGACAAATCTCACATGCAAAATAACTTCAGAGAGAAGACTAGGCTTATTTATACCTTGAATGGATTTCCACAATACATACGTGCTAACAACCTGACTTGTTCTTTTCCCGTTAGTGAAATAACCCACGGACAGTACACAAACATTTTTGAATGAACTTGAACTATGTCACAGCTCAGATCTGACTGTTCCAGTGTGTGCAGCCAAATGACCCATCGTAGCTGACGCTTGCTTCCCAAGAATCAGATGGGTGGAAGTATATCACCAGGGATTTTGCAGTAGTAGCTATAGTGAAATTTTTCACTCTGTTGCACACTTTGCTAGAGAACTCAGATTAGCTTTGGCATCTGATCCTGCCAGCTAATGACTGCAACTTCCAATCTAAGATAACATAGTCACTCTAGAGAGAGTAATATAATACACTAACTCTATTTGGCACAATGAACAGTAAAGCAGGAGACCATTTTATTGTGTTACTAGTATACAGAATACTGCGCAACTGCCTTTAAATTATATGACCCAAAATACATCAACAAAACAATCCAGAGTTAAAAATTGCTGTTTCCTCTTTGTAGCTACTTATTGCAGCATGCAGTCTCGGTAAGATCTAGGGCTTACAATCACATCTGTTGATATGTGATTTTGTTTTAGAGAAGCCGTGCCTACAATGCAGGACTGAATGCATAGAGTGAAACTGGGTAGCAAGAGAGAGGCAGTCGCACTGCACACATTTCAGGATGGGTTCAGTCTTGTCTAGCTGCCACTAGGTCCCATGATCTGAATATCTAGCACTTCAGGGGCAATCCCAGAGGGCACTCTTCAGTTTGGCTTCATCCAAAAGGAATCCAGTTTGCAGAGCACAAGATCACTCAGTAGGGCAAACTGAAGAGCTGTTCGTGAGGGTGACTGGAGGGACTGCTCCAAAAGTGCACTAATCCCAGAGATGGCTGGCATAGTTGGCTTACTGCAGCGGGTTATAATAAAGTAGGCACATGATGGATGCAAAATGTCACTGACTGACTGCACACTCGTGATCTTTAAAAGGAGCCAAGGGCCCTGCGTGCACTCTCATCTAAACACACACCAGCAAACAGGGATGTGAGCAACATGCAGTAGTAACCTGGGTGGTGGCTGTACACAAGGTCCTATTCTCCAGCCATATGGAGTTTGCGCTTCTAATTTTTCCTTCCTGATCTGAAATAATTCACATCCACACTAGATATAGGAACAAGAAGCCTTTCAAAAAGCACTTACCAGAAACATCCACAAAGAGAAACAGTCACATTAGCAATAATAACAGAAAAGGTCAGTTGTTAAGCCTGCCTCTTTGAATCTCAGTACCTTGCTTGCACAAAGCCTGGAGTTGACTACATGTCACAGCTGGATCTGTTAGTGGTCTGAAAATACTTTACTTGGCATGAAAAATTTTAAAGGAATCATATTCATCTGTTCTAACAAACACGGTAAGAAGGGAAAAGAAACTTCTGTGCTGTCCTGACTATATCACTTGAAGAAGAAATGTGTCATTGCTGGTCTCTTCTGTGCTAGCCCTGAACAGAGGAAGATAAAAAAAAAAGAACCAGAAAAAAAAAAACCACAAAAGAGAAACCATTTGCTCATAAACATTAACAGTCCTTTCTCAATACCCACAATATTTCATAATTTTCATATGTTTTCATCAACGGTAAGTCCTGAATCATTAGTACAGCAACAAGAGCAGAACTGAATCCTTTAAGAATCACTAAAGCTGGACTACACATTCTGTTCAAGGAATAAACACTGATTCATTAATGTTTCAATTAAAAAGGATACAATCACTTTCATAACAAGGGAAACGAAGGGGAAGATTAGAAGCCCTGTGGGAACACAACTTCTGGTGCTTGAAGAAAAAGACACAAAGACAACCTGTCCCAAAGTGTCTGATTTAATTCAATCGAAGGCAGAGACTTCGTGCAAGCAGAATGAACCTGAACAATCACTTCTCCCCCTCTAAGTCTATAATACTGGGGTCAGCAACAGGCACAGTGTCCCACTCTCTTCCAATCTGTCACGCAGGGCAACAAACAGTGTAGCCATGAACGACTGTATTGCACAACACAAAAGTATTTGGAAGGTGAAAACTCATAAGGCATAAATTCAATCAGGCAAGTAGAAGAATGCTATAAAAACACTGGACTTCATTTACTAGTTTTACACTACTGCATCTCTACTGATGTAGCCAAAACATATAAGCAGACTGCTAATGCACACAGAAAGACATGGAACAAGTCTGTGCACTTTTAGGAACACAGGGAAAGTAACAGCACCATGGGGATCATCTTACTTTGAAGAGGGCAGTAAAAAAATAGAAGGCATGTGAGGCACAAAAGAAAATACCGAGAGCTGTGAGATTTCACATCTCTTGAGGAAAAAGGAAGCTTCCAACTGACAAGGATGCTTTAAAAAGTCCACTTTCTAAATTTAACTTTTATATTAAAGAGTCTTGGGTTTTGTTCTTTTGGGGTTTTTTTTTGTTAGTGTAAACTTGATAAAAAATGAGGCATGATAATCCTGGTGCTATGTATTTTCAAAAGCCATTTTTTAGCTCTAGCCTCTTCAGAGGGCACAGATAACATTTGCATATATACAAAGCCCTTGCAGAGAGAATGTTCCTTAAGGGCAGAGCTGGCTGTAGGGTTTAATACAGTAGGAACTGAGATTGAAAATCTGCAGCATTCATATGAATAGACATTAAATTATTTATTCATATCAGGCTCTGGAAGCCTGTAGAAAGACTAGGTTGGTCTGAAGGCCTCAACTCTCATGAACTTTTTTCCACAACTTCCATTCTGTTGTCCTTCTGAAAGATACGCATTCATTTCCGTTAGTATTTAAGCACACTAAAGCCTTTTGTTCTTTCTTTCCCCAATTTCGTGAATGGGGGAAAGAAGTTCTATCCACTCTGTAATGTTCATATCCAGGGAGCAGTTGCCATGTTGCAGCATAACCCATGCTCCAATACAGCAGGACAGAGAGCACGCAGTGTGGAAGAGCATCCCTGATATATTTTATCCAGCCTTTGCATGGCACAACACCAGTTCTCAACAAAGCTCCCTTTATGACTCTGGTTTCTTTCCCCCACAACAGATACCACAAAGCTCTTTCAGAAGACAGCTGCTCTAAGGGTCACAAATCTTCTGCTTTCCAGCCAAAATCTAATCCAAAGCCCCCAGTGACACAGGTGTCAGGTTCAGGGGTCTCAAAGAACTTGTGTGGAAAGGCCCTGCAAGGAAGGTAAGTGGGCTCTTCAAACGAACTGACCGCCTGCACTCCACCAACCAGTCGACCACGGTGCTGCTGCTGGCCACCTACCAACCACTGGAAAAGCAATGTGAAAAGAATCATATCTTGTCTGTGGGACAAGCAGCAGGGACACAAAACACCTGAGCTGCAAAAGATACCAACAAGGTGGTACTGTGCAGTGTTTTTTCCCCCGACTCGTGTCCTGAGCCCTACTGCTGACCTTGATCCATTTAATTACCTCCATAACCAAATTACACTGTAGCAGAATCTAATTATGCAATCAAGTAATGAGTTATGGTTTTGCTTTTGGTCTTGTATGCAAAGCCACCTTTGAAGAGAGCGATAAAAGAAGCGATTTTTATAAAAGGACAGCGCAGCCCCATGTACCAATTACTGGCCGCAATGCAGGGGACAATGTCCACCGGCAACACTGATCCATCAAATGCTTTTCACAGGCAGCTGGCAACCTTCTCTATGCTGCAGCCTCACAGCCAGCACTGTGGGTTTCATCCTGACACCAGACATATGCTCATGACAGGCAAGCTGTGCGATGGGACAGCGTTCCTGAGGATACCAGCTTCTCCAGCGAGTCATCTCTGTTTCAAACATGCTTATTAAAACCGACTTAAGAGCTGTACAGAGCCAGACCAGCAGTCTGGCAGAGGTCAGTAGTAACGCCTAAGGAAAGGTGTTAATCCAGGGCAAATCTGTAGTGAAAGCTCCTCCTTCCTTGCTCCCAGCATTGTGAGGCTCATATCTGCCAGACTGGGCAACAGTGCCCTCATCTCCAGCTTCCTGTGGGGATGCATAAGTGTGGGCACTGGGTGTTAAGAACATGGTGTGAGAGCTGACATAGCTCCCCGAGGAGAGGCAAGAAGAGTCTGAGCCAGGAGAAGCTTCAGGGAAATGTGATGGGAGGGAGGTTTCCTGGTAGGACTCAGCCTCAAGGGCAGCTCCAGGATTGCAATTTGCTGCCTAGCTCAAGGGAGGGCTGTACCCCTGTCAGGTTTCAGACCATGGAGAACTCACCTGTGTTGCATTAGATTTTGGGGTGGGTGGGAGGAAATGGCAAAAGTTAATCCAATATTTCAGGGATAAATTTCCAAATGCAGTTTTGACCATCGGGATATTTGGCTGTGTTGTCCTACACTCACACTCATACAGACAGATTAGAGGGACAAGCAGAACCAAACCCACAACGACAAAAGCAGAGTGGAGGCTTGACCCTTCTGGGAACCAAATGGTGCTTATCAGCAGAGCAACCAAGAATTTTCAGCTACTTTGCTTACACAAGGATCCTACAAGGCATAGAGAAAGTCCCACCATGGTGAAGTAGTAAACGACAGGGAGAAAAGAGGTCAGTTGCATAAGATCCTTGGAAAGGCTGTATCAGAGTCAGAACTTGTACTTTCTGAACCCCAGCGCAATGCTTTCAGCGTAAAAGCTTTCCTCTGCTTCATTTCAGGCCAGTGGGGGAAAGCACTTGCATGTCAGATAAAGCAGGAGTCACTGCAGCCACAAAGCAGTACCCTTTATGCCCAGACTGCAAGAAAGCTCCACTCTATACCACCTTCTGAGGCCAAGAGCCCCAGTACTGAGGTATAACATTGCTGTGGCTCGTCTCTTCATTCTGACTCTAGCAGCAGTAGCATCAATGTTTGTGAAACAAAGTAATTCAGCAGCACACAGATATCAAAAAGCCTTGAAAGGTCCATGGAAATGAATTCCCTATCGTCAGCAGCAGCTTCACCCTTTGCAAAGATAAATAGCTTTTTATGTATGCAGTATATGTGCTAGCATGTACTCTACATCTGACAATGTTCAGCCTCCAGTGTAACTTGTCCAAGGCTGATATGCCTTCCCTTAATCAATGTGGCAAGCTCCTGAACACCATGTGCTTCAAGCAGTGGACTGTTGTCCCTGTAGGCAAAAGAATGAAGAGCACTGTCATTCTTGCTGCTGCACGTGACACACACAGCTCCTGGTGATGAAAAGGCAAAACAGAGCTGGATGTAGCTCACAGCTTCACCACCATGATCCCTCTAAGCTGTGACTCCTCAAAAGGCCCCAAGACAAGGTGCTGCCACGTCCCTCAGCTCCACTTGAAGACACAAACCAGAGAAAGTGATGACAGGCAATACAAGACGGCTGCAGAGCTTCCACATCCCAGCTCTAATTGTGCTGTTTCTTGCTGTTGATTTTGAACTGAATGGGATGAGGGTTATCCCAGCATGAATCATTCATAAAGTAAATTCCCTCTGTAATAATAAGCTGCTCCACAACCCTATGCAATGCTGCGACAGAAGATGAATCTGTGCAGACAGTGACTAGAATATTGTACAGTTAGGAAAATTTATGGCCACATACTTAGAATTGTTTATAATGATGAAAACAATTTATGAAAATTTGCTGACAATATCGCAGATAGGGACAGCTAGCCAGCGGCAGTCAATCCTGCAGCTCCAGAAGCTGGTTGAAGGCTAAAGGTGTGCATTCAGGGCCAGGGCACTGGGGAGATGTGCTGGCATTCACAGGTCATGGAGAACAACTGCACTGACTGCACTTCTGGGAGAAACGTGCTGGGGATAGCAGGAAAGCACAGTGATTTCATCTTCATCATATCTGACAACAGCCCTTTCAGGGATGACCCTGCAGACTGCTTCTTCTTAGGGCTTTTTGCACTGAATTTGCTCTATCCTATGCTTCTTGGAACACATACTTGCACCAAAATCTCCAAACAACTTGTCTCTTCAGCCTCACAATACGGGCAATGTCATACCAGCCTCTTCCCCTTCCTTTAACACATAACTTACATTATCTTTTTCTCACTTCTGATTCTTTATTCCCTGGCACTTTGTTTCATTCCAGCAAGCTTCTGTTCCTGAGCCACAGTTCTAGACAAATGAGACCACTCGGAAATTCAGTTATTCTGATGGGTCCTTCAGGCACAGGTCACACACACTACGCCATGTTCCATAAACATTTAGAGACAACCCCCCTCCATTTCAACTTCAGTTGACTATATGAGGCAACTGCTTTTCGCCACTTCCATTATACAGGTACGTGAGACAGGAAAAGGACTTTTTAAGCATAAGAAAAGGACATACTGTTCTCCCATAGGAAACTTCGCTGCCATGATGGAGCAAGAAAGTAACAACACCAAGGTCACTGTCAACTTCTTGTTCCAAAACCACCTTAGCCCTGGTACTGAGCACAAAATCTCCTAATCCTGCACATGTGAAATAAGTTTCATGGAATTTATTTCAGCACATCTATTACCCTCTCTCTGCCGCAATCCTGCATCACAGCACAGAGCAGTGACAGACAGAGGCCCCTTGGCTGGTAGCCTAATCACACTGGACAACACTGGAGCCAGGAGCTGTGAACCTGCATCCACAAGTTGTGAGGTGACAATGAGGTGTCCCATCTATCCCTTGCTCTCATATGTCCAGTTCTTGATACATAAACAGTCCTCATCACTTCCCCTTAGATCTACTGGCAGGAATTTGGGGAAGAGCCTCTGAAGAAGGAAATATTCAGGCTCTGCTCTTCTCAAACCACCATGAAAAGCCAGCAGGGAACCTCCTGTGGGTTATCCCTCAGCTCTGACCTACTTGAGGGCAGCCCTGCAACTACGACATCCCTACTGCCTCATGGGACGTGGGAGTGCTTGCCACACTGTGCTAAGGCTTATCCATTCCCATCACACCCCTGCAGGAAATAGAAACACAGGCAGCAGACATATATATTAAGCATATCTTAGTGTATCAGTACTGTAGAGGTGCTGCATACAAAGTTCAATACACACTGCACTTTAGATACATGAGACTGACTAATACATATTGTGACACCTGCAGTGGCTGCTTACGCAGGATTTCTGGACGTTTGCTACCCTGAATGAAACCTCAGCAATGGTCAAACCTCTGCTTCTGCCTGGAGAGAATTCTGGTGTGGAAAAGCAGTGTCCTGTGCTGCCACTGCACTTCTGCAGTCAGAAACCCTCAAGCCTACCCACCAACTCCTCCACACCACATGCAACCCTTGCAACAGCTGATAAGTGGTGCAGAGATGTGTCTCCTGCCCAAACACATGACAAGTTCATTACTGTTAACTCACTCTGCTGAAAATAATCCAAGTGACAACAGTGAGAATCTTTGGACAAATAGGTTAATTTCCAAGAAAAATCTGTTTCCAAGGGAAGAAATAGTTCGAGGCGGCATGCAGTGATTGATGGTCAGAAGAAACTGTACTCAGTAATTCAGATCCTAAGTGTATTGCCAGGGCTGAATGGGGTTCACACATAACAGCACCAGTGCAGGGAGGCTGCCGGCACCCTTGGGAAAAAAGAAAAGGAAAGGGTCAAAGAGCAGAGTTCTATGGCCTGGCTGCCCAACTCTGCACCACGCACTGATGGTATTTCCAGAGCTGGGAAAACCCTGTGGGCCACCCCGCGCTCACGTGGAGAACATAACTGGAACTTGAAATAAAAAGTAACTTCAAACCTCCCTTCTCCTAACAGATAATCCCAGTGGTTTGGCAGTGTGGACTTGTATCCACTACCCCACAGCCCCTACATACAATAAGTAGCTAAAAAGGTTTTTTTCTCTTAGTAGGAAATTGCTTTCATATAATCATCCCAATCCAGCTACTGGGTCCATCACATCTTTAACCTAAAAATACAACTGATACTCAAAACATGCCTGGACCCTGCAAGCAGGCAAGAGGCATTTGCTCTCTTCCTCTTAAATCCCTGTACTTAAGAGCAGGTCACTAGAGAGAATTTCAGTAACCCTTGCTCATCAATTCCCACCCTGTCCAAACAACAGCTTTCCCAGGACAACCATGCTGAGACCAGGCAACATTGCTACTGATGAGAGAAAGCAAATTCCTTACCCAGCTTAGGGTCTAGCAAACAAATTCAGGTCCTTGCTTCCCATCTATCTTTTCTTTATTAAAACTGATACAGCCACGTGCCACAACAAAAAGGAAAATCTCAAAAAATAACCGGGGCCGAGCCTCATATGGATGGAAAAGTTGACATGGGCAGGAACGTAGCTGGCAGAGCCAGTGCCTCTATGTCCTGTCACACCAGGGTAGCTCTGTGACAAAGCAGGGGACCTGACAGCTCCAGTAGAAAGGCGTATTTTTAATAGAAGCTCTCTGCACAGACAGCAAGTTTGGTGCCAGCAGGTTACACGGTTTGTGCTTTTTAGGTTTGATTTTGTCCAAATCCATATACTCATTGAGAGAAACAAGGGACTAGGCTCTCCAGGGAATTTATGATGTCAGAAGCATTCCCCCTGTAAGTAAGGGAGTATTTAACGCAATAATTTCAGAAGTCTGAATACTTCATTGCTGTTGTATGGATTGGAAAAAAAATCACTGACATGCATTAAACTAATCCTGGGTATCCTAACTGATCATCCCCAGCATGGAAGGAAGTACCAAGGACTCATAAGATTCTGAACATCTACCTTCATCTAATGCTGCCAATGAGAAGCTGCAACCATTTTGGTGAAGGCACTACAGTTCATTCTTGGAAGGGCCCTGCTTCTGCCAGGTAGGGGATAGGTTGTGGCTGACAGCAGGATTTCCCTGCTGTTCTGTCAATACAGGTATAATATAAATCATAATCTTATACGCCTTCAAAGAAGACAAATACACTACCCATGAATGGGTGAAAGTTTTCTGATCTCCCTTGACCTTGAAGATCCCTTGACAAAACTTTGCTCTGTGCTTTAAATGCTGTTTCTATATTATAGAAGAACCCTTCAGTCATGCCTAGTGAAAATCCTTTAGATGTTCAGAATATTGGAGATTGGCTATTTGGACAGGTGACAAGCCCATTTCTGCTAAGCCAATATTTTTCAAATCAAGAGTCACCAGGCAATGGCAGTAAGAGTGAAACAAGATGAGTACTGGAGATATCAACCCAGCTCCCAGCTGATTTCCTGAGTGTTCTGCCAGCCGGAGTGTGCTCCTGTGCTTGATTAATTTAAATTGGGAGTTTCTGAAAACAAAAAGTGTCACACTCAGCTTCTAATCAGAGCGTAAAGGTCCCGCAACTGATCAGCAGGCAGTGAACGCTCAACTGCACTGTAAGATACTCATTCTTCTGAGGTCTCTTGCCAATAATGATATTTTCACTGTGCAGCTCTTTAAACTGAGACAAATAACCTCTCACAACTGTGGCTCCCAAGTAATTACTCTGGGGACCTCTGTGCTGTGACAGCCTCACTCCAGGCACAGCTGTTTTTTTTTCCTGCAGGACACTGCTTCTCCGAGCACCCAACTGGTCCTTCCAGTTACTTACCACGGTCCCTCTACCTGCTCAAGTTTCCATCTCTACTTGGGAAGATGAACTTCTATTTATCCTGCATATTCATGGCCCCAGGCTATCCAGCTACCATGAAAATACAAACCACTGGCTAACAGAAAAATCTATTACTAAAAGGTTTCTTGCTGTATTATTTTTTATACAGACTCCCTTTTAACATCAAAACAGCCACCTTTTCCTAACGGATGCATGCACGCTCAGTAAGCTGTGAAGGTACAATTTTATTACCACAGTTTTACCTCAAAGTGCAAATCTGAGCCAAAAATCAATTCAACTTTGCTGACAAAAAGCAAAATGCTAATACTGGTGTTAGGGAATCAAAATGTCACTGCTTAGCACCTGCATGAATATTTATCACATAATTTTTTACATAATATTTTCCTTTCCTTTGCTCCATAGCTACTTTGCAGAGCAGCTCATATCTTTCTAAGTTTGGCCTGGAACCAATTCATGCAACTTTCTGTGCCAGATGTGGATTCAGGTTTGAGGGTCAGAGGCCCCTGGCATTAAAATTAATTGATTTTGAGTGGTTCCTTGAATTTATCATCAGTTCAGTAATAAGCTCCAGGTTTAATGGCCTCTGATCCATATATTTAATATCACAGTGGATGGCTACAACTGGAAATCTGGCCCTGGATTTTTAGACCAAAAAGCATCACTCTTTCCTACTTTAATTACTGTACAGTCCATGCTCGGATACCCAATCACCCACGGCAGATACTTAGCAGTTTTGACATGCATTTCTTTTGCTTACTAAGGTTATGAAACGGCTTTAGCACCTAACTCCCACTGAGCATCAAAGTGAATTAGACACCTAAGTCATTTAAGCACGTCTGTAAATCCCACAAAGCTTCCATAAGCATCTTTCCACATCCAAATACTACTGGAAATTTGTGTTGTAATGTAGACAAAGTAGAAGATGCACAAAGATCTATAAGTAAGCTAACTTGTTAGTGCTATTAAAGATTAATATTAAAGGCCATGATACATTATATACACAGGGCTGTAATAACAGGATGTGGGATGAGGCTTGAATTCAAATTGCAACAAAAAATAAACAGCAAACGAATTTCTGGGTGCAAAATTGGATCATAATTATTATCCTGGTCCAAAACCATTTGGAAGCTTTCAGTCTCATCTGAGCAACAGGCAGACAACAATAAAGTCACCTAACAGAGACACTAAGCATTTTCAGCTCTTTCTCACCTGGTCCTGACGGCCTTGCAGCCAGGGCCAGAGGCACGTGCTCTCTGCAGCGGAGGCATATTAAACTTGGCTGTGCTCACTTGCACCATTTGAACTCTTCCAAGGGGAAATGTGCTTCCGTGATTAATTAGAGTTATTAACAGCACTCAATGACTTGTAATGCCACTGGTAATCAAATAGGTCTCAAAAAGCGGAAGAGGAATTGGATCGAGTTAAAATACACAGGCTGTCTATAACCCATCATCCCAGGTCAGCAACATGGCTGTGCCTAGAGACTCCTATGCATATACAGAAATTAATTCAGTGACTGCAGATGTACAGATGAGGACAGAATATGATTCCAAATGTCTTTGCTTTGAAGACACTCAAGCAGTCAAGCATCATTTTAATGTGAAAATACTGCTGTCATATAAATCACTGACTTCAGGCACAGGAAGTATCTCTAGAGACCTCAAATTTGTCTATCTGCTCTGAAGCAGGAGCAAATACACCAAAGCAAATTCTTACTGATATTTGCCTAATATGCAAATGTAAGGTGTTGAATGTGTACAACATCCCCAACTATTTCGTCCAATTCTCAGTGAAGTTCTTCCTTTATTGCTGAGAGTTAAACTTCTTGTATTTTCCCATTTCCACAATGGTTACACAGAACAATTGGTCACAACCACACCAGGAACAATTTCTGTGTCTGTGAATGCTGCTCTCACGCCTGCCTGTCATTCTTTATGCCTGTGCCATACCCAACTTTCTCTCTTCCAAGAAAAAAAAAATACACACCATCCTCCCAGTAGTTCATGGTTTCCGCTCTAAACCTTAATGGTTTCCTCTGGACTTCCTTCCTCCTTGCCTTCTTTTCTCCCAGTTTTCCTCTAGTTTTCTTAAGCATGATACCTAGAATTTGCTCAAGTCCTCCGCCTGAGAAGCAGAATAACAATTTCTTCCCAATGGCATCCATTCAGAGACAGGATAAAAGGTGCCTTCTTTATATGCTTCCCCTGCAATCTTGACTCATGTTCAATTTGTGATCTGCTGTAAGTTTCTATTTCTTTCCTGCAGCATTGCTGCCCTCAGTATTTTTCATGCTCTATCTGTGCACCTAAATTTTCTTTCTAGAGCATAACTCATGAGAAACTAATTTTACTAAATTCTACTCTATTGATTTTGGACTACTTCTCCAATGTGTCAAGGCAATACTTGAATTCTGACCAGATTCTTCAAAGTGAATCCCAATTTGGCATAAGCCATGCATTTTTTCTAGGAGCACAGTCTCCGTTCACATGTACCATTAATGAAAGCATTGGCTTGAACCAGACTCATGACTAACCGTTGACTCCTCAGAGTCTGTTCCTCATTTAACTGCAACAAATTGGTATGCATTGAAGATGATTTTTGCAATTATGTGTCCTCCCACCTTACATTAATTTAATCCAGTCTCCTTTTTCCCAGATAGGCATTCCTTGTGGAGAATTCTCAAAAGGCTTAGCAATATCATTGTACATTGCAGCCCTGTTCCTTCCCTTTTGTCATTCAGCTGCTCTGCCAAAGAAGGCAGCTGCACTGGTTTGAAATGATCTGCTGTGGCATCTCATGTGCTTTATACTAACACAAGATCACGGTTGTGGAAGAAGCAAGCGGACCTTGTTGCCCTGCATCCTGACCGCAGTAACTGTGTAGATGCAATGGGACTGAGTAAGATGCACAGTAAGGCCTGAGTTTTTCGAACTTATATGCTTTTTAGATTCATAAATCTTTCCTGTTCAGAAATATGTGTTCGGGCAGTTAATAATGGTACTGGAGTGTGAAAAAATCAAGGTAAGCCTATAAAATTGGATGGACTTTCATGCAGTTGATTCTTTATACAGAGCTTTCTTTGCTGTGTTCTCCAGCAGCTTGATAACTATTTCCCCTTGGAATAGCTCCTCTATGTCCTTGCTTTCTCTTTTTTTTTCCTAACCCATCTTCAGTTACATCTTCCTAACCCAGCTCTCCTTTGAGAAAGGGTTTGAAAGCTGCCTAGCTATGTGATTTGCCCGAAGTGCTCTGTTTGACAGAGGTGGGCTATAAGAGGAAGGGCAAGCCCTGAGGGAACGCACCTGGAACTGGTTCAGATTGTGTTAATGAGCCTGGCAGGTGAATGGAAGAAGCCAAGTGTCTATTTGGCTTACTGGGAAAGACCCTTCTAACCTCTAATTAATTAGCTTTTATCAATTTTCAGGCTAAAGGAACTTTCTATGAGATCCTGAGCAATTTTAAGAGGAGATGCTGGACTGCTGATCATTCGGCTTCTCCTCCACTCAGGACCAAAGATTCCTCTGTTTACATTTTTCTCTCTCCTGGGCTCAAGTTTCACCTTCTTCCAGGGCTTAAGAGACATGTGTAGCAAGGAGAAGGAAGACAGGAGAGAAGTGCACACTCCTGAGAGCTGTGTAAGAGAAATCTGGGTGAGCATTCAAGCCCGGGCTAAAGGAAGGATGCTACAAGTATTCTGTCCACCCAGATCAGATGGGGTTGTGTGCAAATTGCTGTGGCAATTTTGAAAATATGGGCAGGCTACTGTGTTTGCATGGCCCCTAGCCCAAAGTTCTGAACTGTGTTTCTGTGTTTGTTTAAGTCAAAGTTCTTGAAGTAATGAGACAGTCATGCTGAAGCCCACTGGTGATTGTTTTAGAGCGTGGGATGAAGCATTACCTGCCCTGGGTTATAGTTTGTGGGGATGTGAGAGAATACAAGACCTGCCAGGATAATACAGGAGGGCTGCTCAGGTACTGACCTACTCACTCTTCTATACTGCCTCCTGGGCAATGGCCACTACCGCCACAGTCCCAGGGCAACAAGGTGGTTCACTCCAAAAACGAGCTTGGAGGCAAGCTGCCACCCATCCAGTGTGAATAACCGAGGAAATTTACCCAGGGAGCATGACAGAGAGCCAAAGGACCTGATGGCACACAAATGGGGTAGGGTTGGCAGGTTATATCAATACTACCTGTTGGAGAATTTCTTTCTTTTTTTTTTTCTTATACTGTGAATGGGCAAGCTACCAGGTGAGAAGAGAATACTGGGTTGACCTAGTCTGTCAGTTGCTGTTCTTTGTTGTGTTTTTTTTTTTTTATCACAAGAAAGCCAAATCTTGCTGTGTTTGCCATACTAATGATGCGAGAGGCACCACAAATGACTGAGTTTTGCAAACCTCAAAGCAACGGTTGACATACAACAACAAAAAAATAAAAAGGCGAAGGAGAAAGCTGACAAGACATGCTTTGTTCATTTACTTGACATGAGTAGTTTGGCTTTTAATTATGCATGCCACTGCTTCACAGAGGGCTGGGGATCATTCCACCACAGCTTATTCTGAAAAGTAATTTAATTGTCAGTAACAGGAAACCCTCACTGCTGCTCAATCCTTGCTCGAGATCGAAACAGAAACTGCATATTAGTGGACAGGCTCTGTGCAAGCCAGGGAAAGTTATAGGGAGACAGACATGAGCTACATAGGTACTCCAACAGTGACAGGTACCAACCAGTCATGAGGGCCGCAAATCCAATTAAATTATTAAACTTAACGTAAACCACTAAGAATTTCACTTGCAAGTACATCAAAATATGTATTTGCACAGCTAAGCATATACTATAACGCCTCTCTTCAGCCTAAGTCTTGCAGAATTAAATAGTAGGTAAAAAATGCTATTAATCATAAGACTGCAGAGCTGCAATCCAAGAACTCTGCAATCAGAGAGGAGAGCAGACGTCATGTTTCTCATCCTTGGGTAGTCTCAGTCCACAGCTGGGACAACAGTGTATAATGCTGGACACTGACTGTCAAGAGAGAACAGAGGGAAATGCATGCCCTTGGAGCTTTTTATGATTTTTACCATTATCTGCAACTAATATTTGGGCTCTGCTAAGACCATGAGGATACTAGTTACTGAATCAAGAGTAGCGGAGGAAGGGAAAACTATCTGCAAAAACCTAGTGACACAGTAATTTCAAACCACTGCCTCTGGGCGCTGTGCTAATGAACGACGGTGCGACCAGTTGTGCAGAGCTCACTTCAGTATTGATCCTGACAGACTAGAAAATCTTCTTCATGTCTAAAAGGGCACAAACCGTCAAAACTATCAAAGACTTCTTCAGACTGTATATCTCCATTTTTATCTGCCATCAGCAAGTCCCAGTTAATATCTCAATTGGACTTGGACAACCCCAGCCACAGATTTTATTTTTTGCATGCAAGTTCTCTTGCCGTATGTAGGAGTTTCCGCATCAGACAAGAGTGGGGAGTTTCCAATAAAACATGCCCCTCTGAGCAGCACAAGATGCTTCAGAGAGCATGCAAGCGCTCCCACAACAGCCTTAACAGTGTAACTTGCCTCAAGGAAAATTCCCTCCGTAGCCTCAAAATTTAAAGGTTGTCTTAAATAAAAAGTCATTGCATCAATTCAGCTCCTGGGGAAGCAAAATCCACAGCCGCAGCATTTTTTTGAACGTCCATGTCCTAACACAAAGAAGTTCATTGCAGAAAATGAGATTGAACTGGTGCATAAAAAGGTAATAAGATTTTTAAGTAATAGAAGGGAATATAATGTGGTCTATAAAAGGCCATCATAAAAAATGTCACATACTGACCAAGGACAAAAATGACAATGGCAGGTCGGGCCTTACAGATGCAGCTGCAAGTATAAAAAAAAGTAAGCAAAGACATGTTGCCATCCCATCAGACTTGCCATTTGTGTCCCTGGGACCATGACTTCCATGGCTCCATGTGGACATCCTCACTGCAGGGTGGTCCAATCCTGCAAAAGACAAGGCTCTGCCTGAGGAATTTCTCCTGTCCCTCCTGAGCAGGAGTGGGATGGCTGGATTAACCTCAAGCAGCACGTTTGATGTGCATGGAAACCCTGCCAAGGCAGCCTGGCACTTATTAAGAACATTTGTCAAGGTTGTTAAACAACCTTGACAACAAACCCACAGGCAGCAGCAACAGCAGAGGGGGGCTGTGATGCTCCCTGGATTTGCTTTATTGAATGTAGCCTCATTTGATTCAAACATCAAATGAACTGGCTGTGATCTCTCCCATCTGAGGGCTTATAGGAAGCGGCTGGAAATTGCACAGATGGCTGGGTGTCACCTATGGAAAATCTTCCCAAATCCTCCCAGGAGAACACCCACATGTGCTGGCAGGGCACCTTATTCCTTCTGATGCCTTAAACCCTCTCCTCCACTTGCCCCCTTGAGTTGCACTGGGATCCACCCTCCCTTTTCAGTCTTTTCATTTGCTGCTAAGGATAAGCCAAGAGGCAACTCCCTAGATGTGCTCCCCAGTTTGGAGACAGCAGGGCTGGATTAACTTGGCAAGGAGGGAGGTCGCACCTGCCAAGCACCCACAGCTCACACTCCACACCCATGCACTCACCCTCCCATTCCCGTCTCCATCCCCGCCACAGCCACACCTGCCTGCCCAAGAAAGGGTTGTATGACAAACTTTGGGATCTCCAGAGTACACAGACAACTCATTTTCTCAGGCTTTTCTTCAGTGAAGCTAACAAACGACAAATAAGCAAAGCATAGCATTGACTAATAAAACCCCAAAGCTCGAAAGAAACTTCTTCCATTGAATAGTCCTTCATCAAAATCAAAACATCTGTGCCTCATACAGAATTTCAGTGGGAGGTAGGAGGTGCAGGTGTGCGCCTCCAAGTCCTCTCCAGGTTTGGGTGTTCCAGCAGAGAGCAGGCACCTCAATCTCATTCACTATCCCCAGACTGTTCCCAAGCTGTCATTCCTGTGTGGTCCCAAGAGGTCCACAAAACAGAATGATTTTCCAGCCACCTCTTATCACTTTCCTCATGGAAATTGGCTTGATGACAGGAAGGAAGAGCAAACACAAGGAGATTTCAAGTAGCAAAGATGTTTTAGGCAAAGATTTAACCTGACCTACTGCCTGGAGGACGAGGTAAGGAAAAACAGAGACAAAAAAGTCCTGACCATGAAAGTAACCACAGGACTAACAAAAGTAACCAAAGGACTGTCCCCAAGTATCACGCAGCTCCCCTTCAACACAGACTGTTAGTTAAGGAGGTATTTTTGGTTACTTTTCCTTAAGAGGCTTTCCCACCAGTTTTACTTACACTTTCATATTCTGTTCATAAACCTGTCGGCAACAGGTAATGAGTGTTGTCCTGTCCACTGACAGTACAGAAGATCAGGACTCAGAACATGGGCTATATAGAATAGATGAAACAACTTCCCTCTAGCTATATAGAGTGGGTTGAAGGTTAATTAAGTCACAATTCATGAAGTTGTTTGCAACGTGTGAGTACACTCAGCAGCTATTTCAGAATTAGGGATTCATAGGTATTATAACAGGAGACCAACAATGGTTTAATTAACTAAACTGTTAATTAACAGTTAATTAATTAATGATGTTAGCATCATTTTTACTTTTTCATATGTAGTTAAGCTGCATTGCTAGAAAATTCTGGACATTAACATGGTCTATGGCTCACTATATGAGCTCAGTTCTGCTCCTCTGCACATGCCTGTCCTTGTTTCTCCTCTCAAATTTAGCCTGAATGGAATAATTTTCATCAGCTACAGACAAGGAAATCAATGCAACAGTATGTGTGTGAATGATGATTAAGGAATTACATATTTTATAAACAGAAGAGGCGGCAAGTAGATTATCTGAAGGATATATTATTCTAGGTAAAGGATCTGTCTCCTTGGAACATCCTGTTTGGGAAGGAACAAAAGCCACTAAATAATATTCTGTAAAAATGTTCTAGTGTTGGTTTGCATTTATATTAAAATATCTTTTTTTTATGCAAAGTTCAAACATGATGTCTCACTTCTGTCCTCTGGAGCCATAAAATTAACATTGTTATTGTGGCCTTTGGCATTTCCTATTATATCCTTTAAGTTTGATCTTTTAAAAGAAATATTTTGTAGAACTTGGCAGATACATTCTGTGAAACTGAATCTAATAAAAGTCAATGATGTAGTTATTTGTAATAGAAGAAAAGGAGACACGAGGAACGTGGTGCATACCCTTCCCCACCATTTGTTTCAAGGACACTTTTGATGTCTCATCAGAGGTGATACTGAAGCACTTTATGTCCACATTCCCAACTTTGATGTTTCATGTTTCTAGATGTCTTACTCATTTCTGCCTGACTAAACGACTGTAGTGGTTAATGAATTCATAGACTTCATCAGTCACAGAAGTTGTAGGCCAGGTCAGGAGATCTCAAGGTAAACAAGCCGACTCTTCTTACATCTGTGGTTATCATTCTGTAAGACTGAACATATGCCAGTTTTCATCCTGACATGGAACACTTAACACATGTGTACAGATACATGTAGATCCACCACAGAGTAGGAAGACCTCTAGAAGAAGAAGGACAGAAATTAAAATTTCAGATCAGGCTTAACAGCCAGTTTGATATAGAAAAATCTGCAAGACCATTCACTCAATGCAGATAAGGCTGAAAAGAAGAGATTACGGACTTTTCCATCCCAAGTCATTCTGAAGATCAAAGATTGAGATATCTCCTCTCTTGACAATGTCCATATCAGCAATGAATCAGCCTGAGTGCATATGGAAAAAGATAACTGTTTTTTTTTTGCTGACCTTTATACACATGCGCATCGGGAGAAATCTTAATGCAGGTGAAGAGGTATTCTTTTTTATGTACAATAAAATAAATATATTCAGGTTTTAGTTACTTTTTTCTGGTTTTTATGTCTTTAAGCTTGGATAATTTAAAACTAACCCAGAGTGTATTATGACTGGAAAATATTATTGAAATGTATGATGAATCTAAATCAACATTGTCCATCTCAAACTGACAGAAATTCATTGGTAGCTGCAATAAGCACCAGGAAACACAAGTGCTGCACAGCCAGGCCGAAGTACTGCAGAAACCTGGGGGTTCAGCATGCAGGTCCATGTTCACAATCTACAAGTGAGGGCTATACAAGCTCTCTACAGAGACAGCTCTGGGGAACAACATCTTCTCTTTCAGTTTAAACAAAATCCAGATCAGTATAACGGAATGGCAACTCTTTAAATGGCCTTTACATTCTCCAAAATCTCAGATTTCAGCCCCCTCCCTCCCCACGTACTTCGAACCCAGGAGTATGAACTAAGAATACATGGATGCATGCCAAACATGGGCCTGAGTTCAGGAAAGTGTTGAAGGGTGGCCCAGTGAAATATGAATTCCCATCCCCGAGAAGTGCAAGTGAACCCCACATTGTAGGGAGAAGTAGGAGGCCTCTTCTTATCTGGAACACTGTGCCAAAGACACAACAGTCCCAGGGGAGACACCTACACCACCACACTAGGGTACAGAGACAGTGTGAAGGGCAAGGGGAGTCACGATGAGCATGGAGCAGAGACAGCAGGAGGGCAGATATTTTGGGTCCTTAGCTAGTCCATGTGGGGTACTTGATACGGGTTTTTTTCTGTTTTTCCTGAACTGAAACAAGCTCTTCGCACCTCTCGATCCAAAAGTCCTTAAGTTTGGTCTACTCAGATACGCTCTGAATATCTCCTCAAACAAAGACACTCTAAATCCAGTGGCTGCACCAAGCTTTGTGAGGAAAATCAAATCACTGATCATTCAAAGTGAATTCTTCATCCAGTCGAGATCACCAAGGCTTTTTCCTCTTCCATTTTGTCCATTCACTTTAATGTTTCATACAAAACAACTCCCACTTTCACTGCACACAACCAAGTGGGAGTACTAGGTTCTTTATTACTTCTTTTTAATCTTGTATTTTAAATAGGAAAGCCATTTTAATGAAGAACTGGGATTCTTTGCTAGCAGTGGATGAGAAGGAGTGGAGTGACCAGAGGGGCTGCTAGGATGGCAAAAGGAGGAGCAAACAGATCCCATCCCAGATGCTCAGTCACTGGCACTAAATATAGTGACTCCAGCAGCCCCTTCCATGAGCAGTAAAGAAGCCTCCTAAGATCTCTATGGCAATTGCAGGAATTTATTTTCATTAAGGCAGGGGCATTAGCACATACGGCACTTTGCACATGGTACAACTGCAACCCAAACTATTATACTGCACCAAGGCAAGAAGGGTAGCTGCCTGCTCTCCAGACTCAGAAAGTTGGACCGATGAGGTGGCGTAAGCCCTTGCCAACACTTGCTAAACACAAAAGGCATGGCCAGCCCATCACATCGAGGGCTTGGCTGCTGGGACAGCACTTTGCTCTGCCACTTGGTTTTATCCTGGAGAGGAGAGCAGTCCAATGCTGACGAGAGAAGAGTCACAACACATTTTGCAACAAAGAAAGATAATTTAAAATAATGTGCCACTTCTAAAAAATGGTAGATCACTTAACTGGTGCTCTGCTGGGAAACTTAAGCCAGGTAATGTCATGGGGTGACAAAAGGCGAACTGCAACAGTGTTATTGAGGCTAGTTTTCAGGATGTGTCTGTCTGCCTCTCCAGGCATCAACAATGGAAAGAATCATCGAGGGAAGACAATCTTGTTTCTGCAGAATAGTCAACATATTTCTCAGTTGTTTCCTCCTTAGTCTTGACTTCAGGTTCTCAGTACACAAGCACTATCCCTTCCTAACACCATCCGACAGCTGGATCTGCAGATAAAACTGGCCAGCTTTCTGCCACATGTACAAAGGAAACATTAAAAGTGTCCTCATATCAGAATTTTCATGGAGAAA
Organism: Piaya cayana; assembly: GCA_013389865.1. NCBI lineage: Eukaryota > Metazoa > Chordata > Aves > Cuculiformes > Coccyzidae > Piaya > Piaya cayana. The sequence continues at coordinate 55,260 of WAAB01022458.1, forward strand.
AAAACAGCCTTGAACTGAATGAAGATGAGCTGATAAGGAAGGAGGAAGAAAGTAATCCCAAAGAGCATTCCAAACTGCATTGCTTAAACTTACATTTCCTTGACATGAAAAAAGATAAAACATTCAGCTAATTCTCCTTTCTGACAGCCCACTATTGATTATAGACTAATTCTCTATATGCAAATGAAGCAATTAAAATCCAGCATTCTTTGTAACTAGTCTTTTATTCTATTTTTCTAATAAGCCAAGCCTTTAAGATGGGCAAGAGGAGATGGGTAGGAAAGATGAAGGAGGTTTACTTATCTCCTTGATGCTTCACTGAGGTATCTCAAACAAACTGAAATACAATGAGATCCAACTATAAATCCTCAGTCATGCCTCAAAGGAATCTGGTTTGAATTAGTTTAACAACTCTTTTTCCTTCCAGCAATCTTGCTTTTACCTTTCTTTCACTTTGCTCTTTAGCCTTAAGTAATATAAAAACGCTAAACAAAATTGAGTCACAATGCTACTTTTTTTCCCAAGTATGTGGTAGGGCCGAATTTTGCCACTATTTTGCTCTCTCCAAGAAACAAAATGATGAGATATATAACCACCAGAACACAGCACAGGGTTGAACAACTGCATGACATTGGAAGCAAACCATCAGCCTTGCTACAGAAAGTTTCTTTTTTCTGGGAATGTCTGGAATGTTCTTGGTTCAATGCAGGGCAAGATATCTATGTATTAACCAGTCAAAGAGGAAAAAAAAAACCCAGAAAGGGAGAAATTAAAAGTGGGATCAGTCACAGTAGAAAGGACATTTTCAATCAAATGATAAAGTTATGACATCAATGCCAAAATAATTTTTTTCTTTCAATTAATCTAAGTGAAAAATTGTAACACCTCATCAATTTGTCATTTTCCCTTTAAAAAAGCCTAGTTCTATGAAACTCAGGTTTGCCAACTAGAAAATGTATTATATGAAAGAGTGGAAGTAGCAGTCTGCATCACCATTTCTGACCTGTGGATTAAGCTGAGCACAGCTTCATGTGGCACCAGTGCCTGTAACCTTCAGATAGCTCCAGTTCTCATGGGCTTACTTAAATGGGGAGTTTGAAACAGTGTTTTGCAATTCTGCAGCACCTTTTGTCCCAGCATGCCTCATAAATTATACACCTTTTAATGACCTGCATCCTTGCTGGATGAAACGTGACAATAACACATACTATCGTCTATGGTCTGGTTCCTTGTACCTTTCTCAGGTCATTTATATTTGAAGGCAAAGTGCCAGCTAATCAGAAACATGTTGAACATTTACATAAGCTGGGACAAAAGAGTCCCTTTGTTTTAATCATATCCAGCATAACGACACTGTATGCGGTGAATATGCCATATACTTTTTGTGTTCCTTACTAAACCCAAGGCTGCCTGAAAAACGAATGGAGCTTGTGTTAGTATTGTACAACACAGTACATTAACGACAGAGAACACTGAAATGTGTATCCTATACAGACTGATTCATAGATGAAGTTCTCAAAAGCTAGCCCGGCAAATGCAACATCCTTTTAGTGTGTATTGTAAAAGGGCAATAAATTACAAGCATCAATATGGATAGTAGAAATCGGAGCCTGTGGGGCAATCTTGTGCTAAATTAAAACAAATATCTCCTTGACTACAGCTGAGGGACATGGCAGAGGCATCATATTTCATTTTAATAGACTGCAGAGAGGTTTGCCTGGGGAGAAATCAAAGTGACTTGATTATCCCATCGCGTTAACTAATATCGTATCACATTCAGACTCTGTCCTTAAACCAATTTAAAACACTACTATAAGAGGCTTTCAAAAGGGAGAACCAGGTTAAAAAGCATACAGAATAACTCCTCCACTTTTACCCTTTATCTTGTACTATTACAAGCAAATGTCCAGGTAGTTTTTGGTTTTGTAGCAGAAAGAGGATGAGCACTACAGTAAAGCATGATAGTGCAGGACCTGATGCCAGCAGTCTGAACTCAACCTAAATTCTTGTTGTTTGGGATCCTGTGACGACCTGGGTGCAGAGTTCAGCCATGATTTTGTCCAAAACCCCACACCACCTTTGACTAAAGCTCTCCACCACCTTCTCCCAATGCCTTTGCTTTCCATCTTCTGACTTTCCTTGCCCTCCAGCTGGAATTGCAAACCTAGAGGAGACAGACTTATGCAACCTCTTAGCTGCTTACCGACCTGCCTGCTGCAGACAAACTACTCTGCCCAGTAGTTCTCAGGGGGTTGTGACCGAGATTCATGGCCTGCAGTGGTTTAGGAATGATTCACAAAATGGTGCAAGCTGCACAGGCTGGGTTGATTTTTCCAGGGGCTTGACGGACCCGGACAGCAGGAGCCAAGGAGATGCTCTGCTTGCCCTTTTCAGTTAGCTGGCCACTTCAAGCAGCCATCCACCAAGAAGCAGCTCATGGGGTCCTCAATGGAACTCTGCACACCTTTGAGTTTTGATGCACTTGTACAGAGAAGTCTGAGGAAGTGTTTTGTGTTTAAAAGAAACAGTAAAAAAGATACTGCTAAAAAACAAAAAGTCTTTGACAACCAGTTTGAGAGGAAGGAACGACACTATTAGGTGCTGATATTTCCCTCCAATAAGGAGAAGAGAAATAACTAGAGGCAAGAGAAAGTTTGACACTCTCAGACACTGACATTTTTCATCCCCTGCAATCTAAAACTCAAAAAATGTGGGTTTTTTTCCTAGCAAATTAACATCTTCAACTTGTCTATTTTCTTCCCAAAAATTTTCGCTTAGATGACTTTCTTCCCAGACAGCTCGGCTTCTTTTGCCATCTGCAGCTGTCAAGGCCAACCATGTGGCTAGTCCTGTCTTTGAGGGAGCAGGAGGGAGCCAGGACACAGGTGGTTCTTCAGTGCTACATCCTGTCAGCTCATGTACAAAAAAACCCAGGATCTTCTATCACCCTCTTTCTATACATCTATTTTAGTTCCTATGCAGCACCCATAACCATGACAACTGCCTGCCTGCCCAAGCTATCAGACATATGCAAAAGCTGTCTGGTTGTCTAGGCAGCAATATTTCCAAATTGGAGACCAGCTGAAGTAGAGCCTGAGTTGATCTCTCCAAATTACCCTGCACAATTGAGCTTGTTTAATGAGGAGAGTGAGTGGAAACAACCCTGTGCTTCATACTAACATTATCCCACTGCAACGCTAGTTCCTTACATCAAGAAGTCATAACCTACTGTCACAGCAAAGCACTTCCAACAGTTTTCATGCAGGTTCAGCTCGGCTCATCACCACAACAAGGATAACTTATGGAATCTTCTTGCAAAACATTTTTGAGAACATGGGACCTGGCCAGGTCCAAGGTCTCTGACAGTAACTGGAAAGGGATGTACCCTATACTGGTCTCATTCTGACCTGCAGCAATCAGAGAATGCCTTAAAGCACTTTCATACTATCCTGTAACATGACACTGAACAGTCCACAGAGCAGATCTTTCTTGGTTCAGCTCATCAGCAGAAACTGGACTTCACAAATCTGCAGAAGAGTCTCAGACTACCTCCCTACAGCGCCAGGCATCTCCCCAACTGGTGAAATCTCATCAAGGCCTACTGGTTTTTTGTCTTCTATCACCCTCACTTTAGATGCACCCTGCTGGAATGCAGTAACCAATCTTGTGTTAAGGCAATGCTAACTGCAACAGGACAGACCCAGGGCAACAAAAAAACTCTTAAGAAACCAAACAAGAGAGGATGAGCTCAACCAAGAGGTGTGTACTCTGCATTTGTCCCACACTTCTCTTCCATCTATTCAATGAAGACAGGCTAAACTGACATACAGGCTTCCAGGATGAATCTGTTCATTACACCAGCGCAGAGGAGAGAGGTACATGAGGAGGAAACCTGTCAGGGATGGATATATTGTACTTCTAGTATTGACACTGGAAGAAGTTAGAAATTCTACTTGCAAGCCTCAAACCGTATTGATAAATGACCTGGAGTTGCAATGCTGGATTTTCTCAGTTAAGATTTGCTGGCACAGCCTGTGCTGTCAGGGAGGGCACTTTAGAAAATGTGATGGCGATCCATCAGTTTGGCACTGCCACAAATCTACCTCAAACCTGAGACACAAGGTAGAAATATGGAATGGGCAAAGAGGCCAAGGCATGTGACAGTGCTGGGGACTACCCGCAGCATGGGTTTTGCTACGCTTGCACTTTAGGAGTAACAAGCTCTTTTCCACTTTGTTATTGGGATCATAACAGTTCCAAACATAAAAGCAGAGCCACAGCTTTAAGTGCCCAGGGTCCTGGTGTTCTGCACTCTCCTAGGTCCCATTTATCTAGTGGTGTTCATCCGTGCAGTGCTGATGCCTCAGAATTACAGTGCATTACTGAATTCTGCTGTTACAGGTGAAACTATTATTAAAGTTGTCTGACAAAGCCCATGATAACCCTCCTCTTTTCAGACACTTATAACTTTGCTAAGTTTTAACTGTTTGACTGATAATTTCAACTGTTTCAAGATGAATTACCTGGAAACTTTCAGCCATGACAGCTCATACATTTCCAGGGGAAAAAAAAAAGGCAGAAAAAAATATCTTAATTCTGGTGAAGTTTTCTTGCAGAAATATCCTTCATCCTTTGAAGTAAAGACTATTCACCCAAGCTTTAGCTAAGCTGATGATCTGTGAAAATGAGCAGTTCACACATGAGTACAGGGGAGATGTGCTGTAGTTCAAGAGCTGTTATTTCCTACTGATTCTGTCCAAACTGAATGCATTCCAGTGAAAAAAATCCTGGCAATTTCAACTCTGGATGGTTACAGGCTGTGCCAGGACTGCTCTGAATTGACAGCAGAGAGGTTTCTTTTCATCTTCTCTGCTGGATCCTGACAAAATGGAGGAGCTGGCCAATTTGAATACAAATGAGAGAAAGCTGGACCAGCAATGAGGGAGAGAGACAAAAGGAAATGTGGGAAATGAGGAAAGAAAGATGTAAACTGGGACTGACTGGGCAGGGATTAAAAAAGGGAGCTACTGAGAATATTCAATTTCAGAGGGTAGAACAAAGAAAGAATTAGTAAGGAGACTGCTAGGAAGAAAGAAACCAGACCAGAAAGAAAGCAGGGCTGAGCTGGAAGGGAAGACCACTGACTCTCTTCAGTCTTTTTTCTATTAACTGGAAACACTTTTCTGATGAGACGTCAAAACAGCCCAGCCTCTACACACCGTATTGCCTGGGGGTTACACCATTCCTCCTCAAGTCCTGAGGCCTTTGTTCAAAACTCTGATCCACTGGGTATTTATTTACATGAAGTGGAAGCATGCAACCGAAAGGACTGGTTCTAGCACTCCCAACTGCTGCTTTTTCACATGATCTGCTCAGAGACGCAAGTCTCAATGCTCTCAGCAGACAAGGGTCTACCCTACCCTAATGATGAGTCACCCAACAAGAACTCAACAATGTCAAATGCTTTTCCTTCAGCATTTTTGTTTTCATCAAGTCTTGTAAACTAACAAGGCCTATTCTCAGAACAGCCAATAGAAAATGAGGAAAAGGGGGTATTTTTAAAAAAAATTAATATTTATATCCATTCACCTTCAAGAAAGACACTCAGCCCTTATACAAAGGAGGAAGAGCACAATCCACACATGGCCTGCCCCTCCCTGCAGACAAACCAGGACAGCTCAGGACAACACACATCAGACATGGCTAAAATTCAGAACCATATCAGGGGAACATCATCAGAAACAGCTTTCTCCAGCACATCAGACTTTGTCATTCAGCCTCTTATACACTCTGTTCTCTAACAGCCATAGATCAGAACTGCAGGAAACTCCTAGCTGAGCCTGATGTCATGTTTTCTGCATCTCCTTGTTCACTGGCTGCTTTCCTACACAATTAACTCACCAGGTGGATATTAGCAAGAGGAAGAAAAACAAACTAGGCTGTCATAAGCACCTTAAGTAGAGCAGGAAATCACTGGTGTCCTTAAGCTCAGCAACTTGCAGAATATTAATCACTGAGCCACAACTGAGACAAAACCATGATAAATATCTATAGAGCGAGGAAACTGCAGAAGATGCAAAGAGATGAGCAGCTGATTAACTTCACTTAGCCATGGGAAAAATCAACAGTTTTCTAAAGTAGTGTTCAGATGGGATTGTCAGTATAGCTCCCAGCTGAGATTATATTCCCTTTTAAGCCCTTGACACAATACAAATAAAAGGTCTGGCACACGTATGAGGTCCCACAGGTTTCATGCTGAGGAGCTCTAACGAATCGGTTGGGTTCAGGTACCAGAAAGCAGCCCCGTAGGCCACGGAACTTCATTCTGCCTTCACCTAACAAGAAGAATGGTGTCCCATATGTCACACTGAGGAAGGATTTACAAGCCCTTTCCCATAGCTGTGGACTTGATTGACAGTTTAAAACTGCCACCCCCACTCTTGGCAAAGTCTGTAACATGGGCACAACAGGCACTTGCGGGCACCCAGGAGTGTCCTGCACACCGGAGGCAGACAGGGCATAGGTGGGAAAAGTCCCTCACTGATAACCTTATGTTTAACAACAGGAAAACAGCCTTCAGCCATTTACAGAAGCTTATGTTGCAACGCCCTTTAGTAGCACTATAACCCGTGTTTTTTAATTTCCTTCCTTTTTTTGTGTGTTCCAGTTCACAGGCAGCATCCTACAAAAGTGCATTTATAAACACTTTTCCAATTTTCCAGCGGAATACTTACAGGGCTTTCACCATTTATAATTTGCTCCTCAATGTCATTTATAAATTACTTCCATTTAAAAAAACAATCTCACTATAATTGGACTTCTAGCTATTAAAAATGGCTGTTCCAAGAAACAGGAGAATTACTAGAGAGAAAGTACCCTCCTAGTTCACACTGTCCAGTTCCTGGCAGTATCTCATCATCCCTCTCACAAGTCCATCAAGATTCACTTTTAAATGAGTTATTGGTTTGGATTCACTGCCAGGCAGTGACCATTTGTTCTTGTGCCAGCTTTGGCCTTCAGCATAAACACTGCTGTTATTTACCCCCTGGTGTTAATTTATACAGTAATTATAATGCATTTTCATCTTCCAATTTGCTGGAGACTAAACAAATCAGTTGAATGCAGATCATATAAAAAAAAGACCTCCTCTGAACTTGCTCTGCTCAATCTTTTTTAATATAATTAATCGGAAATGAATGCACAAGTTAGACTGGGTCTCCGTGCTGATACTTCAGCATTTCAGTATGCCCTTAGCTGTCTAGGGGTAATCTTTGCCCATTACAATTTGTGTGGTGGTCATCTGGCATTTTCTGAGTCGCATTTCACAAATGGCGCCCAGTTGTCTGATATAAACAATATAATTAAGGTTTATATTGTTGTTTCCAGCAAATGTATTAACTCAAGGATGCAAATTTTTCTTATAAGGCCAAATTATCTAATATTTGCCTAATACAACCACTTTTTGTGTAAATGATGCTTCTGTAGCTCCATTGTCCCAGAACTACACTGTTCTTCCTATACCTTAATCGAGCTGCCCAGTGTAGTGACAGCATCTCCCCATCCCGGCTTCACCACAGGTTTCCCCCATCAAAACTTCAGCAGCTTTGCAGCCAGATCAGATCCATCCTTGCAGCACAACCTGTTGCAATCTCCACTGCAGGGATCCTCTTCTGTTAATCCTGCTCTTCCTGTAGACTAGTAACAGGTATCATATGACAGCAAACTCTTTACTGAAATGCAGCTAAAACAGATTTACTGCATTTGCCCTATCTAGAAAGTCAGTAATTTTATAAAAAAAACAGCAAGAGAGTAACCTGCACAATCTACCTTAATTAAACACAGTTAACATTTTATCTCATTAGCTCTATAGTTTTAAAGGATTCTCCCTTTCTGGGGAACTTAGAAGTCAAAAGGACAATCCTGTATATGCCCATAACACTTATTTTGCTAATTTTTAAAACAAAATTCCTGCATTCCTCAGTATGAAGTACATCTCCACATAGTTTTCATGAAATTGTATGTCAACATACTCGCAATTTGGTATGTTAGATCCTTCAGCTGTTTCTTCCTTAGATGCAGCGGCTTCATTCTTCTTTCCACATACTGGCTTTCTTCATCCTCTGTGGCAACACCTGCCCTGTTACTCAATGAAGAGCACTCTTCCTTCTGTTCACATATTTGAGGATTCCTTTAAATCACCTTCTGCCTCTGCTGGCTCCTCACTGCAAGTCTGCTCCACCTCTCTCTCACTTTGGTTTTAGTAGCTCAAAAGCATGTTACTATTTGTTTTCCATTTTTTTCACAGAATCACAAGGTTGGAAAAGACCCACCGGATCATCAAGTCCAACCATTCCCATCAACCACCAAAACATGTCCCTCAGCACCTCATCCACCTGTCCTTTTCTTTGTTTCCCCCTCCCTGTCCTTTAAACGCCTCCAGGGAAGGTGAATCAACCACCTCCCTGGGCAGCCTCTGCCAGTGCCCAATGACCCTTTCTGTGAAATTTTTTTTCCCTAATGTTCAGCCTAAACCTCCCCTGGTGGAGCTTGAGGCCACTCCCTCTCGTCTTGTCCCCTGTCACTTGGGAGGCCAGCCCCCTCCTCTTCACAATCACCTTTCAGGTAGTTATAGAGAGCAATGAGGTCTCCCCTCAGCCCCCTCTTCTCCAGGTTGAAAAACCCCAGCTTCCTCATCTGCTCCTCATAAGACTTGTTCTCCAGCTCCTTCAGCTTTCTTTGCTGAATCATATTTTGCATTTCTGTGGTCCTCCTGCCTGCATCAAAATCCCGCTTTTTTAGCTTTCTTGGTGTTTTGGTTTGGTGGTTTGGGTTGGTTTTGTTTTTGTTTGTTTTTTTTTAATTTGTATTAATCTATATTAATTCTACAAGTTTTTTCCTTACTTACAAAAAAAAAAAATCCAAGCCACTTTTGCATTCAAGTCCTGAGCTCTACAGACCAGTTTTCCTCTGTAACTAGTTTCCTTCACTTTTATGAAATAATAAATCTTAGTTACAGCTGAATGTTTAGCCTTCCATTTAATTTAAAATTAAAGAACTTATGATAACTCTCAACTGAAGGTCGCTTTTTATGCCTAAGTCTTCTATAATACTCTAAATATTTTGCAAATCTGCATTGCTTTTTCTTAGTTTCGTAACTATTTGGAAAAGAAATTAATGAATTATCACATCCTGGTGTATCTAGGCCCAGCATTAGTAGTACTATTTGTTCTCCAGTATCTATTTGGATAATGAAAATCCTTCAAAATGGCATAATTTCTGATAGTTTTTATCTCAGCAATAATATGAATGAGATTTTTGAGTCTCAAATATGCCTTAATACAATGGAACACTTCTTTTTTTATTTGTGATCGACTTTAACCTAGGATAATTTAATCACAAAATTACAGCCAAATCTCATTAAAGCAGGTTGACTATATATCTCTGCACCTCTGCCTTCAGCAGAGCTCATTTGGAAAAAAGTCTCACAGTCCACATCCTGCTTATTCATACCATAAGAGGGAATTATTTTCCCCGTTAATTCCGATTAAAATAATTAAATTGTGCATTCCATTGTGCCCTAGCAAAGTTGTGTATACAGTAGCATTACTGATGCCTTTGGCAGCTAACACTGGGAATCCAACAGTCCCAACAGGAGCAGAGGGAGAGGTGCCCAACCCGTGCTGTGTGCCAGAAATCCCTGCCTGCTCTTGCTGCTGATAGGAATTCACTTTGAGCTCAGGGCAAGGACGCCTGCTCCACATCACGGCCACCTTATTGTGGAAGCAAAGCAATTCAGACTCCCCTCCTCCCAAAGTGTTATTAGAAGCCCATTTCAGTCACACCAATATAAATCCAGACAGACTTGCTCAGCGCTGCAATGAGCAATTCTCACTTTCCCCCAGTGAAAACAGAGTTGGAGTTGTCCTTTCTGCCTTCCTAGAGACATGAAGAAAGGAGGTGCTGAGGCATCAGACTGAAACACACTGCTCACATCTCTTCTGACGGGTAGCTGACAAGCTGGGACAAATCCTTGCCCACATCCCTGCTGCCTTTTTTAGGTTTCCCATGTGTCCTAAACAGAGAAGTCCTGTCCGCAAGAGGGAAGCAGGGCATCTTCACAGAGCAGTCCCCGCTTGCCTAAGTCACCACAATGCTTTCAGAAGAAAAGGAGTGGCTCTGGACCTAAGTAGCAGGCAGTATCTGAGAGGAAGAGTGAAAAATCCTAAAGCAAAGTTATAAACAGAGGCCACACAGCCAGCACCCAGAGTGGATGCAAAGAAATACTCATGACCTGCAGCCACGAATGGAGCAAAAGCGAAAAAGCCACATTCTCCTCTCTGCCAAACTGGAGCCCAGCAGTCAAAAGTCAGGATTGTGACAACAGCTGTTACCCTAATGAGCTGGGAAAACATCACCATCAGCTCAGAGCTGGAGGACTAGAAGCTCATTTAACTAGTAGTTTTTAAGATCAGATGCTCCTATGCTAGATGTACATGCATGACGGAACCAAAATCCAGCAGCCTGGAACAGCACAAACCAGAGGAGGTGCTTCCAGGAAAATCCAACAGATATAAAGTTGAGTTAAAAGAATACCATCATCACCAAAACAAAAAGCTGCCAAGAGATCTAACAAAGCTAAGATGGAAATGCTGCCAGCATCCTTCCTTCTTGCAGGATTGCTGCAGGCTCTCCTCAGTTCTGTGACTGGGATCCCAACAACTTTTTCCAGAGAAGATAGTTAAAAAGTGAAGTGGCAGCTTCAGGGCATTTTAGTTAAGTACCTTCTACTAATAGTTCCTGTGTGAGACAGACAGTTAATTAACGCACACTCATTGGGAAAAATCAGCTTTCTTCAACTCTCAAATTACCTGTTATCCTTTGCAAATGAGAGAGATTTTTATTCTGTTGGGAAAAAATAAGTCCCTTTCATACAAGTATCAAAAGGGAGGGTACTAGTAACTCCTGCCATTCCCAGCTTTGGTTATGGATCAAGACAAAGGACACACTCTTAGCATGCAAAGACAGTGAGCTAAATAACATACTTGTACCTATATTCGCTATACACCTGGAAACCTCCATTTTGCAGAGCTAAAATCACTGAACCAGCGCACTCCTACCAACAGGCTGGAACTTCCTATCTAAGTCTTGCAGTGTTTTATGATCATTGCTGGTCTCCTGCAAACATTCCCATTCTTAGTACAGTACAGTACGCTACATGCTCAATTTGCTTCCTTACCAAATGCTGATACCTTTCCCTCTTGACATATCCCCTCTGACCTAACCATCAGCTCTGTAAACTCTTTCTGTTGCCCTTCTCTAAACTCCTTCCAATCTGACTCATAAAGGAAGATTTATTGGACTAAAGATACACTTTTAATAATGCCTTCTGCCATGTAACTTCAGCGCTGAAGTTAACTTGGGCACCTTCTGTCCTGTTGGATTGTGGCTTGGAACAATCCACAACACTATGTCTGGTGGAATTTTGCTGAATAAACTCACAGTTGGAGAAACGTAAGGAAACATCCTTACAGAGAGAAGTTGGGTGACTGGGGGGAAATGCCATAGAGGGAAAACAGCGAGATGCTACTGCTGACCTTAATGATTTGTGCTGTGAATGTGTCCATAGTGATCTAGACACAAATGTGGAAGCAATTACAAGCCATCGGTGTGTAACCCTTGCTCTCCCCTCCATTACAGGAACCAGCACGAAGAAATTTCTAATTGTAATAAAAACTCACAGATGGTTTCTGGAGACCTTTTAATTAACACTGCAGTTTCCAAACCTAACAAGATAATATCCCTGGATTATCGCTGAGTAACTGCAACAAATGAGCTCCTTTTAAAGGCAGATCATTGGCAATATTATCTTCTTGTTCTGAAATATGATTGCAAATTAAGTGGCAACGCTTTTATTATCAATGATTACAGGATCATCTCACAGCTTCTGGAACATCTGGGAGGAGGGCTGGTGCACACTAAGGGAAGTGACATGTACCAACACGCTAGTCATTAAAACTTGGTAACACAAGAAGAGCAAGTATTGTCTAAGACATGGAAATGCAGCTTGGATAGCATTGGACAACAGTCAGCTATACCAGCCCCTAGACCACACATCGCTGGCAGCAAACATTTCTTAGCAGAGAGAGAGAGACTTGTGTTTCTCCAGTCCAAGCCAGTCTGTTCAGACAATTTCAGTACTTGCAATAATGACTAATAGCAATTGTCACCAGTGACTAATGATATGGCCTGTAAACAGACACTAGTAAAGAGGAGGAGATTTATTAGAGTGGTATTAAGTTGGACAGAGAGGAATATGGATACAGAAGTGATAGGGTTTGCATCACATCACCCACTTTCCCTTACTTAAGTCTTCTCTACTATTCCTGTCAACATGTCCTTCCCTTCACTTTTTTTTCCACCTCTTGGGAAAAAGTCATATTATTAAGCAGAAAGAGAAAACCATTAAGACAAATGCAAACACCTAAATTTTTTTGGGAGAGGGATTTTTTTTTTTATTGTTGGTTTTTTTAATGGTAACCAGATTGCTCCTTCAAAACAACCAGGACTTTCAGCAAGGTAATAGCTTCAGTCTATATCTGAGCTCTCTATTAAAACTGCTGTGCCTCCCACTTTTTTTATTCACATAAAGGCTGATACTGCAATACAAAAGGCGTTCATGTAGCATAATGCAGAAAGAGGCCCTTATGCTTCTGAGAGAGTGAAGACCAATAATTACCTCTTTCTTTAATTGCTGGCTTCCTCACAAAGTTTTAGCGGTCTTCGCAGATGGCTCTGAACCCTTCTGTTGGAATATTTACACACTACCTTATTGCAGCAGGTCGCTCTGCTGCTGCACTTGTTTCATTAGGTCTGATCTTGACATCACATTTGCATTTGCACTGTAATGCCAACTAAAGGCACTTCATACTTTCATTCTGCTCTGTGGTCCTTGGTCAGCTTCCCTAGCCAGGAAGGCACTTCAGCTGAATCTTACAAACCACCTCCAAAGTCACCTGCAAAGACCACTGAAGTTTAGTGGGGAGGCCAAGAATCAAAAATGTAGGTAAAACCTCTAAGGAGGGAAACTCCACAACTTTCCTGGGAAACTTGCTTCTGTTCTCAGTCACCGTGAAAACAGAAAAGAGTTTCCTGATGTTCAGACAGAATCTCGTGTTTCAGTTTGTACCCACTGCCGCTAGTCCTGGAGCCAGATGAAAAACACAACTCTACCAAAAATGCTTTCCAGGCCTGCAGGCCAATGCCCTCACTATACGTGACAATGAGAGAAAAAGTTGTATGAAACGTGATGAGTTAGAAAGGAAGCAGAAACCAATAGTTAAGGCAGGAGACTGACAAATTTTCATCAGGTCTTCCACAGACACCCCATGTGCCACTGGTGAGCTTGTGTAAACCTTCTCTAACTCTGCTGTCCCACTTTTAAATGGGCCTAGTTATCAGCCTTTTTGTCAAAGACAGCTTTGCTGATACTGCATCACTGTGGTTTTGAGGGATACTTGGAGGTTACAGAAATAAAAAGGTTCATTCAGGGTTTCCTTTTCTACCCCTTTGCTCCTAGACCCTTTTGAACTCAAGGTCCTCTTCTGACAGAGGTCCATCTAGATGAGCACCTTATTGCTGGCATGGAGCAGTACTGGATGTACCAGTGAAGAGTGCAGGAATAAAGCCCACAGCCCTGTATCTCCAGTAGTCTATGACATCCTTGTCTTAAACAGCCATCACATATTATGCAAAGAATATTCTATTTCTGTTTTAAGCTTAGTAATGTTCTCCTGGAAAATGTTGACAGGGAAGTTTAGAGAATGAGTTTTGTGTTCCTCTGAAACTTGCTGTGGGGCTGTTTTTCCAAGGACTCACATCTCCAGGGGGCTTGAACCTTTCTCCTTCTTCTCTTTCTTTACAAAAACATATATGACACTTTCACTGACTCTAGGACCTGCTTTGTCCCACCATATGCCTGCATCTAATCAGTCTCCTATTTGTTCTGCTCTCTAACATCACGTGGAACTTTTCAGACACCTTCCAAACTGCTGTGAGAGTACAGGCACTCACTCAGCACACGCTACCCTCTTTAAAGCACAGAAGAAACCCCTCTAGTCCTGGCCCAGCTGCTTCGTTAAAATATTGGTCCAGGTATTTATGATTCAACCAAGTTTAACAGAGGCCTCACAGCTTGTTTTCCACAGAAAGTCAGGCTGGTTAGTTCAATAACTCCTTTTCTCTTGCAACTACTTTCACAAGGTAATCTGCAGGTATTCCAACACCAAAGGTAACGGAATGTCTTAAGCAGAAAAGGGACAGACAGACAGCTACTGAGACACTGTCGCTCTGGGCAATGAAGACCATCTTCGAAAAAAAAATCCCCAAAACCAATGAACCGCATATGAAAACAATTTAATGACAGAACTTCCTTAGAAGTGTATATCTCAGTCAGTTGAGCCTGAAAAGGGCACTGTTATTGAATTGTTAAAGGCAGAAAGCATTCAGGAACATATTTCTCCTTCACATTTATTCACAGTAATCTAAAAACCAGATTAAATAAGTTCTCCTTTGCAGTCTTGACAATTATTTTCTGCTGACTTCACAGTCTCATACTAAAGAACTATTCAACAGCTTTTATTACCTAGAAACCAGGAAATAGCATCATTACAAATGCTTTCAAGCCACAAAATATTGTAATAGGAGAAATAAAACCTGCAGATTTTTATTGGATTTGTGGATAATCCCCCTATTTACTGAAAGAATTGTTTCTAAATCTTTATTTTTCTCTGAATGTATATATTTGAGGAGTCAGACTATTGTTTCTGCCATGTATTATGCTAATACATTAGCCGATTTGTCTAAATGAACAAGAATCATATGTAAGCCCACTTTTTCAAATATGTAAATCTCATTTGTCCCCCTCAACATTACCGTTATGACAGCCAGAGTATTATAATTTACCTACCTAGCATGCACAGTGTTCTTCACTACCTAATTACCCATTCTGAGTATGTAAATTCATCTTTGTCGTAGTGACTGTGGATTTAGCTTTGTATAGCTGACAATGTAGTTCCACTGAGGCATTCTTCATCCCTTCCCCGACAAATTTTTCAAAGGAAAAGTGGTCAATATTTGCATTATAATCACAAGATTAGGCCAACTGGGGTGTTAATTTTAAAAACTACGGTGCAGATTTGAGTGGTGAAAGCAAGCAAGCAAGCAGCTGTAGGAAGGCTTGCCTGCACTAGCAATCATTGCATCGTTGGCTTCATTATTAGAAGATTCTATTTGGATGGTCAAACTCTTAAGCACAGCCATCCGTTAGTGCTTGGGAAGATTAGACAGACAGATGGCGCCTACAGAGAGGCGAGTTAGAAAGATGCAGGGAAGGATATTTTCACCAGATGTATGCTGCCAAGTTTTGCAGGGCACAAGAGGTGCCCTGAGGTCTGGATCAAAAGCTAGTCCCCGAGGATCTTCTGGAGAAAAACAGTTCAGCAGAGGAGTAACTGGAAGCTTTGCTATTGAATTAAGAATGTGCTCCTGTCCTTGATAACCAAGTTACTACACAAGGCCAGCCAGAGAAACATCTAGCAAGAACTGGGTGGATATGAAGGGCTCCTGACTCCACCTGCTAGGAATGTATGGGAGGAATTGCAGCAATGTCCACTGTGGCCTTCTCTTAAGAATGTTTTCAAGCATAAACCCAAAGGATAAAGGTGAATGGAGAATCCATGCACTGCCAGTGACTTACAAATACACTTAAAAGGCCTTTGGTTGGCTTTTGCTTACTTTCTGGATGCTTCAAAGACTAGACATTCAAGAGTTGCAAGAGGGGAAGTATATTGTTAATAATTACATCAATGCATTGTTCACCGAAACTGAGAAACTGTTAACCACAAAACATTTTACAACGTGAAGTGACACTACTTGAGCACAGATTATAACCAAGAACTCGAACATATGATTGCTGACTACAGGCACAGAGAAGGGGGGTTCTTGTGAAAGTAAAGATAAATAAAAGGACATGATGACCTAAAAAGTGCACGGCGCAGACTCTCTTAGAGGGTTTTTGGAAAAATGTATGTCGTTATTCAGTTTCTTCTCTGATAGTTGTGCAGCTAAGGCTTGTGCTGCAGAGTGCAGAGGTCATCACAGCCTCCTCTTGCTGCAGCCACCTCTCCCACTGCTGCAGAGAATAATGTGTTGGACTTTTTTTTTCAGGGGAAACCTGAGGATGGCGATGACCTAATAGCATGACCTAGATTTCAATAGGGTCTATAGAAGACCAAACTAGCACAGGCACAGCTATGTCCCAAAGACTTCCAGTATACCGTTGCCTTAGAGGAAAGTTTGAAAAGATCTCTTTGTTATAGAAAATTTCTTTCGGACACTCTCCAAATGGATGTCAGGAAACAGTCCTAAATGATGAGCATAAAGCAGCTTTTGAAGTCTGTAAATAAAAGGGGAAAGAACTGCAGGGATGGTGATTACTTTGAAATCCCGCTGAAACCACAGGGAGCTGTAAGTATTTACAGCACCACTGGCAATGAAGTAACTAGGTGCCAGAACAGTGATTTAGCTGAAAAATAAGATAGCTAGGTTCTGGGTTTATTCTCTCAGGTGGTGCCAGGTCAATTTATTCCACTTTGAAATCAAACAGTGATTTCCCAACTTCCCTGTACCATTCCAACTTGGCAGACATGAAAACCAAGAGCTTCCTTTTGCCTTTTGTTTTTTTAATGAATAATAGAGATATTCCAAATGGAAGCCGCCTCCAAATATTGTCGAGGCATATGCACGCTTCTGTGGCTGAGTAATCTGGGGCAAATAGGTCAAACAGGGCCAGGATGGCTGGACTCGGAGAGAAACACAGCGAGATCTGGAGCAATGTCAACCTTGGAAGGCATCAGGTGTGAGGCTCATGTGAGCTCATCTCTTTTCACAGCACTAACATCCTGATGGGAAAAGGACATGTGAAGGAGAAAATCTTTTGAGGTGAAAAACAAAGCAAAAAACCCCTCATGCTGACATGTAGTCACTCTTATCTATTCAAGCTCTTACACAGTGCCCTCAACATAGCATCCGAGTGCCTGTCAATCACCAGTGCACTTATCTCCACACTGTCTCTGTGGGAGTAGGAAAAAAAAAATCTTATCTCCACCATATAGATGAGCAGTTGAGGCAGAGAAATTAAGGGCTTGATCTAGTTACCTAAACCTAAGTTTCTAGTGCCACCTAGGGTGTCCTGGGACATGCAAGATGTGCACAGGGCTGGCAGGTGGGACAAAGGACCTAAGGGAGATCCATGGTCTTCCTGAGGGTAGGTAGGATACGCTCCCACATTTCAAAGGGTGGTTAACGTCTAGGTTTAGGCAACTGAATTGGTAGGCTGGTATTATTACTACAGTTAAGTTTCATGTGCCTGGAACTTTCAAAATAATTACTGGTGTCAAGAACCTGTGTATTGTCTTTTTTCTGGCTGAGTATGAACATATATCCATACCCATCTTTCAGTTATTATCAAGATCTCACCTATGAAATGCAGAGTTATTTTCTGTCAAAGTCAATACAAACATTTATATTGTAATACAAGGAGACAGAACGAGTATCAGAGTGGCCTTCCTCCACCAACCATGTCCACAAGCCCAGACTTCATGCTGAAAGGTGAATCTACCTCCTCCTTGTGGCAGTATTTACACAAAGACATTTCATTTTAGCTCATGCCAAAACTCTGATGATGATTTAGAAGCTCATAATGAGCTTACTGAGGAAGAATGAAAGGATGGTCAAGGTCATAGCCCCTACAGGAGCACTATCAGTCTTGACATGTACAGTAAATAAGATTCTCAAACAGCTGCCAATAAAATAATACAGAAATAAGCTGTATGCAGAGAAGCTCTGCTGGCCTTGCTGCAGGCTGTTATTTTGGTGCATTAGGCTGAGGACAGATTTGCAAAACCACTCGAGCAATTCGGACACTTGGTTCCCCTTTGAAACAGCTCAGTGAAAGAGGTGGTGGCAAAGCACCAGCCTGGCAGGTGTGGTTGCTAGAGCAGCTTCCTGCAGTGCAATTTGCACCCACACAAGCATCTATTCTCTGCCACTTGCCCCCATTGGTTTGGACTGTGTCCACACACCTTGCAGGTCTACCTTCCAGCTGTGACCCCGAAACATAGGTTTAACCAAACAACCCCCATGGATGAGGCTGGTTTCAATACTCTTGTCTGGCCTCTCTCCAAAGATAAAGGACACACATCAGACTCAATTCTTTCCTCAGTCACACCAGGTACTCTCCATTGTATTCACAGCTGCAACAGTGAGCAGAATCTGATCCGTGTCTTAATTTACTTAAGCCTCCCAAATACCTGAAAGAGGAGAATTATTTTTACATGAATTTTTAATATGTGCAATCTGATTAGCATAATACTGGCAACACAGAGAGTGAAAAATGAACAGAGTAGGTGAAAAAAGATAGTTTTGAAGGAGGAAATTGATTTCCTTCTATCCCCCCAAATCTGAATAATAAACTTTCACAAAGAACTTATTTGCAAGAAACTCCTGGAGATGTAAGAAACTGTAATTAAAAAAAATTCAATAAATCATTTCTCAGAGCTTCTTCCAAAAACAGAGGTTGAGACATTTACACTTGGAATCCAGTGGCCAAGACTTTCACAGGGGAGCAGGAAAATTTGCAAAGCCACATTAAATTAGCCAGTGTCATGCAAGAAACTGAGGCTACGGGAATCTGGGTGCTTTACCTGCCTTTGCCACTAAGGAGTTACAAACCAAAGAGAAGTGTGACCAACAGGCATCCTTCTCTTTTCTACACCTCTATTTTCCTGTGTAATGAAGTGGATAATGCCTATTCCTGGAAACCACCCTGAACTTCCTGGTAGAAAAGCAGGTCTTTGCTTCAGAGAAGGACATGATGATTTCCAATTTCCAAAAGAGGCGCTATTTCTAAGAGATTACCATTTACTCCCTAAAATCCTAGAACACTATTAACTAAGAATTTTTTTCCTGGTGACTGGAAGAAGGGTAATGTTGTGCCTATTTTTAAAAAGGGGAGAAAAGACAACCCTGGGAACTACCGACCTGTCAGCCTCACCTCTGTGCATGCATATTACATCACAATATTACAAGTGCTTCTTTACAGAGTACTGCTGCAATCCTGAGCTTCTCAGGAGCTGTTTCCAATTCTCCACCTGCCGTCTTATGAAGCCAACATTGTAAACAGCCCCAGCAACTTGGGCAGCTGAAAAAGAGATATCTGAGGAGCCCTGAGCAACTGCACTTGACATATAGTATTGCCTGCTCCCACTATCCTCAATGAAGACTGCTAGGGACATAAATGCTGAGAGACCAGAAAAGTGAAATGGGAAGACGAGAGGGAGAAGCAAGCCCTGCCTACACAGCACACAGCTTTCAAAGCAAACCAGTTTGCTTAAACATAAGGTACTCCACAAACAAATTGTACTGATGATGATACACCAGCTCTCTAAATATTCAGAGTGATACAAAAGAAAGCTTGTGATTGAGGCAAAGAATTAGGATAAGGAAAACCAGAAGTCCTAATCCAGTTCTCACTTATGATCATGGGCATGTCACATCACCTCCTCTATGCTCAGTTTACATAATTACACGATTGAGCTTCCTAGCATGAGTGGACTACTATCTGAGTGCGGGAGAGTCCAGGAGCAATTCACAGGTACGCAATAACAGATTCTTTTTTGGGGACCACACCAATGGCCTCTACAGCCCCAAGTAAGTCAACTTCTCCCACTGCCAATGACCCAGACACCCTCAGATCAGCACATCCCTGAAGGCCAATCATAGGATCTAGCTTTAGGCAAAAGAGTTATATTTTAATAGTTTCGTATCTACCAGACATGAGAACATCACAGCCTGGGTCCTGCATTATGGTCAGACCTGTACGTATAGTGCCCCCATCAGAGACCAGAGTGACACAGAGCCTCTCTGACCTGGCCTCCCATCAAAAGCTGGTGTTCAGCATTACCTCTCACTCCTCCTATTCCAACACTGCCAGTTACCACCTGACTACCCTACCTCTGACTTCACCTCAAGTACTTATAAAGTCCTTCCTTTCACTCTGCTCTCATCCTGCTCACCATGGCGCACAGTGGGATTCTCCAGCATCCACAGGGAAATTCTGCTACAGGCAGAAATGATAAATATAAACCATGTAAATTATAAATGAAATTACAGGGCTTAAACTGGAAATAACCTTGAGTGCAACAGGACCATAAGCATCATGACAGGACTGGCCAAGCTGTACTCTGCTCTTAAAGGTGCTTTATATTTCACCCCTCCCGCCCCAAACAAAACATCACAGAGGTGACTCCTGAAGTGATCGTCCTCCAGCTGCAGCTGGAGAAACCATGTCTGCCTTTCCTTTGGGTTCAATGTCTCCAGACTGCTTGTTAGGGCAGAGCACTGCCTTGCAATTGAGGACTGAGGAAAGAGGAAGAAGTGATGTCCCCACACAAGGTCTCAAAGCTTTTTTTCATGCTAAGGTACATCAGTACCAAGACAGGTTTACAAGTTGAGAAGCACTGAATGGCAGTGGCATTTTAGAAGTCTTCCTACCACACCACGTATCTACAGAACATCCCCAGGCATCCCTGTGGACAATATCCTGCCTCTGTTAGGATGCAGACAGGCAGGCACTAAAAAAAGACAGAGCTTCACTCAGGACAGTATGGCTAGTGCTATTCAACTACAGCTCCCAGAGAGGCAAGGAAGAAAAGGAAGGGTTTTGCACAGTCAAGAAGCCCACAGCAGCAATAAGAGGTATGTGAGAATGGAAGTTACTTTGGATAAGACAGTACAAGAGCTATGAGCCTTCTCCTTCTGAGAACTTGGAAAGCAATGACCAGCATTATGAATCCCAACTGGAGCTGGCTAGTTGCACACCTGCACAGCACCCTTCTCCTCAGCTGGCTGGATCCCTGTCAATTGTCCTTTCTCCAGTCAGTCTGCTCTGCCATACAGGAAAACAAGGGTGTCTCAGCAGCCATCTACCTGACATGGGAACAGGTACTGTGCAGAACAGAGTGGGTTGCAAGAAATAAACGGTACCCCCAGCTGAAGATGGTGGCAGCTCTCCTTGGCAATGAGTACAGTCCAAAAGTCAAAATCCATTAGCTGTCCCAGTTCTACCAACAGTAGTTCCCTAGTGCCAGTAGAGGAAGAAGGGAACCTCTTTGCAGTGCTCATGAATCAATTAGAGCAATATGGGACAATCTGGTGACTCCTCAACCTACAATGAGCATGAAACAAGTCACTTCAAAAGGCACATGATTTCTGGCATGAGTGCATAAAATTTAAACACTGCAGCACAGATACAAAGAACTGCCCTTCTTGACCCCTGCTTGCTTTGGAGAGATTCCTGCTGGGGGAAGCAATAGCCCAGTATGGACACTGTGCTTGAGGGAATGTCAGAATTAGGCTGAATCTTGTTCTGTATCTCACTTTGCACATGTCTAGAAAGTTGGACATTTTCTCAGTGCCTTCTCACCTAACTGCCTTGTTCAAAATCCCGGGGGTTCTATGTTCCTCCCTTCTATTTCACGTCTACGATGATATAATGGTAGAAAAGCCTATGCAGGAGATTTGTGCCGATTTCCATCTTGGAGGCTTTAGACAAAAGCAGAATATCATTTTCTAGCTGCAGTTAATTCCTCTGCAGTGCTCCAGGCAGCATCTGCGAGTTGTTAAAGTGTGCATGTATGCATCCAGCTCCCAAGTTCCATTATCAAAAATGCATTTGATGTGCAGCCTTCAGAGCTGTCCAAGGAAGCTTCTTATAATGAAAAGTCAATCCTTTGGTCTACTCAGAAGGAAAGCAGCAAGGACATATGAAGACTTAGCATCTTTGTGCCATGTCTTATTCATGTCAAGAAGGTGTTCATATTTTGAAAAGCTTTTAGCACGGGGCTGGTGCCTAAGTACGTATTTGGAGGATTTGAAAGCACACTGTGAATATTAAAATAGTTTCAGCTTTCTGGGATTAAGCTAACTTACAAAAAAACCAAACAAACCAAAATGAAAACAAACAAACAAAAAAGAGTTCAAATCACAGCTCCTCTGCACCTCAGAGGCCATTAGTATATCAGAGGTGGCAGGGTACTCCATCACAGTCTCTCTACTGCCTTCTTGATGGCTGAGATGCCCTACCAACAAATTAACCCGTAACTCTCTGCACGTGAGGAATTATTGATTTCAGAGAGGGACCACTAATTTAATTCCATTTAAAAGTTTCAGGGTTTGTCAGACTTTTCTGCAGAAGAATAGCCACCTCTGCACAACAAAGGATGAAATCTGTAGCGTATGAGCAGGGAAGAAGGTCCTCTTTATAAACAAGCAAAAGCTGTAGGGGAAGCCATAGGTTTAAGTCCACACAGCATCCACCAAGATCAATCATTTGGTCTGGATACGTAGTCTGCAACACACTGATGTTAAGATCACTAAAAAGTGGTTAAAGAAAAGGAAGAAGGATGATAGCAACAAGGCAAGTAGCAGAAGCCATTGGAAGGCATAACTGAAGAACTGCAAGAAAGTGAATTAGTCACAGATGACCAAGTGCACAACCTAATTGCAGGCAGAAAGGAGATTATAAAGGGACACCATAAAGGGACTAAAGGGTAGCCCTACAACCATAATTACTTGGTTTTCTTTTCCTATGAGAAGTCCACATACAACTGCTGGTACAGCAGAAGAAATTTCATTTAAGCCTGGAAAATAAGGGCCAGACCGCAAGTACAAACTCTACTCAGAATCATCCCACCCGGCCTCAGCCTCCAGCAAAGCAAAGATTTCCTCCTGCTATTCACAACACAAGAGGCCGTGACTTTACTACCAGAATTCTAAAAATCCCCTGTTTTCTCATCCCCCTGCATCCATCACTGTGCCCCCTACTTTCATGACCACTGCATCATCCTGTAGGGCAGGTGACCATTAGCCATGGGTAGGCTGGTCACATAGCTATTCCTCCTTTAAAATGGTTCTGGGCTCATAGGCCAATTGGAATCACCAACATCACAAAAAAGGGACATGTAAGCATATGCAGTACCCTGCTTGTAACATGGCACAGAAGAGCACTCCAGGATGGGACATGGTGGTTGCTGAGAGGTAGGGCCATGAGCCCTGGGGCCAGGGACACCTTTCTCCAGTGTGTGCACATTATACCTCAAGTTAATGCGAATGTGTAAAGAAAGCAACCTGATTTTGCAGAGGTCTAGGGTATTGGCTAAACTGACTTGCTCTGCAGAGGATTTCAGATGTTCCTTAACCCAACCTACTCTACAGAGGGCATGGGTTAAAAAGTTTTGATTGTAATGACGATGATGTCCCACCATTGTTATGCTAACAGTTCCTAAAGAACCTGCATGTCACCAGGGTGCTGGGTGGTAGCATCTCAAAACTCTGTGGGTTCCACCCTAGAGCCTCTTGTACCATTCCAGAGGAAAAAAAACACTAACAAAGTTTTATATCAGAATATTTTTAAGAAACTCGTTTATGCCCAGATTCTATCCAGTGTTTTTCATTCATAAATTACAAGTCTAATAATGTAATTCGATACCCCAATACTGAACAACCAGCAGGTCTAAAACACTCAGCCATTTCCCCTTGGGGCTAACACTTTCAGCCTTCCATGAGGGCCAGAAATATTTTTAAAACAAACTCAGCCTCTATGTCAGCAGACACAGTGCATTGGGAAGGCAGCCTTTGATGCACTTTCAGTCACCCTCTAAGCCACTGTCACAAGGCCAGAACTGGGCTCAGCCTCAGCCAGCATGTACAGAAGACAGACTTGCGGGGCATCTTTGGTGCACCTCATATCATAAGGCCAGACACAAGAACTAGGCATGGTTCAGGAGGGCCTGGAGCAGGTCCAAAGTCACATCCTGCCTGCCTGCTCGGCTGCTGGGATGCCTTGGGGCAGTGCTGCTGGCAAGGTGCCTCTCCGCTCGTGCACAGATTGCAGGCTCCTTGGCACTAGCACACCAGCCATCCCACGCACTCTGCGGAGCCGAGCACGCAGTCAGCAGGCAACACATCACAGCAGTGACTGGCTGCCCATAGTATGTAAAGATCCCCTATACTCTGCTTGCAGCAAGAGGATGGGTAGATATGGAGCTTTCCTTGCAGTGAGGAGTGGCACTTCCAGAAGAGGTGACTAAAAGTGGCTGGAAATCCCCAGGGCCTGCATCCCTGCAGCAAGGGACACTGGGGAGCCAGATTCAGCAAAGCATCAAGGTGCAATTTGCTGAAACGTACCTTGTATAAAAACATTTCAGCTCCTCAGCAAGGTTCATAACTCCCGCCAAGCACATTTTCTCCAGCAATTTCAGGAGGCTCCTGTGAGACATTGTGCCATGTAACTATAGGTGCTGGATGCCAGCCCTGTGTCTTGGGACTCATGGGAAGTAAAATCTATGGGACCTGACCTCAGTTGCCATGACACAGAGACTTCAAGAAAATGGGTTCTGATTTGCAAGTGCAAAGGACATTACCCTTTCATAGTAAAGCATGAATGGTTCATGCTCCCACATAGGCTTTTCCATTAAAGTGCACTACGATCCCCATGGATTCAGCCAGTCTGGCTTGAAAAAGGTCAGGTATTTTGAACCTCTCTTCCTTTCCTCTGGAAAACTACACTGCAATCTAACAATGCTCCCCATTTAAAAAATTTCGTATCACTTGGCTCTCAGTTATAAACACAAGCACACAGTCAGTAAGGTTTTTCCCTTGGGTTTCTTAGCCTATGACTGTCTTATCTCCTGCTTTCACCTCCAGTGCCATTAGTCACTGTTTGGCAAAGGAACACCATTCACTAGTTTTATCCATTTTATATTTGAGTTTGGTGTTATCAGTTAGGAGATCTGAATCACTTCATTAACACAAACCTGACCTCAGCCAAACATGTCCTTGCTCAAAATTTTCCTCATTTCTTCTCCTATTAAGAGTCCTGGACAAGGAAGTGTATTTGTCCACACTCCACTACAAAATAAAATGTCAATAGTAATCCCAGCTGTCACCCTTGATATCCTGGAGTTTTGTCTACGTTTCACTTGTGGAAACAGACAACGGCACTATCTATGGAGAAAAAAAACCCAACACTGGATAAATAGCATTAAAGCAAGTAAAGTTTGGAGAATCTGAGGAAAAACAAAACAGCTACTGGCTACTCCTGCATTCCCCAGCCAGCTGCAATAACCCCTCCAGAGCAATATTTTACAGGCAGCTTTTGGTTCTTGTTTACTGGGATGAGCGCTCAAATCATACATCACCTCTGCTAACTAGGGACTTCCCTCCATGCTGTCCTTTCTCAGTCTAGATTCCTAGAGTTCCCTTCCAAAATCCAACACTTTATTGCTATCAAGCGTTCTGCTCTAATCTCATCATTTCCACTGGAGTGGTTAATTGATCACAAAATGCACAGGAGAAAAATGGACAAGCTCTATGCAATGCTACTATTGCTTAGTACCTGCTCCAAAGACTCTTATCTACCTGCTTATCTAAGGTTAAACCTGCACCTTTGGCCCCAAGGAAATAAGGAATGCTGTGCAGAAGATGACAGCCACAACTGATTCATCTCTGCAATTTCTACTCTTGCCCTCCTTACAATTTACAGCAACCCCTCCCCAACAGTGTTTTGCCACCCTCCGTCTTCCACACTTCAGTGAAATCGTGCGGGATCAAAATGCTCAGCCCAAAGCTAAACATTTTGTTCCAATTTTATTATGAACAGTAAAGCAATATTAAACACAATGAAGTTCTTTCAAAATGGGAATTTGTAACATTTCTTTGGGGAAGCATCAAAATGAGATGAGTCAGCACCACTAGAGCATCTTTCCCCAGTTTTCTTCCAAAATGAAATTTCAGTAAAAGATCATAAGGCATCCCAATACTGACAAACCACAGCTCACAAAGGGAAGTGTCCCACACCCGCTGCTTCAGCTGGTATTAGGTGGAACAGAACATAACACATTCCTAAATATCCTGTACTACCAAGTCTAAGAGAAGGCACTTCTTATTGAAGCATGCTTCTTCTTTATAATCGGCACTGCTATCGTATAAGACAAGAACAGCTAGCTAACAAAACTGGATTAGGTCCTGCTGTTACTGATTTTTGTCCTCTGAATAGGCAAAAGCTACATCTGACCTAACTCATCCCAGACATCAATACAAGGTACAGAGCAGCAGCCTCCCCATGGGAGCCCTGCTAGGCAAGTTCAGGAAATACAGGTCTCTTAACAGGCTATCAGATGGGAAACCTGCCTTGGAAAAGCCACAGTATTGCTCTGTTCCAGCTCTCCTCATCTGATGAGCAGCCCAGGTAATCCTGCCAAGTGAGGTCATACCCATTTTTAGCTCTTACAACGTCCTGAACCCCTAAGCTGGTGTGGGCCACCACTGGTCCTACCCGACTTGCACCAGTCAACATGGGACTGGGGAGCTCCCTCTGCTAGGGTAGAAGACCACTGGACCACTGAAGAGCTCCCAAGAGCCAAGCAGAGCAATGTGGATAGCAGCACCTACACAACTGAAAAGGGATCACTTTATTATTGATATCCAATGTTTACAAGTTTCCAAGCCACAAGTGAGGCATGCCAGAACACTCATCAGGAGCTGTATTTTAGGAACATTAGTTGCAAGGCAGGAATCTGCTCCCATGGGCTGGCTGTCCTCAGTACAGCTGCTTTCCTGAGCATCCATTTTATTCCCTCCATATTTATGAATAAGCCAGGGGACAGGAAGCATTTTGCATCTCCCAGCTATGCCTTAATTCAGTGAACCCCTTTAAACAGCCAGTGAATAGCACTAGGTACTCTGGAGAGAAATTAAAAGTACATTACATTGCGCTCCTGCTGTGTTTTGCCTTTGGAAACATTTCTCTCTCCACTGACCTGGCTCCCTAATGAGGCATGTAAACTAGGGAATCCCCCCAGCAAGTGTGCTTGCTTGTGAAGTTTGGGAAGGGAGACACCAAGGATACCTGCCTGGCCTGTCTGTACTTCTGACCAAATTAACCAGCAACACTGCAGGTCAGAGAGGAATTAAAGAAATAGCATTGGCAGGAGCAGGTTTAACACCCCAAGCCTATTAGCAGAGGGAATGCAGCATTATCGATTCCAGCCCCTGACCTTGAAATGATGTAAATAAGAGTGCAGCAACCCTACAGAAGTTGTTGCAAAACAGTTATAGCATTGCAAGCAGATTAAAAAAATACAGTCTATACACATACTTCCCCAGTTGCTTGTTTATTATTATGCAAGACATGTTTACTATGCAAAATGATAGAGCAGGAAAGAAAAGCAGAGAAAAAGAAGATACAAAGACATATTTAGCTTTTAACACGATGGGTTTTTTCAATGTTGTTTAGATTTTTTTTTATTGTGCATAATCATTCCCTTATTAGCAGGAATCTTTGAAGTGATTCAAGCTCTAATTTCAGGATTTCAAACTCACAGTTTTATACTGTAAAAGCATACCAAGCTCTCGTAAGCGACCCATTTTTTTTCTTCTGTATTCTGTATCTCTGCTAGGGCTTCTCAGTCTTTCCAATAAATTATGTATCACGATTTGCCATTTCAAAAATAATTAGAACTCCGAGTTAAACAACAAGGAATATCTGAGCACAGTACATTTTAGAAGAGAAGTGTTATGCACTTGGGGCAAAACCAATCCCAGCTGTAACACCTCTGAATTATACATATCATCGCACTGAGAGCTGCAATTTCAACATACTTGCAGGGACTGTGTGGGCCTGTGGAGTCTCTACAGCCCCATGAGCATCTGCTCCAGCACAAGCAGGTTTGCCTTTCAGGCAAAACACTTAGTAGGCACTTCCTTCCCCACATCCCTGTGGGGTATCAGAAAGAGAGAGAGTCAAATATAAAGAGAGAAGGAGACAAAGAAACACACTCCACAGATAAAGGTCATACGGTAGCAGGAATTAATTTGGTGGTGCAACTATTAACTCCAGACAGAAAAAGAAGAGCGTGTTCTGTGTCTTCGCCCCTTATGATTAAGCTGTAAACTCACTAGAGCACAACGTACCTCTTTATTGTGTGTTTTCCTCTCCTCTGCAACAACCACCCTTTGCTCTCAGCTTCCCAAGCACTAAGACAGGACAAGCACTACCTGCTGCCCTTCATTCATTCTATACATTTTTTATTTAGCATAAGATGCTAACAGTGGATCCTCAGGAGAGTCATGTCAGCCTCCAGGAACATGTGCTGATAAAAACCTTCATATGCCATCAGGGAATTTCCTGCTGCTACGTTACAAGAAGCAAACTGGGAACACACTAATGACTCTGCAAGCTCACTATAAAGAAAGTGTTTTGCACCCTACAGTCTGCAAAGGCAGGTGCTCAGCCCAAGACCTGATTTTCTTGCCTACTAAGCACCAAATTCCCCACAGATCTCAGATGTAGCAATAAGCTAGTCTGAGCTGGGAAAAAAACAAAACAAAACAACCAAAAAACCCCAGGTATTTAGTGTAATTAAACAAAGCACAGAAGTCATAAATATTTGCTTCCCAACCAAGGAGGCTTTGGCATCCAAGGCATTTAGGCCTCTGAAGCTGGCCAGTTATATAGAATCATAGAA
>WAAB01022458.1:84100-97989 GCA_013389865.1 Piaya cayana
TCTCCAGACCCTTCACCAGCTTCGTTGCTCTTCTCTGGACTCACTCCAGAGCCTCAACATCCTTCTTGTGGTGAGGGGCCCAGAACTGAACACAGGATTCAAGGCACGGTCTCACCAGTGCCGAGTACAGAAGGAGAATAACCTCCCTGGACCTGCTGGTCACGCCATTTCTGATACAAGCCAGGATGCCACTGGCCTTCTTGGCCACCTGGGCCACTGTTGGCTCATGTTCAGTTGCTGTTAACCAACACCCACAGGTCCTTCTCCTCCAGGCAGCTTTCTAGCCAGACTTCCCCTAGTCTGTAGCTGCACAGGGTTGTTGTGCCCCAAGTGCAGGTCCTGGCATTCGGCCTTGTTAAACCTCATGCCATTGGGCTCTGCCCAAGCAGTTGGCTTTAAACCAGCAACCCAACTCCACACTGGCCCTCTCATCCCTATCTGAACAGAAGGGATGAAGATACTCGTTGCTAAAGGTATTAAGGTGACTGAACACATCAGAGGGTCTTTCATGTTTCTGCAAAGACCCTTCTCACTAAGTTTGGCTTTAGAGGTCCTGAACTCAGCCCTGCTTCTGTCCTGGCTTTGAGGATATTATTAAAAGTCCTAGCAGGGCTAGACCTGGGAGAGACAGAAGGGGAGGTAGCCAAGCAGCAGAAAAGGTTCATTTATCAATGGATCTGCATGAGTGAACAGTATCTGTAGGGAATGTTGACCTATTTTTTTTTTTTTTTTAGAAAACTCTCAAAAGGGTATTTAAAAAAAGAGAAGGAAAAAGGGAAACTGGTCTGAGGCAAAGCAAAGCTGTAGTTTAGTGTCTGCTAAGCAAAAGAAGATGGATAACATGTCTTTTGGTGCGGGCAGCAATGAGGTCTAGGCAGCATGGCCAAAGGCCCTGCTTGCCTCAGAGAGGAACAGACTGTCAAGTCCCACCAAAGCAATTCTCCAGCATAATCTTTGAGACTGACTCAGTCATGCCAAATGTCATCCTGAAGCAAGATCCTGGCCACGCAAAGAAAGCTACAGCATCCAAAAGAGACTGCTTGTACAGGCTGAATTCTTCTCAGCCATATCCAGTCTTCTTACAGGACAACTGGTCTCATCCCTTCTCTTTGATACTGTGAGTGGTTTGACCCACACTCCCTGCTTTTAACAGGCTTTATTCACAAAATTTCTTTTTTCTTGACTTGGGGTCTACTCTGAAGCACAGTGAACTCATTAATTCACTGCTGTAAGACAGTCACCATCAACACGAGAAGAAAATGAGTCCAGCAAGCTCCATCTCCCTGGATTAGAGATGGACCAGCAGCATTCATATACTGCAAGCAGAAACCTTGCATCTTGTTAGTGAAATAAACAGTTTAACTCCCTAATTTCTGTGTTGAACCTGATGAATTCATGAGGTTCAACAAGTGCAAGGTCCTACACCTGTGCTGAGGCAAACCAAGGTTTCAATGCAGGATAGGGGAACGACATAATTGAGAGCAGTCCTGCTGAGAAGGACTTGGGAGTGCTGACTGATGAGAAGCTTAATGTGAGTCAGCAATGTGTCCTTGCAGTCCAGAGGGCCAACCGTTTCCTGGGCTGCACCAGAAGATTTATGACCAGCAGGTCGAGGGATGCGATTTTGCCCCTCGACTCCACTCTCCTGAGACTCCACCTGGAATACTGTGTTCAGTTCTGGAGTCCCCAACATAAGGAGGATATGGAACTGTTGGAATGGGTCCAGACGAGGGCCACAAAGATGTTTGTAAAGCTGGAGCACCTCTGCTATGAGGACAGGCGGAGAGAATTGGGGTTGCTCAGCCTGGAGAAAAGAAGGCTCCAGGGAGACCTTATAGCACCCTTCCAGTACCTGAAGAGAGCCTAAAAGAAAGCTGCAGAGGGACTTTTTACAAGGGCATGCAGTGATAGGATGAAGGAGAATGGCTTTACATTGGAAGGGGAAAAATTCAGATTAAACATTAGGAACAGCTTCTTTACAATGAGAGTGGTGGGGCACCAGCACAGGTTGTCCAGGGAAGTTGTGGCTGCCCCATCCCTGGAGGTGTTCAAGGCCAGGTTGGATGGGCCTTGGGAAGTCTGATCTAGTTGGAGATGTCCCCTTGACCATGACAGGGGTGTTGGAACTAGGTGATCTTTAAGGTCCCATTCAACCCAAACCATTCTATGATTCTGTGTCTAATTAGTTCTGGCAGATCTGAATGCCAGCAGCCATGGCCTGTAAAGAAGTCAACTCACTGGCCATCATGGTGCTGACCCTTAGCCTTCCTTGATTAACCTTCCTATTAAGGCAGCCACGCTTGCTTGTAATAAAAAGGCCCCATTAAACCACCCTCATTTGAACACATGTATGACCTGGTGCCTTTTAGAAAACTTAATATGACTAGAAGATGTGTTTCCAGGACATATGGTCTTCCTGCTGCCCACCATTTTTTGGCACGTCCCTCCCACCCTTTTCATTGTCTCACTACTGCTAGCAACAGACCCTTTTCCTCTGCATTGTCTCTAATCTCTCAACTGTCATAACATCATCTCTTTTGCCTGGGCTCCACACCTTTCCCTCCCTTGCATTTTGTTCAGAAAATGCTAATGCCTCATCGCTCCAAGAAGACCCACCCAGGCTGGTTGTGGCCACCACACGCTGCTTTTCTGCAGTCCTCATTTACAGGGCACCAGTGGAAGGAACAAGGAGCCTCGGTGCCAGGCCAGGTCCCCTTTTTGCCTAGCACTGCATAGACACAAGGCAAAATATGAGTCCTGACCCCCTTAACATGTGCCCAAAGGGATGCATGCACAAGAACGCAGTACCACACCATGCTTGGCGTTACTTTTAGGATTCTGATAGGTTTATGAAAAGAGGAGGTGTTCATTGTTAGTACACTGATGTAATTTATTTAGAAGCAGTCATTTATGTTCACTGGGCTATGAAAGAACAGGAAGCGTCTGGCATCCACAGAGATCCAGATTGATCTCTCTGTCTCTTCTTGACATGCTGCCAGTTTTGAGACCTATCTCGCAAGGCACACTAACACATTCACTAGCTGTTTTCTACCCTGAACCACTGGGGATACAGAATTTGGTTACCTCCTGAAATAAAAGGGGAAATCCCAACCATGTCAGTGCTTTAAAACTGGTCAGGAATGAAGGACGATAGGTGCCAAAAGTTAGGAAACACTGTGTAGGAGCAAATCAGACTATTGTCTCTTCAGAGGTCTATCTGCAATCTCACGTACCCTTTTTAAAGCAAAGTAAATGCCTAGATGAGAGCAGAATTGCTGCACTGTAAATTTACACAAAGGCAGATGAGATTAGAATCTCAGCTAGACACTTTAAAGATATCATAACTACAGAAATGAGAAGTATATTATTAACTATCACTTTTTACTATGTAGAACTAGAGCAAAGTTATTTGAAGCATAAAAAAATCTGGCAAAGGGGTGCCATATTTAATAAATCACTGAATCAATTATTCACTGTGAAAATCAATTACTTACTTCAAATGAGAATCTTACGAATAACCTCATGCCCTTTCATGCCATCTAAGAAAGTTATAGGGGAATTAGTCAGTAAAAAATGCCTCACTTATCTTTTATGTGCATTAAAGAGACCACACAAATATATCGCAATTCTGCTCTGCTGAACCACTCCACCAACAGAATAGTCCAGAACCATTATAATGAAGTCAGCGTATTGCTGTGGATTAACACTGCAGGCAAAAACAGAGTATGACCCATTGAGGGACACCTATGTTATCTGGGCACAATTCAGAAACAAGTCCATTCAGTACATGCCATTTCACAAGCGTGAAGTCAGAATATAACCAGCCAACCACACAACTTCTTTTAGAACGTGACCTACATTAGGAAACTACTCAAAGGAACACAAAGTGTATCTTCACAGGTCAGGAAATATTGCCACAAATCTCCATGGACACACGTTAAACTGAATATTGCATGGCCTTGCTGCAGCTCCCCACATTCTTATTTTTAAATGCTTGCTGATACGTGACTGTTCTCATAAATGCTGCAAGTCCCAATGCAGCATCCTCCCTCCCAAGTACAAAACCAAACCAACCCAGGACCCCAACAGTGCAAAGTACTCACTGAGCTGTAGAGATATCCCTCAGCGTTCATGGCAACATACAGACCTGCCTTCACCCCTTGAATTGCCACCACGCGAAGACCCACAGGAATTAGATTGAAAAGGGCTGCAGAAGGAAAAAAACAAAAGCAAAGGTTATGGAGACATCACCCTGCATGGCTACTGCTGCATTTTGTCCCAGGGCCAGCCCACCCCATAACTGACTTTTAATAAGAGAACTCAAATAGAATCAGGCTCCCAGCCACAGGAAAGATCAGCAGCTGTGGGGTCAATGTTTAAAGCAAATTTTTAAAAGTACTGAAATTGGCTGCCTCCAGAAGCCTTAACGCACTCACCAGTCTGTCTGATCGCTGCCTTTGCAACGCCAAGAGCTCAAATGTGCTGTCATGCTAGTGCATCTCAATGGCCAGCTGAGCTGTGCTAACGACAAAAGTACACATCTTTTCCCGTGGCAAACACAACACAACTTAGTTTAGCTCCCAACGAAACAGACTTGAGCATAGTCACACTTTCCTGCATTTGCCATATGCTAGAGGAGCACACAGACAACGACCACAGACAGAAGGATGCAAATTAACTTGACTGTGTGCCTGCCCCTGTGATCCCTGCTGTCAAAGGAATGAAGAAACTCATGAAAAGAAAGTGATCCTCTCCAGGACCAGAGCACTGCTCCTCATTCAGAAGCAGTACTAGATAGGACAGATGGAAGATGACAAGATCTTTCAATATTCAATTTTACTGCAATCTTATCAATTAAAGCATTGCAACCGCTTTGTCCCAATTACTTTATTGCTTGATTCCAATTAGACCTCGTATCTCAGTGAAAATCCTTTCCTGTGAGCACACACATTAATGTATAGTCAAGCTTTTGCTACATTTCTAACAAAAGAGGCCTAAAGAGGAGAGGACTGTCACTGTCAATAGACTGAGCATTGAGGCACTAGCATGGCTTTGTTTCCACTGAGATACCAGGTAAGAGTACCCAGATGTCGTAGGACCCCTTGTGCTTCAGCTTCCAAAGAGCTAACCACATCCCATCCCAGGGAGCTCACGCTACAAAAGATAGGCAAGTGTTGGGCAGAAACATGACCACAAACACAATGGAAATGCTTCATTCAAGGTCTTTTCCAGCACACCTGCCCTGAAACAAGACTACTTTTTCTGGTTCCCTAATGATGACATCAGACTGCCCCTTCCATATTCGTGAAGCAATTCTCATGGTTGTTTTAACAAAAGCTGGCTTAAAATAGGTAGAGTGTAGAGGAGAGTGCAAGTGACAGATCATACAGCAAGTCGTTCCTATTTTGCAGCTGACTGTTAAGGACATCATCCTCTAGCTGATTCATTTTATAGATCGTTTATGAAGTCTTATGCCTGACACATCACACTGGACCAAGAACAGCACAGACGGGTCTTCACTTAATAGTTGTGGGAGAAGCAGTCCTCCTCCTCACTGTGCCATCTCCCAGCTTCTCCTTCCCCGGGAGATGGATCACTGCTGAGTTAACATTAGGATAAAGCAGGTTGTGCTCAAACCATTTATATAAAATGCTCCTCAGGTCAGGTTAGTGTTAATCCTAGCATGACAGGAGGGAATAGAGTCCAGTTCAATATCAATCCCTCATCCCAGAGAGACTGGTTAGATGTGCACATGTCAGGTAATGCACGGATTTAACAAAACCACAAGATGCTTCCCATGAGCCTTGCTCACGTACAACCTGTGAATTATTTCAGAGAGGTGGAGACATTAGTGTGTTTTGATTCCTTCCCAAAGAAAAGAGTTTATAGCCAATATGGAGAAAAGGGAGGAGGAGGAACAGAAAAGAACTGAAATTATGGCTTGATTCTTTCCTTGCAGCCAGTGATTCAGACTACAAAGCCTGAACTAAAGTCCCAGGAACTGCACAACTTAGGAGAAAAAGCAGGGCCCAAAGAATAAGTAAAATGCCACAGAAAGCTGGATATGTTCAATTTGAACTCTCAGTGGATTTGATTAAAGGTCAGAGGTGGATACATTTTCAGAAGTAAAACTTGAAAAAAGCACAAGAGACAAAGGCACTTTGCTCAAGAACTCTAACAGGTGCCCTTGGATGAGCTGGTTGCAGAGGTGCCTCCACGAAAGGGATTCATAAATGTCATTTGCAAGTGGAAGCCCTTTTTTGTCACTGAATTCCCAAGGAATACTGTGTGACTCCTTGGTAAAGCAGCCCAAGTCTAGTGAAAACAAACCTATCCTCAGGCCCTTTTCATGCCTTTAAGCATTATATTCAGTAAAATATCAGTGTGTGCTGAAGTATCACCAAAGCTAGCATCTATATTTATGTAATCTTGTGGGAGAACATCAACACATCTAGATGGCAAATGATGTCCATCCTGGGTACTGGTCTGTGAGCAACTGGAATCAAGGATGATGCTACTTTATAGTATTGCCAGAGGAGATACTACTCAGCATAGCTACTCAGCATTAAAGACCTGTGTTACAGCACTGTTCTACTGTTGAAAAGCTCAGTAACCAAGGCAAGCTTATATTCCTATCACTTTCTAACTACCATGAAGGTCTAAAATCCTCTGCAATTAACAAGCCTATATGCAATTCCCCTTCCCTATTCCACACCCCCACCCCACTGAAAAATGGAGCATATTACTGCTAATAATGAAACAAAATGGGCATCATCATTCATTCCCTGCAGCCAATTTGTCTTGCATAGAAAACTTGTGACAGACCATTCAAAGCATTCATTAGGCAGCATGGTGATGATACCCAGAATTACCACAAGAGAAGTTCCACTTGGAAGCACCCACATGCCTCCAAATCTCTCTTTCCACCTGTGCATGATAAGGGAGCCCAGGAGCAATCCTGTTGTGCTGCATGATACAGTAGCAAGACTAACATGACTTCCCAAACTCCACAAGACCATGCTAGAAACACCCACAGTCATGGCTTTTAGGCATGGCAGAACATCTTCCATAACATACTGCTGAGCAGGGGAGCAAGCGGGCAGGCAAGCAGGAGGACACATATCTGACATCTGAAGTTGTTCAAGCCTTTGTCTGTCATGCTTTCAAATAAATATTTCATCTTGTTTTGGAACAGATTTCCAAGTTTATAAGCTTTATTGTAAGCGTAAAAATGGGGGAGGGAGAGAAGGCCTTCGACCACCCTTGAAAGCAAGATGTCTCATTTTTAGTCAGGAAAAAATCCTGGTTAACATGTAACAGATTTAAAAATGGGGAAGGGGACTTGCAGTGGTACAGTAGGACTAGCCACAGTGTGTGCTGATGTGAAAAAGAAAACAAACAATGCTTTTAAAACTTCCTCCACTGAAAATGATAAAAATGCCATCTACAACTGCATGGTATGGGCATGCTCCTTTACTTCATGGGCAGAAGAGAAAAAAAAAATTCAGACACTGAATATTTCTGCATATTTTCTTTCATTACTTTTAAACGGAAGATTTACACGATCCTGCTTATTTATGATACTACTTTTAGCATGTTCCAGTCCTGAACCCCTTGGGCATGAGCACATTCACTGTTATGTTATGGCAGTTTATCAGCTGCATAGCATGTTTGTAAGAGCTAAATGTATACCTGGCTACAAGTCTGCGCTAACTTATACATGGAAATCTATGAATAAAGCAAAACATGCCACATAGAAGAAGTGGTCCATATGCTCAGCTGTAAGGTCGGTCCATATGCTCGGTAGTTAGTCAGAGGAGCAAAGTTAATTTATACCTGGTGATGTGTTGTGCAGCAGGACAATTGTGCTGCATGTAATAAAGAACTAATGGAGGAGACGACAGACAACAGCAGTCTTGGTGCGCCATGGGATGGGGAAGTTTAAAACCCTAAGGGAAGCGGAGAAGCCTGCTAAGATGATCAAGAGACTGTGACACAACATATATGAGGGAAGGAACTGAAGAAACTGGGTTTGCATAGCTCAAAGAAGTGAAAGCCAGAGACAGACTCTTCTAAGGAGAACACAATGAAAGGACAAAAGGCACTAGACAAAAGCTTCAGAAATTACAACTGGATATAATGACAATGAGAGCAGTGTAGCACTGGAACTAGAGAGTTTATGAAGATATGGAATAGCTCATTCCTGGAGACATTAAAGGGCTTTAGGCAGCTGAAGGTAACCCCGCTCCACGTGTGATATTGGACTGGAGACTTATAGAGTTTTCCCTAGTACTAATCATTTCTTGCTTCTGGCTGGAAAGCCCCCCAAAATATCCTAGATATGCTGGGCTATTTCCACTTGGTCAGTACAGTTGACCTATTCCTTATGTTCACTTGCTGAGGTTTTTCAGATATCCAGCAGAATTATACTGGCAAACGAAGAAGTCCAGTTATTCTCTACAAAGAAAGGGCATCAACCTGCCCAGCCCAGGAAAGAACATTAACGATGGAAGCACAGACAGCACCAGTCAGCCCTGAAAAATACATCTGAGATCACACAAATTGGAAGGATAAGATACTGCCCCAAATTCAGGTTCATATATAACGCTACTAAGAACACAAACAGGCGCCTTGTACACCGTGAAACTGTGCTCCAATTAAAAGAAAATTCTTCATATATGTCAATGCACGTAGGCAGAGAATCTGTCTTCTTGCTTACATTAAGATGGCATGTCTTTAACTGCATGGTATAAGGAACAGATGTCCCAAGCACTGTTTCACGGGAAGTTGGCTGGCTGCCCATTCAAATGCCATTAGAACTTGGCTTCTGGGTTTTTTTTCCTCTTTTTCTTTAAGTGAAAGGAGGTGGAAAACAAATGCCATCAGCCGCTCAAGAAGACACATAAAATGGGCACCAGATAATTAATTTAAAAATTGCTTAAATATTAGCAGTTCCTCTTAGATAAATAACCAGATTTTTATTAGAACTTTTA
Source organism: Piaya cayana (assembly GCA_013389865.1). Lineage (NCBI taxonomy): Eukaryota > Metazoa > Chordata > Aves > Cuculiformes > Coccyzidae > Piaya > Piaya cayana. Next base: position 93,094 of record WAAB01022458.1, read on the forward strand.
ATTGCATCAGACATATCTGAGGGACATGTCGTGTCTCATTTTAAATGTTTATTTTTCCAGAGTAAACCAACCTAATATATTCCATGAAAATTAAGCTTCCTTTCATAATGCTAATTTAAACAATCAGTGTGTGGCGACAGAATGCAGAGCCAACGTATGGGAACACTGTTCACCGTGTATTCAACTGCGCTAGGATGACTTCTGCATGGAGAATAGATGGTCATCCAGGGTGGCAAGGATCCCGCTGTGGCCATTAAGACTGCCCTTCTCTGCCAGTGGATGTTAGTTAACCAATGCTTCTCCTGGGACACGGAGATACTATTTATCTATTCCTCATCTCATTTTCAAGAGCCAAATGTTATCAGGTTGGATTTTATTTTCTCTTTTGATATTCTCTGAGATCAGGGGATGGGAAATTCTTTAGCTTCAACCTCCTATCAAAAACTTCACTAAAAACATTCCAAAATAGCCCATGACTTTGAGCAAGTGGCTTGGCACACTTCAGCTAGATACCTCCTGTCCCACCAAGCTGCCAAGGTAACACTGCCATCTCACCAGAAAAATTTATGCTCTAGAAGTGTCCTTCAGCCCAATTATTTCCTATTCAGAAGACTGGGTAGAAGTGGCTCACAAGTACTCAGCACCTTGAATAACTGACCTCTACCATTTCTCATGGGATACATGGGAATGCAGGAAGCTCTCATGTACCCACTGAGGTTAAGCTAGCAGCAGCTTCTCTCATCAATACGCCGGCCTGAAGTACTGCAGATCTGCTTTTACATTTTATTCTCCTCTGCTGTTTACCTAAATTCATCTCTGCTTCCACTTAAACCCATTACATTGTTGTTCAGTCCTCACTGATAGATGAGGGTAATGAATCCCTGTCATCTCTAGCAGCTCTTCCCATGTCATTGACAAATAGACCTCCAACAGGACTTTCCGAAGACTGAGAACACCCTATATCATCTTTCTTTAGGAAGAAGCAGATAATCCAACCCAACACTGGGTCATTACTCACTGAAGCCCACTGACCTCATCACATGTGTTGGTGTCTGCCCGAGAATATCACTTCTTTGAGTTAAAACAAGATTTGTCCCCAAACTAAGTAAGTTCCATCTAGTACATGACGTTTGCTTTCATCAGTGCTACCACACAGATCAACTTCTGTTCATCCTTAGTAATGACTGGGAAGAAACCTTTCATACCAGACAGGCTAGGTATGATGTCCCTTCAGCAGCAGCACAGGTAGCTCCAAACCAATATAAGATGGCCTAAAGCAAGACTTAAGTCCTACTACTGCTGATGCTGTTTTGGGAACCAAGGATCTCAGCCTACTACTGCCCTCTCAGAAACATCAATCCTGAGGCCTATTAAGTGAAGAGATGCTGTAGAAAATATCCTGCACCTTTTTTGCCTTTCTGAGAAGCTTTAGAATTAAGCAAACTACTTCTGCAAAAGAAATACTGGCTACTGCTTTCTATTTAATTATTTATTTCTATTTAGTTTAAACTAATACAGCTCCTGCACGCCAACATCACTTTTAAACCTACATGGCTCTGCTGCATTTTACTGTCCTTTGTTGGACAGCATGAATCCAATCTCTTGAAACACGGTTTTGGAAGAAAGCTTCCTTTGGAAAGGTCATTTGATACTCTCAGCCTTGACACTATCCTCAAAGCATTAGATATCAGTGAACAGCTGTTTTTCTCCAGGCTAGAAATTCCTGATGCTTGCTGAATTTTTCAGGATGAAATAGGGAAAACAATTTTATCCTATTCTCCTTGGAGAGAGAATTCCCCATATCCTTTACCCACGTGGCATATGTATAAATATAATCTCCTTTCTCTTCTGGCAGCAATTCAAATCATGGGTTTTATTCTCCACCCCACCCAGATGGCAGTTACAGAATCGGGGCGGGAGGGAAGAAGATCGGAGAGAAAACATATGAAATTATACAAGCAAGATTTAAAGGGGAACGACAGATAGAAAAAATGTGCAGAAAACAGCTGGCTTCTTCCTAATTTGATCTCTTAAAAAATAAAGCTGCACAAGTGAGACCCACTAGGTGATGTATTTGATGGTAATTGGGTTGCAAAACAGGCTAATTTTTCTTACTGTAGTCACTGTTTTCGTCCTTGGTCCCATCAATTGTACCATCTGGGTGCATCTGCAGGAAGTATTCCTGCTGGCTGAATAACCTTGTCACAATTCCTTTCAGCTGGGGTTCTGCAAAAGGAAAAAAAAAAAGTTAGATATACCAAACATGCAGCAAGTAGCAAGAGACCCAATTTGTTTGGCCCCCATTAAGCCCTGAGTAAATACAGAAGTGCATGGCAGGTAAGACAGCTTTCTGTGATTCCTTTCAAGCATAGTTGTAAAATATTCATAAAAACATAAGCATACAGGCAAATAAAATTGAGATCAGATGAGCAAGTAAAACGCAATGCATAGTTGTTGCAGTAGAAGGTAATACATTCATGGAACACTGCTTTGCTGGAAGTTATCTACCAAATGAAAATCTGTAGACAGCTTATATATTCTAAATATGCCACTCGTTCAGAAGAATATTTGCTAGCAGCGTTGCAAAGAATATGCTTATTGTTTCTTATTCTGCTTGTGAGGCCAACTGCCTTGCTTTCTGTAAGGCTGATTCACTACCATGCAGTTCCAGTTTTATACCAATGAAAATGTCTCTAAATCAAAGGTACTACAGCGGTATAAAACCAAAGTAAACGAGTGCTGAATCAGACTGCATGAATCTAATTGTGTGGGACTCGGGGAGGTAAACCCTGAAAGGAACAGATGCAGACACCTCCAAAAATGATCTTAGAAGCATTTACAGGCACCTTTAAATGGCTGTTTTAAAATCCTGCATGTTCCTCCATCCCGAAACACATGCTACATACTCTAGTAGATGAGAATCACTCTTTGCCTCTAGCAGGGTTCTTTCCCAGCCTGCGTACATCATAAGCGAGCCTTGGACTGGCTAGTGGCTTCCCTGTTGGCTCTGTAACATTTTGTACCTATGCTGAGGAGGAAATAAAAAAAAATACAAGAAAAAGCAGAAATAATTTGAATTTCGCACAACAGAGGTCTGCAGTGCTACTGCCTCTCTTCCTACCATCCAACTGATCAAACAAGTTAAGTGGTCAAAAATAAACTCAATGTTCATCATGCTGGTCTTAGAATTTGTCACAGGAATTGCTTCCAGAAATCAAACTAGCTGGCCACACACGAACAGACATGCCAGTTGGACTGTAGACATCTTCCCTGTGCGACAGGAGACTTCAGTTTTATGTGACCACCCACCAAAAGTAAATACATAAGACCTAGTTATTGCTGGCCCAATAGACAGGAAAAAATTCAGCGTAGCATACGAAAATATCCTCAGCCTCCCATCTTTCATGCCTCTAGTGAGGCTGTTTAATAAGCCATAGTCATTACATAACTCGGGTCACGTTGTGTGTTAAGTGTTTCCATTAGGAGCCCCCACCTCAAAATGATTTTGCGCCACACTGTACAACTTCCACAGGCTTCTACATAGGCAAACCACCCCTACAGCAAGCAGGGGTGCAGGCGCAAAGGATTTCAGCTTTAGCAATCCCTCCACCAGCCACAGGAGAATCAGGCACTATTTTGTAGCTACAAAAGCCACTGAATAAATCGGCATCAGCTGGTTTCTATCCTCCCTTTAAAAAGGGAATTTCATAGCAACCAAATCGTTGCAGACTGCAGGCAGGCTTTCTCTCAGCAAGACAACGCTGAGAGAGTAAATAAGTGCAATTGTAGTGGCCATCTACTAAGATTTGACATGGGTCAAGCCAGTATGTCAAACTGAGACTTAAATTGAGCTGAGTGTTTTGCTTTCTTCTTACTAAAATGAAGTATATGTTTTCTCCAATGCAGAAGTTTGATATAACTTGCTTTTCTAACAAGCACCTCAAAGTCAGAGGAAATGAAAAGCTGTATTCTTGGTCACAGAGTCACAGGCTGGTAGGGCTTGGAAGAGACCTCTGGAGATCCTCTATAGTCCAACCCCCTGCTAAAGCAGGAATGGCATCACCCCCTTCAAGTCTGTCCCTTTCCTCCCTTATATCTAATACCACAACAGTAAACGCATTCTCTAATGTGAAAACTATGGTTGAGTCCCTGAATGAGTCTTAGCCTCATTTTTACTCTCTTGTTAAATTTTAATGTTTAAGTACTTTGCACAAAATGGAAGAGCTCCCAGTAGGAAAGATTTAGAAGATGCTCCTGCAGCCTGAGGCTTTCTATGTGGTAGGGAAGCGGGGAGATCTTGTCTTAAAAATCCTCAAGGATAAGAGAAGTGGAGATAGGTGGAGATAAAAAACAACCCTGACCTTTTCCTTGGGAGGATGATTTGGCTACAGTACAGAAGGCCCTTTCCTCTTTCTCCAGGGTGCAAAGTATACTTTGATCATGCAAATAATTTTGGAAGGACATGAAAACCTCTCCCACCAATTTGACTAAATAGCCTATTGAGTGAAATATAGAACAAATCTGCTCATCATTAGTAGCTTTGTGCAATTTTCAGATTTTAGCCAAACAGCACCTAAGATTCCCCAAGATCTTCCTGCATCCGTGCTATAGATGCAAATCCTGTTGCAGCAGAAGGCTGTCACCATAGTAAAACATGGGGTAAAGCACCAGCATCCCTTTTTCACAGAATCACAGGGTTGGAAGAGACCCATCGGATCATCGAGTCCAACCACTCCCACCAAACACTAAACCATGTCCCTCAGGACCTCGTCTACTCGTACCTTAAACACCTCCAGGGAAGGTGAATCAACCACCTCCCCGGGCAGCCTCTGCCAGTGCCCAATGACCCTTTCCGTAAAAAACTTCCTCCTAATCTCTAGCCTAAACCTCCCCTGG
>WAAB01022458.1:98056-132557 GCA_013389865.1 Piaya cayana
TTTTTTTTTTTTTGTTACTCTTCTGATGTAAACAAAGAGTCAGGTCTGATCCAAGCTTTAACTACTGCCCTTTTCATAATCCCTGGCTTTATGTCAATGCCTGCCTAGGGACAAGTTGGAGGAGAAACCTTACCTTACATGTGCTTTTTTACCTGACCTGGTTTTGCTGAAGTTTGAGGCTTACGCCCAAACTCAAAGTAAAATTCAGGAGGAGTGAAGCAGAGAGCTCTAAGCAATATACAAAGCCACCACATTCCTCCTGGCCCTAACACAGTCTGACAGCAGCAGTGTTTCTGTCTCTCCCCACTACACAAACCCTCTTCTGCAGAAGCATGCCGGCTCCCCAGACTCATTTAAGAATCAGTACCAGCAAACTAATGCTTTTCCCAGACACCAAAGGCTAAGAAAGTACTTTGGAGATATACAGATCTCTCCTTTTCTGATTTCTGCTTCCTACCAGGGAATCTCCTGTCTCAAGTCTGGGCACAAAGCAAGATACTGGGATTTGTCATTCATACAGCAAACCGTGTGGCTAGAAGGCCTACAGACAAAATTTTAGGTGAAGACAGCTTTTAACAAGGAACAGGAATTTACCCATCTTTCTCCCCAGAGCTATTACTTGAAGAGGGAACTATAAAACCACCGGACAGAACTTCTGCTGCTAGCCCAGAGAAAACCCTGGGCATGGCTTTTCAGAGACTCCCTACTTTTGTTTTATCACGTATTTTAGCATCGCTTCTTTCCATTTACAGAGCAATTTTATCAGTCTTCCAGCATTGCTATCCCTCATGCTGCAATTACACTGAAAGCCTCGGTTTGTAGAAAAATCTCAAAATCACCAGCTCTCTTTGACAATTAAGGATCATGGAACACCCTGATAAGCCAGAACAGAAAGCAGAAAACCAATGAAACAGAGAGAGAACTTTTCACAGTTTAACAATAAAAAAATGAAGAGAACAGCCCTTCCCTGCAGGGAATATTCTTAGTGCTTATTAGAGTACTAGGAGGGGAGGAGGGAATTAAAATAAATCCCCACAACTCTGATACTTTTATTTGTCTAACATCCCCTCAATGATACTGCTTCAGACTACAATAAGTAAGAGAAAGAAACAAACTGTAAAAAAAAAAAGAAGAAAAAAAAATGCAATACAGATAAGCATTAGCCCTTCCATGATCATTTTCTTTCTAGAATTCACCAGTTTTCAAACTAAAAACTACTCTCAAGCCTCGTTCTTCTGCAGCAATAGGGACTCTGATCTTGTTTTTAAAGGAGAAGTACTGCATATTGTACTTTGCATAACAAACCAGGAATAAACCTATTTTTCCCACTAAAGCTCCTCTACACTCTATTCCGCTGTAGAAGCAGCCTTCCCAGCAGAAATGAAGCTGAACTAACACGGACAAGACTTCAGCACCAACTTAGCATCTCCCTAAACACAAAGTCAAGTACTACAGGATGCATTTAAGAAAGCAGTTATGACTGCCTTGATCCCAAAGTACCAGCTAAACAGAAGAGAATTCCACCCAGCATGCACTCTCAGTGCAGACCTTATTCTATTAGGATTCTCATGAGATATGCAACAGGATATTTTTACCCTTATTTTTATAAGCAATTTTGTTATGCTTTAGGAAGCTTACTTTAAAGATACTGTTCTGGTTGCTCATACACAGCTGTTCAGGGCTGGTTGGTGCTAGAGAAGGCTCAGTAGATCCTCTCCTTATGCAGGTGCAGTGAGCTCCAATCCTTCAAACATGGTACTCTCAGAAGATCATAACCACAAAACACCTCCAACGGGTACAGTCACAGTGCAGAACAGAAGAAAGAAAGCAGCAAGGAGCAAGTGCTAAGCTATAGCTCTGTTCCTGGTGTGCAGCATTTGCAAAGCTGGGGAATTTCCCTAGAGTGAAGACATGGTCCTCAACCGATATCCCTCTTCTTAGAGTAGTCATCCAGCGACTAACCCACCACGCATCCCCTGAAAGGCATCCTAGTTACCCCTCTTTCCACAAACCAAACTTCCTAGCCCTGCCTGCCTTGCTTTTAACTTTATGAGCCCTTTGACACAGCTGAAGCTAACTAAGTCATGATGTGACTGCTAATCTCCTTGTCTCTACTTAAATGGTAATGTGATGCTGCCATTATTCATTTCAGCTGTCCTGCTGCTGAGCTTTAAAGTCATCTCAGTTCATCATCAGCTGCTGCGCTTCCTGCTTTATTGTACAGCTATACTGTGATTTTCACTCTCCTAGGGCTTGCCAAGGACATCATAGGTGCAGGGTGCTCACACATAATTTGGCCTCCAGGAACACGCTCACAGAAGTCCATGGGATCACGCCCACATCAGCTACCCCACAGAGTCACATCCCTCAGCCCCAAACCACAGGCATTGCTGAAGGTATTTGCTGTGTGCTATGAGGAAAAGAGTAAGAGCTCTGGCAGAAATACTGGAAAAAATGCTTCTTATAAGAAATATCACTGGCTTTTTAATGACCTTTTCTTTTAGTTCTGCTATGCAAAGTGAATATAGAACTTGCTTGATTAACTGCAAAATGGAGAACACACAAGCAGGATAACTCCCCTTAATGCAGAGAGAACCTATAAGCTTACGCACCAATGCTGCATTTAGCAAAGCCCTACTGAAGGCACTAACTCTTGCTCATTCTTATCTGCAAAGCAGCAGCTCAAACCCCTGGGTGTGGAACCCTGCACTCTATCAGGCACTGTAGGGTGGCTCAATCTAATCCAAACCCTCTGCTCTCAAGGACCAAGGAATAGGGCACAACACTGATTTCCAGCAGATTTCCAGGTCTGCTGTGGCCTCTTTTCTTGCAGGATACCTCTCATTATGGCAATGCAATTACCTGAGGCTGCAGCAAGCCAGACCCCACCTTGCATTGGGCTGGGAAATATAAAGGAATTCAACAAAAACCTATTCACAGAGGTCACCTTAATCTGAACGCTCAGAGTTAATGGTGGCGATCTCAGAGGCCCTTGCTTTCCAATGATCTCTTGAAAAGATGAAGGGCTCAGCAACCTTTCAGAGATTTGAGCCACTGGCTCCAAGGATTCTTGCAACTCATCGCAATGCTCTGGCAGGCAGGCGTCCACTTGACGTTGCTGGTGCAGAACTGCTTTCCAGTGGTACTCGGTGTTGGTTACGGCAGAAACTCTGAAGCTCTGGGGTTACCATTCTCTGCACAAGAAGCTGCCAAACAACAGAAGCCTCTGCGAACTCAGACAGCAATCAGCCATTTCACATCCAGTAACCTGCAACGAGGCAGAAGGAAGGTACCTACTGCCCAATTTTGAGAAACTTGCCTATTCGTTTGCCTTTTTTTCTGCAGCAGGAGACACTCTAATTCAAACTGTCTGCTTGGTCTTAGCACAGCAAAGCTGTCAGAGATGCCAGCAACAGGGTCCCAAACCAGCCCCTTTAGTACCTGGTAAGGACATCAGTTTGGCAAAGGGAGAAAGCATCTCTAGCTCAGATCTGAACCACGGCTGGGCACACTGCTCACTCTCTTCTGTATCTGTGCAACAGTTTTGCTGAGGATGTGACTGCAAACATGGGACCTGTAATACATCTCAGGAGCATATTTCTCCTAAATGTTCTTTAAACATTTGTTTAGTGCAATTAAACATTTCAGCCTGGAATTTACACATTACATTATTCTTATTTTCCCCCATTCAGACTGCAGCTGTCATAATGGGAGTTTGATTTATGACTCACCCAACAGCACTCAAACCCTTAACGCACCAAAACTCAAGTCAGACCGTAAACTGCTCCTAATTTACTTAGATTAACTCTACATTTAAAGTGCCACCGCAGAAAACGCAGTTCCCCTCCCCTGAAAAGGATGGGTTCCAGAATACTCGATAAGCTAAATACTGCAAACACATGCAGACAGAGAAAGGCTCCAAAATCCCTCCTTCAAAGTACAGTATTAATGAAGGCTTGTATTAACTCGGCACAAAATTGCATCAGTGAGCTCCATGCACATTACTATGGTGACAGGCATCAGCACAGAACTCAAGGAGAATGAGAAGATGAAAAGCTGAGCGAGAAAAATGTTGTGGGCTTTTTCCCATCCAGAAGCTGCTAAGTTCTCCAGGGTGTTTGGAATTAAGATGAAGTAAGTGGCTGTTTCCAATTAAATGCATCACTGTCAGCATATGTTTAACAGCCCAACTGAATCCACCTAAACTGGGAATCTCAGAAATAATAGCACTTGCAGCTGCACTAGGAGCTGCTGCCCTTGAAGACGGGCTGTGTTCCCCTAGCCAAACTGCTTCCCCAACTCATCCATGCTCTGACCACAGGGAAGCATGAGCCTTTAGCAGATGCTGCACACCAGTGTCTGTCACTGCACCTGCAGTGAGTCATGCACAAAGCAGGTTGAAGCCTCCTGAGCCACATGCGGGGATCCTGGAGGACAATCCAACTGTGCCACTCAGATGCAGAGATAGGAAATCCTGCTGCAAAGTGCTGAGCTCCCATGGGAGTCACTGAGTGGAGAAAAGCACACAGGTAGAAGCAAGCAGGATGTTTCCCAGCCCCACAAAATGTTTTCCATGGCTTTTGTGGTTAAATTCAGCAAAGCTGTTCAGAGCAGGACATCCTCAAGACTCAAGAAAGCCTACTAGCAGGTGGCAAGGATGGACTAGGCAATGTTGCCTGTAGCACCCGAAGAAACAGGCAAGGAGAGAGCAAATAAACTGCAAAGCTGAGGGAGGTGAGCAGTGCTGTTGGGCATTTGAGCTTGGACACCTCCTCAGGCTGCTGGCACAGAGATCACATCACAGTGGGCAACTGCAGCTGCTCAAGCACCAGGAGAGGCTCTGTAGCAAAGCTGCCATGAACCCCTTTGGTGTAGATACAGCCATTCAGCTTAATACACAAGCATATCACCTAGCCCATGAGTAGGATGGAGAGATTTAAACAGACTGACTGATGCCAAGAAATTTATTCTTGAGATCTGTGACTCTGGGGATGCCAAACAGTTGATCCCAACTCCTCTCCCAATGATGCAGAATGAAGACCATGCCTAGCTCCAGTTGAAAGTGATTACAGGTTTAATGTCATCCTCCAATTACAGAGATTTTATTTTGAGAAGAAAATTACTCTGGGACAACAGGGCTGCATGGCACACTTGTGTATTTACTCACCTCAAGAGCAAATCTCCACCCAGGGCTAATAATTACAGAGAGACAAGTGGTGTTTCCAGGATGCATTACATGAAATAACAGGCTGTGCTGACAGGGATGGCCTCTGCATTTGAAGGACAAGCTTCTGAAAATGACATTTCCCTAACTCAGAGGAATGATGGGCTCAAGCCAATGACAGCACTCATCAAAGCAGCCGCCTCCTGTCACCATCAGTGAGTCACTAGAGCAGAATGGCACCTTGTATGCAAAAAGAGCATCCAGAGAGAAATTTCCTTTCCTGTACTGATGCCTACAAGAAGGAATTGTATTTAGCCCTCCAGCACTAAGCACAGCTGCCTGCCTGCACCCCTCTACCTAGGAACAGACATGTGCAAAGCTCTGTAACATGCCTGCTTTGCTCTTACAAAGATGAGTACCCCCAGGGAGGTCTACTTCTTGCTTGTAGAGGAGGTGGAAAGGATGCGTTTGCACAGCACTGGCATTCATGCAGGCTCTCTCATATCCAGGGAATCAGCTTTACGTGGATATCACTACAAGTCTAAGGTAAAGGGCAGAGACAGGAATCATGTAAAGCATTGAAAATTGGGTTGCAACATGTAGTCATTGCTACATCTCCCACAGACCCCTTTTCCTAGGAGCTTACAGATGTTAGGATTTAGAGAACTAATGCTACAGCTAACTCAGTTTCCAAGCTTCTGACCCCATTTGACAGCTACCTAAAGTCTAAGGCTCAAGAACAAAGAGGCCTAAGGTCTTGGATGGGTTTTCCTAGAAGGTAAATGCCAAGCTAGTGTATACAATACATGAGCTACCCAGCCTGAGCAGTCCCTGCATACAAGCTAAGGATAAGGCAGTCACCTCCAATACTGCAGAGCCCAAAGATGTCCCCAAAGACCACTGCAAGTGAAAGCAATGAGTTGGCAAGGGGATAGGAAATAATGGCCTAACTCTCCCTGGTCATTTCAGCATAGAATTACTGACTATCTCTGAGCTAAGCTATCTAACAAAGTATTCTGTTAAAAAAGTCAGAGTCAGAGCAGCTGAAGCTATACACAAACTCTATGTCATTAAGAGAGGGGACAGAAGGGAGGAAGATGGCGTGAAAAGGTTTAAAGTTTTGATTTTCTCTTTTGAGACAATGTTTCATTTGGGAATTTAATGGAATAAAAAGTGTTGAAAGTTGCATTTTAAATAGACTAAAATATTGCATTGGATCTAAATACCCTCTGCCTCACAAACTTATTTTGTTTGACTAGAGAACTAAAAACTCAGCTCTTCAAACAGCTACCCTCGTGGGTTTGACTTTGCATCCCCCAGGACAAGATTTGTGTTGCTCCGTTGATCCAGTCTGTTTTACCGGCAGTCAAAATTTCAAAACATTTCCCTTTAAATAGCAATCTTCTATGCCTGTATTGACTTGAACTCTGATGAGGAGAAAACCAAAGCCTAATGGGAACAGAAAGCATAAAGAAAAGATGTAGGGCTGTTCCAGAATTTATGCAGGGCAAGCTTTTTCAGGTAAGAAAAAATAAAATTGTGAAGTTTAACGGAAAAGAAGTTATAGCTGGGGCTCCCAAGCTGTCAGTTTCCAACACAGTCAATGTCTTGGCTACTGAAGGTTGAAGCATGCTCATAAGTATGGATAGCAGAGCACACATGATGTATTATTTATTTTGAGGAACACCCTGCAATTATTCCTGACATATTGTGTAATTAGCCAAAATCACAACATATTCACCCAGAGCAAAACAGAAGATAGCATCAACATTAGGTGTGCGCCCACAATCACAGAGCGCATATCATTCAGGTGCGAATGTGACTCCATGAACCAACCCAGCATGTGCCTGTTCCTGGCTGCCATGGGCCATGCCAGCTCCCAAGCAGGTGCCCACAAAAGGAAAACATCAGGAATAAACCGCACATCTTCCCCACGACAGCACTGGGGGCTCTAGTGCCGCATGAAGATTTTTTGGGCGCACACTACTGCATCCCAACTTTGTGGAGGGCTCCATGACAGACTGTCCAGCTCCCCTCACCTTGAAGTGTCCCATGCAAAGCACCAGATCACTAATAGTCCTCACACGAACAGAGCAGAAGCCATCCCTGCTGTTCATGCCTGCCACAGCATTGTGATTTGTGCTATTCTCAGATGCTAAATCTCTCTGCTTCCCCCATCAATCCAACAGGCCTGAAATACTGCAGGAACACTGAGAAGTCCCTCATACAAACAAAACGCGCTACAGAAACTACTACATCATTCTTTCACCCTGTTCTGCATGCCTAGAAAAGTAAATTAATTAAAATAGAAAATGGACAGAACACGGCATCAACAAGTGCCGAGTACAAATCAATCACTTAAGATGCTATCAGTCTTGGGGAGGGCACCTAGTCCAACACCAGCCCATAGAACAGCCTTGGGTAATCACCACATGGCAACTCAGGGTAAAATTTGGGTCCCAGAGCCACCCTGCAAGCATTTAATAAAACTCAGCAATAATGCCTTTTTGCTAGTCTTTCTCATGCGCTCCCTCAGCCTTTTTCCAAAGGGATAAGAGGTGTGACATTTCTTTATTTAACAGGTAATGAGTTTGTGGCATGGAAAAATTAAAGCTCAAATCAGTTGGGTTACATTCTAAGAATTTTTTTTTCTTATTGCACTAATGCAGCTCAATCCTTCCTATACCATTTTTTGACTCAAAACTGCGATGTTACTAAATTTCAACAAATCTTATACAACACCCAAATGTATAAAGAAAATGCCTGCTTGTGACACTCTGTTTTGAAACGACGCTACGCTTCAAAGAGCAAGATCATGCTAAAATTGGCCAAACCCAGCCACGTGACTTACAGTTCTATTTCCCTTCTGCTTTGTGTAAATACACGTTTTTTTTACCTGCAAAATTATTTTAATTTTCCATCTGAGCCACAGGTTTCTCTCAACCTAATGAAAACTCTGGGTGTGAGAAAGCCATTACCTAGCTAATTCCACCTAAAGCTCTGTTTTAAACAAGAATGATGTTTCCTGGTTTGTATCTCACTACAAACACCTTGTTCCTGATACTGGGTGGCTGCAAACAGCGAGCTCCCTCCCAGGAGATGCCTGTACTCAGGATGACACAGTGCAGATGGAGCAAAACCAGAAAATCTGCCTCCGCAACAGGTCTCCAAACACAGCCCCTACTTCTCCAGTTTCCCAGGAGCCACTCACTGCCTGGGGGCTCAGGAGCTCTCTCGAACTTCACCTGGTGGTTTCTAATCATTTGGGAGCTGCTACAGGGTGCTCTCCAGCTCTAAAACCTAAAATTTGCCTGAAGGAAGGTAGAACTGTGTTTTTGGAGAAGAAGAAGGAAATACAGTAGAAGAAATGTTTAAGGGATTAGAGAAGGTAGAAGTGGCACAGAAGTTAATGAAATAAAAGCCAAAACAAATGTTTATAAGTTTTTAAATAACAACACTGTGCAGCAGCCAGCAGGCAGACCCCATACTGAAGAGCGTAAAACCAAACTATACAAAGCCAGCAGAGAACTGGTAGTTAAACTGCATGGTCTGCTAGCCCTTTGAACCACTATCATAGAAAAATACCACAAGAGCATGATGTCGGCCACCAGAGGATGCCGACACCAACAGCTGCAGGTTGATAACTGATGTAGAGCATAAAGGCAGCCAGCAATTCCAACTCAGATCCAGTTACAGGAGCTGTGCCAGGGAAAGGACTGGCTCAGGCGTGGGTGGATGGTCCAAGTCCCTCATCTGCTCTGCTGGTTTTGGCTAGGATAGAGTTAATAACATGGAGATGCTTTCCTTACTGATAAGCAGTACTCAGACAGAGTCAAAGCCTTTCCTGCTTCTCACCCCATCCCACAAGTGATGCTAAACGTATAAAGGTGAGGAAATTTGAGTTTTATCCCTTGTGTTCAAAGTAACTATTAGGTGTGATGAATCCTGGCTTTCCTGGGGATTACTGAACAGTTCCTGACAATGGGAAGTACTGAATAAATTCCTTGTTTCATTTTGCTTGTATGTGTGGGTTTTGCTTTAAATAGTTTCTGCCTCAACCCATGAATATTCTCACTTTTACCCTTCTGACTGTTTCCCCCATCCCACCAGGGGGAAGTGAACAAGCCACTGTGTGGAGCTTTAGTTGCTGGCTACGGTTACACCATGACACCTGCCAATGTGTGATTCCTGCATCTCCTGCAGCCCAGCAGCTCCCAGGTCCCTGGGGAGCATCCTTTAGGAGCTGCTGTGTGCTTCCCAACCCCAAGTCAGGCCCTGGAAACCAAAACCACTGTGGTTTTTTGCTAATTTCTCTCTGTTTTTCAATTCTCTGAAAGACATGGACCGCCTCTTTGCAGTCTGGCTTCACCTGCAGCAGTCTCATACTGCTTGACCTTTGTAAACATTTTTGGGTTTGGAAGTGAAGGAAATGTAATTATTTGGTAGTTGAGGCATTATGAGTGGTAAGCGCTAAGTCAAGAAACTACATGTGCAGCCAGGAAAGAGAGGGAACTGTAAACTATGCCATTCCAGATAAATATCAATTAAGAGCATGTTCTATTAACCCCAAGACCTGATTCTTTTCTTCCTTCATTTCAATCCAAGTTGCTTAAATATATCAAAAAAGGAACATTTCGGTAGGGGGCAGGGGACGTGTCTTTATCAAGATCACAATTAGCTTTCAGAAACAAGTAACAGAATCATATTGCCTCTCTGTGGATGTTTTGCCAGGTCACAGCGTGTAGCCGTCCACTGGATGCAACTCATCCCCCAGCATGCTGCTGGAGAGAGAGCGAGGCAGCAGTGCCTTGGGGAGAAAGTTCTGCACAGGCAGATGCTGCTGCAGGATGGGGGAGAAGCTCTGAGCTCTCCATTGCTGTAGTGGCTCTATCTAGCCCTGGATCTTCACCTGCAAATCCAGCCCACGCCATTTGAGTCAACCAGCCATTTCCCATCTCCTCTCTTCTGACATTTATCAACACGGCATAACCACTCCCCTCCTTTCACCGCAGCTGCCCACCTTCTGGCCAGAGAAGTGCCACAGGTCCCCAGCAGAGGGTCTCTCCTTGTGAACATGACGGTGCCAAGGACCATCCAAACCAGAGTTCATCCTACTGCTCAGTAGTAGCAGAAGGAGAAGGGGCCACTGATGCAAGACAGACTCTGAAGGAGGCGTCCTTTGGACAAAATCCCCCCCTCCCTCCCACATACAAATTCAGGTAACAATAGATGCACGTGCTGCCAGGAAGAGACATGAGTTGCTTTTGCGACCTCCACCCTTTCCCTGACACCTGCACAAGAGTCTGATACTCCTCCCAACTTAGAGATCTGCCAGGAGCCACACAACCCCATGCAGCATCTCTTTAGCAAGACCCCAAACACAGCAGCACAGTCAGCTCCTGTGATATTAGGGTAACGGGACAAACCCAAACCCACCGAGCAGATGCAGGGGCAGAGCTGCAAAACCCCATTTGGTGATGACAATGTTTCCAGTGTTAACCCTCAACTCACTGCTCAGCTCACTCCTTGGGGATAGAGTAGAAAGCAGAAATGTCTGGAGCCACTGCACGGAGCCAGTCTTCCCCATTACACTAGGAACTAGCCAGCAGCTCATCCCTGAGGACACAAAGGGCTCAGGCCACCACTCTGCCTCTGAGCCCATGGTTTTGTTCCTCAGCTACCTTCAGCCAGGACATCCTGGAATGGGCACAGGACAGCAGAGTTGCCTATCCGGTGTCAGGGCACATCAAGCTAAATTTTCTCAGCAGCCACGTAAGCTCCACCAGGTTTCCAGAGAGCTCCAATTCAGTACTTGGAACAAGCACACAGTCATTTATCTATGCTGCAGCGTGGGGGCTGGAAAAGCTGGAGTGGTCTCCCTGAACAGTGAATACCACAGTCGTGTTCCACAGCTCTCTAGAAAGCTGCCTTCTGGTTTACCATTTTGAAAATGTGCCACAGCTGCTATTTTCAGAGACAGTACTGTCAGAAAGCTGTAGCCCTACAGCCCTGCTACCATGCTGCAAAAACTGACTGTCCACATTGACTCCGCTCGGAGCATGCACAAATAAACACCCACTCTGCCTTTATAAAGAACTTATTCCAGGAGCCCCCACTAGCGGTGTTCACTGGGCGAAGGGCACAAAGTGTGTCTGTGACTCTACTACAGCATTTAACAGAGATGTAAAGTCAAATCAGCCTTTAGAAAGGCTGTGTTTTTTCCATATTCTGCTACATATCAGTGCAAGGAAAAGGCAAAATGATAGAAGCAGTAGTTTGCTTTAGGCTCAGAAAGCTTAATATATTAATACAAAGAATATTGTGTTAGCTAGCAAAGAGACAAACCGTGCATTGAACAGTAGAACAGAGAGAAAGGTGTGGCTCCTTGATAGACTGCAGTGTGTGCAGCCCAAGTACAGATCAGGTGATTTTGGTACAGGTCACTGCACAAGAGACTTCCAAGACTATGGCACAACAGTAGTGCAGCCGTGCAGTGATGCTAGGACAGAACACGGGAACACGGAGCATACGGAGCTGTATGTGTATTTAAAGGTTAGTTCTCTGAACTGCTTTCCCTGAACTTCCCTCTCGGTCATCTTCTGCCAAGCCACAGAGTTTGCAAATATGAAAGGGATGTCAATCTCTCTCATGTTTTGCTTGTTAAAATTCTTGCTTTCGTTTTAATAACAATAAATCACTGTTTGGCCTCAGCTGTGTGGGAGTAGGAAACTCCCAGAAATAACATGCACATGACTGTTCAGGGGGATGGATCAAACTGAATGAATGCCAGGGAGATGAAACAAACACCTACCTGGTCACCACGCTATCTGGCAGTTCACAGCGTGCCCATTTTGGGAGGAGAAAGAAGGAAAATAAGACCAAGCGAGTTTGCACTATGTCCTCAACATAATGAGACTCATGATCATGTTTGTCTCTCACAGGAGTAAGATGCTTACGATCTCTTCAGCGTCTGCGGGAGCTCTGCTCCCCACACTGCCATGGTCAAACTACTGAGCCTTTTTTTGCAACAGATATCTTATCTGTTAAAATATGCAATATCTGGAATTACTCTGCTAAATTCAACAAAGCAAGATAGGAAAGAAGGAAGGAAGAAAATCTTCATTTCTGTATTTTCAGAACCCAAGCTTTTGGTTTATTATTTCAAAACATTTCATTTAGAAGTATACCCAAAAGTTACAGAAAAATACACATATAAAAATCCTTCAAATGAAATTACATCCATTTTTTTCCCCAAAAACCCCAATTATATCAGTCAACGATAAACTGATTTATATGGATCTTCTATTTTGTAAGGAGGAAAAATAATCACTCATGAAGCTCTTTTTACTCTGGCTTTTCCATTTGGCTGATGACAGAGGAATCAATCATTTGCATTGCTCTAATGGTGAACCTCCGCCACTGGCTAATGATTTGCACCGTTTCCACAAGCACAGCTACCCCTGAGGCCACAGGGAGAGAAGATATCCATCCCTCTAGGAGTTTGGATTACTTCCATGGATTTTCTTGGCATCAGTGACACCCAGTCCAAAACTAGTACGAAGTGGCTTACTGACTGACATGCTCACTCGCAAGCTGAACTGACAAGCGGGCTGGCCACTGAGTTTTCCATGCTCTGGAGTAAGCTGGGAACCTGCAGTTCTTCCCCAGATTTTAGAGCCGAAGAGCTCAGGGTTGCTATCTGAACCTCTCTTTCCCAGTAACAAAGCACAGACACACACCGTGACAGTCACCACAGCTGCAAGTCACGAACGTGTGTGATACCACCCCCAGGGATCAATTTGATAAAGTGAAACCCATCTGCCAAGCTGTCAAGAGCAGGAGGGAGCCTTTTCCCCCCTTTCTGATTATTTCAGCATTCATTAGCACCAGTGGATGCAGAAGGAGCTTACGGTACCAATGGGAAGACTTCTCTGACAACAGTCTGCCGCAAACAAGGGGGACACACGCCCTTCCCCTTGACATTATCTAAGCTCGTGTTTGGCCAGCCACTTGGCACACGTGCCCTCATCTCGGCTAGTACTTCGAACAGCTCTTACTGGCAAGGAGATGTCAAGATTTCCAGGCATTTACATTCCCTCCAGACACTCCTAAAAGACAGGGCACAGCAACTCCTGCAGAGGAGCAGGCAGAAGAATGCGACGGAGCCCTCCTTGGCTGGGCACGTGCCCAGACACGCAAACACACGCTATGGAAAAGTGCTGGGATCCAGCCTGAATCCCAGTGCAGACAACAGCTATGTGCTGAGATAATGCAGCCAGCATTAGGACACTGTAGCAACAGAGGGGACAAATTCCACAGGTTAGGCAGATATTACAGCTGTTCAGAGACAAGCCACTGCGTAAAAGCAGGCAAGGGCTATAACAAATTTAATGGGAAGCTAAAAAGGTGGTTTTTTACCATGAGCTTCAATCATCATTTTCACCCTGCATGAAATCAGAAAGGACTTCAGGACTTAACTCGTGGAATTTAACAGCTTGCAGAGATGACAGACTTTTCAAGTGTTTTAAATGAATCTCCGAATGAACAAAGTCCTTCTGTGTCCTTCAACTAAAGTTGCTCTTAGATTTTGCTTATACTGCTGCAAAAATATCTACATACGTATATTTTAAATTTCAAATCTCTACTTATTATTCAAAACTAGAAATACTGAAAAGGGGAAAAATTTTAAGTTAGCGCTTTATTTTTCTGTGAGCCATTTCCTTCACTGTGGAAAAAGCCTTTAGATCTCCTTAAGGAAATGCACCCTTTCCCTGAAGGAGCACAAAATACATATCAGACAGAAGAAAAACAGACCAAAACAACGCAGATTTTAAAATTTTTTTTTCCCAGGGTATAAAACGTGTTTGAGACTGATCTACGCATTCTGAGGTGGAAACTCAACTAAAGAAGCAATGCCTGAAGGGCCAGAGACAATGCTACGCAGTGCCTGGTGTTGCCTGACCCACAGCTACCTGAATTCAAATACGATTTCCCCAGTTAACAACACCCTTTCAGTTGTTTTTACTCAAAATTCCTCCACCCCTCTCCCCAGATACTGTGCCTGATGCTCCAGCCCATTTCCCTTCATGAAAGGCCCCCAGACTCCTCAGTTTTGCCGTTCAGTGACTATGGCATGAGGGAAGGCCAGCTCCACCCCAGGTCTCCGTGGTGAGCTCTGCCCAAGACTATGGCCAGTGGAGCAGTAGCCACAGCTTTCACAAACAAGTTGCACCCACCAGCCCAGGGCTTCCAGCCTGTTACAAAACATCTGAAGAAGTGAAAAGCCTGGATGCTTTAATTCAGCCACAAAGAGGATAAAACTCCTAGGTTCAACCATTTGTTGGCAGAGAAGTCATGTAGAGAGAACTCCTTTGTCTAGTCTTCTGCATTCAACTCTATCATTCACTGATGAAGGATCCATCTCTTGAACCTGCACCAAAAAGCCACGCCATACAGCAATTTCTTTTGAAACCTCTACCAAGTTGCTATGGTAAGAGAAAAATATATAATCTAATGTTTTCTAGCTGTACCTTATACATCCAAATATACAGATGCTGTTCAACACACACATACTTCGCTTGGCACCTGCACAATTGCAGCCAGTGACCTGTATTAATTTATGATAATGGCATTAAGCCCACTTGTCCAAATTTCAGCTTACTCCATTGCACTCAGCACCCTTATTTGCCCCATCTTAAACTGATAAATCATCTCTAAGCCAAACTCACACAAGAGAGGTAAAAACCACACAGCATGCAAGTAAGAGCTGCCCTTGCCCATCAGAAAAGCAGAAGAAAAAAAGCGCTCAGCTTAAAACATGGTGCCTCTTGCAATCAACAAATGAGATATTTCTGCAGTCTATTTTCCCTAGGAGCTGATAGCTTTAATTATACAAGATGTCCCTGCATGGACCTGGTACCCTACAGCTTGACAAAACCCACAACTATTCATGCCCTCTGCCGAGCAAGCCTGAACTGCTACCAGGTGGGAATTCTGTCTTCCCTCATGAGAGCGGGAGTATTTCACTCTCACTGTGCCGAGACTGCAAAGTGGAGCACAAGGTGCCAGCCAGTGCAAAGTAACTCTGCTTGAGGGCATTTCTATTAAATATTTTAGTTACGGCACTGTTTGAGCTACGTATTCAAAACACTTAAATGATGTAAGCTTACACAGTCACTTTTACAAAAACAAGGACCAAAGGAAACCTGAAGCACCAATGGAATTATATTTTCGTAATGGTGCAAGTTGCTACAGCTCCACCATTGCTGCATCGTAAGCAAACTGGCAGCGGGGGTCCCAAAGCTCAGCATGCTGGAAGGAGCGTCAGGAACTAGGTCTCTGTGTCAGATAACTGCTTTGTGTCTTGCTATTGCCTTCTGTAAAATGCGAAGAATCCTCACCATTTGGTAGAGCTTGTTGAGCACCACTGACGAACATCACTCTGTAAATATTAAGAGTTTTGACAGTTACTCCCCACAGTCGTAAACCGAGGTCACGTTTAAAAAGGCAAAAGCAGTTCCCCTAGCGCTGCACCACTTCCAAATGGGATTGTGCCCCTTTTGAACAGGGATGATTCTCATGTTCTTTTCACTGCCTTGCTAGTTTCTACTGAGCCAGCGTGTCAATAAGTACACATAATCACTGGGGTTGTGGGTCACTGCACAATGTATGCACATTTCTTTAAACCAGTTTAAATTAATTTGCATGCCATTTTCTATGCAGAAGAGCGCCTCTGCAATGAATAAGTTATCTGGGTACAATACACTCTCTGAACAAACAATCCAAATAGCAACAAACCCAGTGGCATGCTGCCTTCTGAGCAGCTCACCTGAGCTCAGAAATAGGATGCACCAGTGAAAGAAATCTCTATTTAAAAGATGGATACAGGATCAGACACAGTCCACAGCCTAGGAAAGGATACATAATTTTTTTTTAAAGCAACTTAATTCCTCTACTCTAATTTTATAAAATGATTGCAGTACTGGTTATGAGTTGACTGACAGCTCTAAAGACTGAACATTTCTATTTTTACAGCACTGAGAATCATCGATCCTTCTTTTAAGTCAATAAAAAGTCTTCCTTAAATCACTACGGTCCATAGGTTATTGAACACCTGCCTCAGTATGAAAGTCTGTGCGAGTTGAGAGAATTCTTCGAATTCATCAATTCTTCAGAGGCATTTAGTGAGTCCAAAGGAAGCGGAATTGGACCTGTGCAGCTGGGAGTGCTGTGGCAGGGACAACAAAAAGCCTCACCAACCACACCCTGCTGTAAAAGTCATTCAAACTTTAAAGAGACAAAGCATCTTGAAATCCGGGTAACAGGTGTAGACTTCCCAGCCCTTTTAGTCCTTGAAGGACGTCGCTACTAAGTAGCAGATGGAAATGGGGAGAAAAAAAGGAACAGCAAAATATTCAGTGAAACTTCCAGGTCCCACTCTTGATCTTACAAAATATGATTCCTGACACAAACTGACCACACTTTATGGGCAAGAACCATCTTTTGCTCAGGGCTCTCAGCTGAACGTATTTAGGATTGGTCCAGCAAGTTACCACTCATCATAACTTGAGAACAACAACAAAGAAGCAAGCAATGCTTTTTTCTCTTTGAATCTTTCAAGTCATGCTGTATTTCAGTTATTTTGCATTCTCTTTTAGTAACTGCTTTAAACCAGACTGTTAAAGGGTCTGGTTTTCACAGTCTAACCCATGCATTGCTAGTCTTGAAGCATTTTGCTAGCTAAATATAGTTCGTGCCCCACAACCTGTGAATCAGGAGCGCTGACAGCAATCCAGAGGAATTATTTTTTCCCCTTTTGTTAACAACAGTAAGTAGCCTTCTATAGTGAGGCTCTCCTAATTTTTTTCGTCCCTCTCTTGAGTACAGGTCACATACCTCAACCTACAGACCTGAAGAGCAGCCACCTTGCTATAAAGTCACGACTGACAGAATTTGGATGTGGAAAAGGTGCTTCATGAAGAGACTAATCAACAAACAAAACATGAATGTATATGGAAAGCACAGGAGAATGACACAAACTGGTGGTACAACACAAAGAGTTTAGTAAATAAGTATCACTCTTTTAACCAGGATACTAATGGACACCTGATAAAAGTACATGTTCACTGAGGATTCTCAAACCAATCTGTCTTCTTACCTTAGCGGTGACCTATAGCAGTGAAAAAAATAAAGGTAGAAGTAAATAATAATTCCACTGAGAAATCGCAGAGGGCCTAGTCTTGCCAGGTACCGAGTTCTTGCATCTACCAAGGACAGCTGAGAGCTCGAAGTGCTGCTCAGAACTGAAACTGGGTGGTGGGAATTCATCATGGAAATGTGAGCAACACGTACGCTACGGCTGAAGTTTTCCACAAGGAACCAAAACTGAGCAAGCACACAAAAAGACGGCGAAAGGGGAATTAAAAAATAAAAAAAGACTGCCCTAAAATGCATTTCTCAGTCCTCGCAAGCTCACTTTTAGGTGCAACAGTCGTGCAGCTGCCAACTGCAAAGCTTTCTGAGCTAATGAAATTCCCTATGCAACTCCCCTCGAGAAGTAGCACTTGATGGATCTAGTTATCAAACGGCCACAATTCTAATTGATCCTCAGTTTATCGATTTCCTTGTCACTATGCAAAAAAATAAGAGGAGACCGTTTAAGAAGCCTGCCCACGGGGAGGTGGAAAAACACAGTTCGGGGCGAGGCTGGCACGGAGGATGCTGTCGGGTCCCCCTCGGGCTGAGGGACGCTGGAGGCTGCTCGGCGTCCTCCCACCGCAGCATCCCGGGCAAGGAGACCCGCCGGGACCAAGGGAAAGCGGAGCCATCCCGTTCCCAGACGGCCCCCGGAGCCGGCAGCCCCCTCCCCGCCTCCACCCGCCCCGGGCGCGTCCCGGCGGGTCCCCGCGGCCCCGGCCCGTCGTACTCACCCGGTCTCCTCCTCACCGGCCTTTTCCTGCCGCTGCAGAAGCGCACTTTGCTGAAGACCCCCAGGACGTGCCTCTCGCAGAGGGAGCGCCCGTCCTTGCTGGGGCTGGAGCGGCGCTTGGAGGCGGACACCCGGTCGCTGTTGGACTCCCTCGCCTGCCGCTTCTGCCGGATCAACGAGCTGGCGATAGCCGCTGCCATCGCCGCTCATGGGCGCCCCGCGCCGCAGCTCCGAGTCCCCGGCGAGCGCTCAGCCGGCCAGGCGGAGCAGGGCGCCCGGGAGAACGAGCATGTCCCGCCGCCGGGCCCCGCCGCCCATGGGTCCCGTCCCCGGGGGAGCGCGGAGACCTTCCCCGGGCCGCGCCTCGGCGAGTCCGGGAGGCGTCCGAAGGGACAGGCGGGTAGCGGAGAGGAGGACGCGCGGGTCCCCGCGGTGCGGCGCGGCTCCTCCGCCCCCCCCCGCCCCGGCCGAGTCAGAGCCCCCTCGGGCCGCGGGCGGCGCTGGCCCCAGCGCGGAGGCTGCGAGGCGCGGCGCACATGGAGGCGGCTCCGCTCCGCACCCGCGCTCAGGGCGAGCCGCGCCGCATTTCTGTTCGCACTCCTCCTCTTCCTCTCTTCCCCGCGGGCGGGAGGAGAAGGGGGAAAAAAAGCCGCGGGGAGAAAAAGGCAGGCGAACAAATACAATTAAAAATAGAAAATTAAAAAAGATTAAAAAAAAAAAAGCGAAACCGCCAACCTCAACTCAAAAAACAACAACNTGGAAAGCACAGGAGAATGACACAAACTGGTGGTACAACACAAAGAGTTTAGTAAATAAGTATCACTCTTTTAACCAGGATACTAATGGACACCTGATAAAAGTACATGTTCACTGAGGATTCTCAAACCAATCTGTCTTCTTACCTTAGCGGTGACCTATAGCAGTGAAAAAAATAAAGGTAGAAGTAAATAATAATTCCACTGAGAAATCGCAGAGGGCCTAGTCTTGCCAGGTACCGAGTTCTTGCATCTACCAAGGACAGCTGAGAGCTCGAAGTGCTGCTCAGAACTGAAACTGGGTGGTGGGAATTCATCATGGAAATGTGAGCAACACGTACGCTACGGCTGAAGTTTTCCACAAGGAACCAAAACTGAGCAAGCACACAAAAAGACGGCGAAAGGGGAATTAAAAAATAAAAAAAGACTGCCCTAAAATGCATTTCTCAGTCCTCGCAAGCTCACTTTTAGGTGCAACAGTCGTGCAGCTGCCAACTGCAAAGCTTTCTGAGCTAATGAAATTCCCTATGCAACTCCCCTCGAGAAGTAGCACTTGATGGATCTAGTTATCAAACGGCCACAATTCTAATTGATCCTCAGTTTATCGATTTCCTTGTCACTATGCAAAAAAATAAGAGGAGACCGTTTAAGAAGCCTGCCCACGGGGAGGTGGAAAAACACAGTTCGGGGCGAGGCTGGCACGGAGGATGCTGTCGGGTCCCCCTCGGGCTGAGGGACGCTGGAGGCTGCTCGGCGTCCTCCCACCGCAGCATCCCGGGCAAGGAGACCCGCCGGGACCAAGGGAAAGCGGAGCCATCCCGTTCCCAGACGGCCCCCGGAGCCGGCAGCCCCCTCCCCGCCTCCACCCGCCCCGGGCGCGTCCCGGCGGGTCCCCGCGGCCCCGGCCCGTCGTACTCACCCGGTCTCCTCCTCACCGGCCTTTTCCTGCCGCTGCAGAAGCGCACTTTGCTGAAGACCCCCAGGACGTGCCTCTCGCAGAGGGAGCGCCCGTCCTTGCTGGGGCTGGAGCGGCGCTTGGAGGCGGACACCCGGTCGCTGTTGGACTCCCTCG
The DNA here is from genome assembly GCA_013389865.1 of Piaya cayana. Taxonomy (NCBI): domain Eukaryota; kingdom Metazoa; phylum Chordata; class Aves; order Cuculiformes; family Coccyzidae; genus Piaya; species Piaya cayana. The sequence continues at coordinate 117,976 of WAAB01022458.1, forward strand.
CCTGCCGCTTCTGCCGGATCAACGAGCTGGCGATAGCCGCTGCCATCGCCGCTCATGGGCGCCCCGCGCCGCAGCTCCGAGTCCCCGGCGAGCGCTCAGCCGGCCAGGCGGAGCAGGGCGCCCGGGAGAACGAGCATGTCCCGCCGCCGGGCCCCGCCGCCCATGGGTCCCGTCCCCGGGGGAGCGCGGAGACCTTCCCCGGGCCGCGCCTCGGCGAGTCCGGGAGGCGTCCGAAGGGACAGGCGGGTAGCGGAGAGGAGGACGCGCGGGTCCCCGCGGTGCGGCGCGGCTCCTCCGCCCCCCCCCGNCCCGGGCGCGGGCTCACATCGCCGCAGCTGCGCGCCCCGCGCTCACAGCGCCACGGCCCGCGCAGCCCCGCTCGCCGCCCGCAGCCCGGCTCGCCCCGACGGCAGCTCCCACATCGTCCGGCCCGGAGAGAGGCCGTTCGGCTCCGGGGCGGCCCCGGGCCCGGCTGCCGCGGCGGGAGGAGCGAGACGCGAGCGCGGGGAGGAGGCCGAGGGGGCGGGGAGGGTGCGGCTGTCGCTCCGCTCGGCTCCGCGCGGGGCTCAGGACGCTCCGCGGTGCCGCCCGACGGCGGCGGCGGGGCGGGGAGGAGCCGCCCGCATCCTCCGGGCCGGCCCGGGAGGGGCGAGGCGGGGGAAGGAGGGGCCGGGGAAGCCCCCCCCCCCGCGGACGCCCACGCCGGCGGGGGAGCCCCGCAGCGGCCGGGGGGGAGCCGGGCTCCGGGAGAATTGCAGCTGCTCCCGCTCGCCCTTCCCCTACGCAATCCTACGTGATCGAGGTGCGGATGAGACCGACAGAGCGGAGCGACTGCGGCTCCGCGGAGGCTCGGACGGGCTTCCCCGAGCCGGAGCCGCAGCCCCGCCCGCCCCCTCGCCCCGAGGAAGCCGCCGGGCTTTCCCTTTTTCTTTCTCCGTGGTTTTCCCCCCTTCCCTCGGCGCCCCGAGGGCTGCGGGGTCGCTGCCTCGTCGGGGCGGGCGCCGCCCGGCTGCCCCTGGGAGCCGCGATCCCGAGGGGCCACCGGCTGATCCAGAGAAATGAGGGTTGGTGCTGCTGTGAGAGCGGCGCTCCCCGGGTTTCAGGTTCGAGGAGCGGCTAAGGAGCGCGGGGGGGGATGAGGGAGATGCCCGGGGGAGCGCGCAGTGAGCGGGGCGGGGGGACGAGGTAACTCAGCCGGGACCAGACCTGCCCCAGCAGCGCTTCGGCGAGAACCAGAGGGCAGGACACGACTAATGTTGCCCTGAGAGTGCTGGGATGAAGCTCGCGCCCAGCTGAAGAGGGCACTTCAAACCAGTCGGTGGGAATTACCAGCTTGCAAAATAATCTTTGTAACTAGTTCTTGCAAGAACTTCAGCTCTGAACTATTTTAATGTATTAGGAAAAAAAAAAACCAAACAACAGAAGCAACTACCCGCTATACCTGTAAAGATGAGCCAAACTCTGGCATTACTTCTTCAGTTTCACTCTTAAGCCCTACACATGCCAAAATAAGGCGGAATCAGGTTCTCCAGGGGAGAACAGGGGAGAAAGGTATTCAAAATAATTTGGAAGATGTAAATATTTGGCTATTTTTAACCGTTGCCACCTTTTTTTTTTTAACAGAATTCACTGTCCCAATCAATAAAGATTTTTCTTTCCTTTCTTGTAACTAAAATGCTTCATATTTTAATTTTCTCTGCCGGATTATTTCACTTGACATCAAAGAACGTTGCAGTATAAGGTAGAGGCATGGCCTAAAGAAAGCTGTCTGCAATCAGAGAATCACTGTCTGAACTGCCGGTGAATTATCCAAAGCTTCATCTTCAAAGGATGTAAGCAAATCTGATATCTTCCCAAGAAAGAGGTTTTCCATCTGTATATAAAGATACTTCCTTGTGCCTGTAGTCTTCAAATCTCTGGTAGAAGAATGCTGTTTTATCTCCCCATATTAGATAAGTCTCCGTTATTTTGACACGCAACTAATTTGTTTTCTTGTGGAGCCGTAAACTAGGAGCAGCAGCTCTGCGCTTAAAAATGATCCTAATCAGTGATAAAGTTGGTCACAGCATTTTTAATTTTTTTTTTTGTTGTTATTTGTGGATCTGAAAAGAGGGCTGCTGCAACTCTAAGAAGAAACACTTCTCTCAGGTCTCTCCACTTCTGCAGTGATGGAATTAAATTAAAGAAGAACTTGTGAAATTTAATATAATGTTGCATTTGCTAACACACGGGTCTGTCTGTATTTATAGACAGCCCAGGAGCCCTGGGGGTTTGGTTCTGAACGCAGGCACAGTGCCATCAACTCCTGGTGACATTACTGGCATGCACATCTGCTCTGCACCACTCTGGATCATGCCCCAGCTTAACAAAATTTTCTGAAGAAAATTTTTCTTTTATAAACACCAAGCAATCCCAGAGTGGTCTTGAGCTGGAGAACTAAGAGCCGATCTCATCATGCTCCTGCACTCTCATTCTTGCAGGTGAAACATTACCTGTAGTGGGCTGCCAGGTGAAACCGGAAAACTCTTCCATGTTTATTGGCCTCTACCATTGGAAGGTCTCTCCTTCAGCTTCCAGTTAGGTAAACAGGGCTCAAAATATCTCCCATGTTCACTGTATAAGCTACTCCTCTTCGAGTGCAGAGCAGCCTACGTTGTTCCATATCAATTAGCCACTGATGAAACCAGGGACTCCATTCCTTGTTGCCACCGATGGGACCAAAGTGGTCAATATGATATTTTTCCTTAAGGTGCTTAATTTGATACACACACACACACAATATATAATAATCTCTATATTATATAATTATGAAGGCATTTTTTTCTCCCCTGCCTCCTCTACCTTGGAGGCCCTCCTCACCTCCAGTCCCAGTCTGGAAAGCTGCACAGTGTGCATTATGAAGAGAGAAGGAGATAATAGCACTGATTCATAAAATGAACAAGCAAGACAGCGTTTTGATCATGCTGGAGAGACACACCAATGCTCCTCCTGCAGTCTGTGGAGGACGGCCCCATCCTGCTCACAGGAGCAGGCAGAGTCAGACTCCCCATGGCTGTTGAAGAACCAAACTCACAGAACATATTAAATATCCCCATTCCACCTTAACCATACAGGAGCTTATGGATTAGGTGCTCGCTGTGGAAGGAGACGAATATAAGCATTTCAAGACACTGTAATTTTTGAGGTTTTGTTCACATGATAAATAAGCTCTTCTGTCCTCAGCGCTGAAGTTTAAAATGAAGGCCTGGCTGACTTTCAGGGCTTTGGTGGCTTGAACAGAGAAAGGATCTAGAACTGCATTCCCTTACCTTCCTAAACGGAACAAATCTATCTAGGTCAAAAGGGAGGTTACTGGCATCTTTCCTTAGCAAAGTGCAATAATTCCCGCAGGGTTGCTAACAGAATATCCTGTTTATTTTTCATAAAGCCTTCAAAAGCCATGGGCTGTATTTTGTAGAGTCAGTCATTAGGCATACCTCTGCTTTACTAATTCTGTACACACAGAGCTAACTACAAATGAACATGTATGCAGGTTTTCTTGCTGTTTTATCTGCATAGCCACTGAAAATGCTTACATGAATGTTAAGGGAGAAATATAAATTTAATACCACTTTAAAATGTATGTGTGTATTACCGTAGTTTAATGGAGAAAAGAAAGATGCCCATCTCCAACCAATAATTATGAATGGCCTAATTCACCATTTTACAGCAGCATAGCAACAACTCTCTTCCAATAGGAAGGCACTGTTGAGTTTGAAATTCTGCATGCAGACAGACACCTCTTAAGAATTGTACCCAATTTCCACGCTGTGTATATTACATCTAAAATGTGCATTGCCAGGGCTGCTTATTAAGCAAAATTAAACCCATATCCATGTTTTATTAACTTTATTCTTTACAAGGTAGCCCCTTGTTGCATGTCTAGCATAATTAAAATTCATGCAGCTTTGGCATTCCCCAGTCTCTGTGCGTGGGTGGACTTATTTAAAAAAAAAACATGCCTGGGTAACCTGATAAAGAAAAGACCTTACAGTATTTTGCTCTTTTTGTGTGCAGGGTAATTCTGTTTACAATGCATGGGTTTATATCTGTGTTTGGATGCCTAATAAGTATTCACATGGCCACTTAGAAATATGCTGTTCGGGGAGAGAGATCTGGCCCTAAAACAGCAGCAGAGTACAAAAACTGGCTGGCTTTCTGGGCTTTTCTCGCAAAGCTGAGCTCTGAGCTGACTAGGCCTTTTAATAAACACAGAAGAGGCTGCATCATCTGATTGCTATATTAAAATAATTTATTTAATGGGCCTCTCACTCCCATTTTTGGCTTCAAAAATTCAATTAAAACAAAATTTGCAACTCATCATGAGGAATATTCATTAATCTATGGGATGCCCTTAAAACCAGCTCTAGCCTAGGGAGAAGTTGGGCTGGTCTGTGCCTTAAAGCAAGAGGCAGGTAAGCAGCTGTGCAAATTGGAGATTGAAACCACTACTCCAAAAACTGCACCACAAGCAGCACCAAAGCAACAAAATCAAGGGTGGCCCAGAAAAAAGAAAGGATTTCTTCTTAACAGAAGGTTTCATTTCTCCTTGGTGACTTGTTGGCTCTACTGGGTGGATGCAGGGGAACACAAGAAAGTTTCACTTTCGCTAAGGCAGTTGTGGTTGTCTAGGAACGAAAATGCCGTGATGCATTTCTCTTCAAGAAGCCTCCTGTATGGCTGAACAGACTGTCTCCTGGGTTCTGGAAGCAACTGCCAGGAACAGCAAGAAACTACATGGTCTAGGGTCCATTCTGCAGCCTATGCCTTGGTGCAAAAGTCATCTCCCTGAAACCAAGCCTGAAAAAGAGGACTAGCAGGGTGCAACTGAAACTGTTCCTACATAGGAAGAGAGACCTCCTTACATATAGGTCAGTGCCTGTCCCACACACCAGAGCAAGACCTGGGGCTTGTTCAAGATGAGGTCATCTCAAAGCTGCTGTAACCACCCGATTTCAACAGTCCTGTGCATCAACCATTCAGCCATTGCCTTCCCCCATGGGATCAAGGCAGGAAAAACTGCTGTCCTTGCAATGATGTGCTTCAGTTGTGGCTTCATTAGTGGCCGGAGTCCAACAGAAAGAGCCTGCAAACACCTGCCCAGTGACAGCAGCTGTTAGGGCAATGCAGGGAGGAGACCTCACTGAAGGGTCTCCAGTCAAGGGGCAATGAAAGGATTAGTACATTTGCAGTATATTGTGTGTATATATATATAAAGTACTAGTATATTTGCAGATAACCTTATGCAAAGCAGAGCTGAGCACCCTCTCTTCCTGTGCAAGGGACACAGAAAACCAGATCCTCCAGGCTTAGAAGCACCCACCTAAACATATGGAAAAAACCTCAAGTATCTTCATGCCTGTAGAACAGTTGCTTAATTTAAAAGACAGAACAGACAGCTGCCTTCCTTACTTACTTCCTTCCTCCCTCTGCCTCCTCTTCCTCACTGGGCTTCTCCCAATATCTAGCAATTCCCTCCATCTGCCCCCCCTTAGGTACATTTTCAACTGAGGTTACCCATCTAATAGCACTAAGACACAGGAACTGGAAGGGGAGAAACAGCATGGACTTGATATTTCACAAGTCTGTATTCACAGCAAGAAAGAAAGAGAAAAAGACCACATCCCTTGCGCTTTTAAGGCTGATACCGCAAATGCTGGCAAATACTCTCTAAGACTTGTTTTGGAGTTTTAGAAATCAAGCATCTGTTATCAGCCTGGGCAACACGAGGGAGTGATTGCCATCAATCATGTGCAATGAGACAAAAGCTCAAGGACATAGTTTAGTGGTTGATAGGAACAGTTGGACTTGAGGATCCTGGAGGTCTTTTGCAACCTAGTGATTCTGTGAAAAGATGGTTACAGAATATATTTCCCACTTACATGCATATGTATAATTTTTTTTCCCAGAAAACTTATGCATATTCTATTACTTTCCAAGGTCTAATTTTTAATGTTATTATGAACTTCACAACAGTCAAAACTCTTGCTAATTTGGAACTGGCTCCAGCTCACTGCTTGACCTTGCACTTGAGATAGCAAGAGACTCCAAACATAGGTAATTACAGAAGAAGAGACATTTGTTCAGCACATATCATACTTCACACAAGACTTTATCATCTTCAAAGCATGAACAGTGTCTGGGAAAGCACTGTCTGCATGAAAACATGGTATCAGAGGAAGAAAACATGCTGTCAGAGGTACATTCTGTCTAACTTTCAAAAAATACAATTACTTAGATGAAACTTAACTCCAGCTTAAAGTAAAAATATTCCACTTCTTGTATTAGTAATAGAGAAGGAGCTTGAGGCTGAAAGAGATGAAAAAGCCATCACAGAACAACCCTAGTTGTGAGCCTGAGTCTGAACACACCCACCCTCACCCACCCATGCCCTGCTCAGTGTGACGCACAGACCTAGCCCTCACACGTCATGGTAGCAGCACTTTCACCAACAAGACAACTCCTACAACCTTACCCTCCCTTGGAAAGGTCAGCCGCCACCACTGTTCTCTTTGAATCCTATTTGATGACAGCCTACATTTTGGCCTACGGTTCCAATAATGCAAGTAGTGCCCAGTTCCCATGGACATTGAACCTGGTTGTGTGTGGCTTCACATCTCATCTGCCTGAAGGTGGTCTGGGTGGAGAAGGGAGTGTGACCCCACAGTGCAGTTTCAGGCCCAGGGCCGGCAAACCCCTGGGCTCAAGAGGCTTAGGGGGCTGCCCATGCTTTTTCCCCCTCCTTGAGAGGAGGAAAAGCTGCTCAAGCTGTGTAATCTCCTCACATTATAACCATGCAGCCAGACACAGATTCCAACCAAAGCAGTTTTCAAGCATGTTGGGAAAGCCTCTCAATTTAAAGTTTCCATCAAGCTGACTTTGCTGAAAGTCAAGCAGATCTTTCCTGATTAGATCTCGGCTGAAGCAAAACAGCCCGATTATATGATTGAGAACGATAAATAGAAGGGAGGGAGACGGAACCCCCTATCACTTGCCTCCAGCAGGGACGTGGGACTGTCTGCTTCACAGCAAGCTGATGCCTGGAGATTGAAGACATCAGCCTTCTTAATACAAGTATGTCACACTGGCATAGTCCAAGAGGGGATGAAGGGAAAGAAGCTGTCAAGGAGAAATAACAACCTCGACTCCCTCCAGATCCAGAAATCTCTCTGCGTATAATGGATTCTAACAGACCTGAAGAGGACTTGGAATGTTCCCTTTGCCCAAACTTCACTTGTCCCTTCATCCAGCCTCCAAATCCATAAGAAGACCAGCACCTGCAGCCTGAGCCAGCTCATATCTCAAATCCTGCTGGGTCAGAAGAGCAATGCTTCAATGGGGCAGCCTGTAGCTCGCTCTCCCTGCAAAGGTTCCTCTCCATTTGGACAGCTCATGGGAAATACAGTAACTCTAACAAAACCTGGCACTCCCACTGCCATAAAGCTCTGTAGAATAGGAGTGCTAGGACGTTAATCCTGGCCTCAGGATGCCTCTGAAGTTACATGCATCCAGATTGCATCTTATTTAACCAAACCTGTTGAATTCTCCTGTGTACTGTATGGGTGCACTCAACACTAAATGTAAATATGAGATTACAGCTATGATACACCTAAGACAAGGTTTGAAGAGCATTTCATCCCCCATTGACCTAAAGTGCTGGGTAAAAAAGATCTGGCTGAATATATCACTTCCCCCACATACCTCTGGCCTCCAAACATAGCTCTTGCTATTTGCATTCTAATTTATTTCCCTTCCCGGCAATAAATCAACTTTTGTATCTCTCCAGTAAAATGAAATCCCATGTCATCTCCCTCAGAGTCTCACAGCTATTGCAATCCAGACACCAAGAAAGCTATCAGTGACCTGGAATCAAATCTAAGTTTGTCAAGGATATAAAGGCTAATGCAGTAGAAATTAATGATCAAAGCAGGTCTGGTGAAGAGACTAAACAGAAATTATATTGAAACAGTGTTCATAGAAACACTTCTTGTTTTAACATGACCAGATCAAACCTCAGGTCGCGAACTGTGCAGTCTGTATTCAAGACTTTATACTTTTTCCGCCCCCCCAGAAAGCAATGACTCTGGAAATTGGGAACCATGAAAAGATAGAGCTGAACAGAAGCTTTTTCCACAGGACCACAGCTGGGAGATCCCAAGCTTCCCTTGGGTGCACACACACAGAGCAATAGCAAGCAGAAAAGCTCTGTCACATTTGTACTCAATGTGGCAAACATCAGCGCCACAAAAGACACAGAGTCTGGTTTCCACATTTCAGAAGTGGCATGGAGTAGAACATAGCTCCAAGAGGGTGGGAGGTCTACAAAGAATATAGGTATAGTGAGCGACTCAAGCAGTTCAGCCTCTTTATTGCAGTAATAAGCACATCTACAGGGCATTTGCAAGGGTCCACCCTGTGAAAATGCTCTTGGTACTCAGCTGTATTTAGCCTATTAATACTATGGCCACTAATAGTTTGCTGTTGCTGAAAGTCTGACCATAGAAGAAAAATGGTTGAGATCTTCTGTATCCAGAAGAACACCAGAGGAGACTTGGCCTTGACTGATAAATGCCTCACCTCTCAACAAGAATATTCTCAAAAGCAGGAGCTCTTTCAATCCTGCAACGTCAGAACGAGATCTGGAGGCTGTAAGTCAAAGGCTCATGTTTATTGCTAATAGAAAAGGTAATTCATCAAGAGAACAATATGGCAAAAGTTGTGATGGATTCTCTATCATTTCACCCTAAGAGACAACCTCTTTCAAAAATAGATGAGCTGATGTCATAGCGCACAGGGTACAAAGGACCCTGGAAAGGTCACCCCTGTACTGTGCCAGCAGTACCTTCATCATCGCTGACAAGGTCTGATCCCTGCTTAGGGACATGCAGCAGTGGAAATCCCACAGCTCCCTTGGGAATACTGCTCTGCACCACCCTCAACTGAGAAAGGCTCTTCCTAACATCTAGTCCAAATCCCACTTATCTAGAAGTTTCTTGTCCTGTTGATATGCCTGCTACAGAGGACTTATTGGGCTTGCTCTGTACAGCCCTGACCTAAGTGAATCAAGAGACCAGACTGTGCAATCATAGATAGTCCCTTCTGACTGATTTCTGAGACTCACCTGGCATCAGTCAGTATTAGAGCCAACTTTGTAGGAAATCTTTGGTTCAAAGTTATATTTCTTCCTCATGAGGAAGAAAAATGAGACCTTTTGAAACTCACTATGAAATGCCAGAAGAGCAAGAAAGTACAGTGCTGCAGTTGAACTGGTGGTCTCACCACACAAGAGACCAAGACCCAAATCTCTGCTTTTTGCAGTAGATAGAGCAGTGACATGAAACTGGGTCTTTAAATCACTGCGCAATGGGCTCTTCCTAAATTATTATTTCCTTTCTCCCACGGTTTTGATAAAGTAGCATGTTTGCGAGGGAAAAAAAGCACCACTACCAATTGTCTGGCTGCTCTTTTTACAGGCATCCATCACAGCCTCCCAACCTCTATCACTCATGCATGTCTCCCTGAAACAAATTACAAAATCACCATTAGGGCCTTTTCTGCCTTCAAAACTGCTGAACTCTAGAATTCTAATGTTTAAAGCAGAAGCTGCCATTGCTGCTTGAACCAAGGCTCCTCTGGGGTTTTCCAAGAACAGCTTTTAGACATGGGCAATCCTGTTTGCTTGCATCCTTTACTCTTGAGCTCTCTACAGCTTCTGCCTTGGACAAGGAATACTTATATAATATGATTTTTTTCTTCCTTTCTGGCCAAGCTTGCCTGTTTGCCTGTCCTCTCCCTTCATATGCATGTTTCTTTTCCCACTTCAGGGAAGAGTTAGTGTCTCTTTGGTCTTATTCCATCATGTAACACAAAAAGCATTATTCAGTTAAAGGGCTATTAGAGCCTGCTACAGACAAGTCATTGACTGAATTCAGTGTCCACAGATCACCCCTGCAGAACAGTAGAAAGAAGTGGCTAGAGCAATGCTTTCTGTCAGACACGGAGAAATAGGCAATGGACCTTGCTTACCTATGAAAGTAAATGTCCTGAAACTTTTTTTTTAATAGAGCCAGATCCTTTAGGATGAGTGGACAGGATAGCCTGAGTTTTCCTCTCTATGCTCACAAAGGCAGCTGCAAAGCTAGGAAAGGTCCTTTGCCACCACCCCAGGAACAGTGTCAGATGCCCCTCCTGTGGTACCCAGTGTGACAGCCATGGTCATGCCACCTGCCCCATAACATTTCCAGGAGCCTGTGGGCACTCCTGGGATCTCTGTCTGCTGTGCATCACTCCCGCCCCAGCACGGGGCAAGGGGCAGCCTCTGGTAACAAGATGAGCTGGCAAGGCAGCCAGCAGCACTCCAACAAAAGGTGCTGTAGCACTGCCAATTGTTGTCAGAAAGACTTTCATCTTTCATTATGATTAAATGTTCCTGCTCCATCCTGTTGAAAATACCATTTTTGAGACGCTATGGGCTCACCAAAATTCATTCAAAACAGTATAAACCAGGGGGCAAGATATTTGCGTTTTCTTCTGGCAGAAGCTTATCCATAAGACTAACTGTGCTAGGCAGTTGGAAAATGTACGAGTGTGGGGGTGGGGAGCCTAAATTAAAAGCCACTTAAGTGGGTACTTGAGTAATTATTGGGAGGCTTCTGAAGAGACATTTTTGTCAGTAATTAAGGAGAACATGGCTTTGTGCTGGATACAGGTGGCAATATGGCAACAGAGATCATCATCATTCCACACAGAAATGACCAGCTATCCATTTGCTGGATTTTCTGCCCGAAGAGCATCCTTCAGAGTTGAAAGAGGGCCAGGGCAGTAGAGGGACTGAAATCCTGATTATCTCACAGTCTCACACCCTTTGCACCAAAGGATGCATGAAATTATTTTTATGAAGCTACCTAGCTCCTGAGGTCCCTGTTCCTCAGCAGAGGTGTGTCCGATTGATGCCTCTGTCCTAGCAGCTCCAGAGGCCTTGAATTCCTTACAAACCACTTCATCCAAATGAACTGTTCCACCCTTGAGGAAGGTTGGCTTTCACCTCCCATCAGCGGCATGGACAGGTGAGTTGTGAACTGGCCCCAAGGATACTCTCTTTTCCCTGCCTTGTTTTCTTAAGCCTCATGCAAGCTTTGTCTCCCATTTTCTGGACTTCTGGAATCTTTCTGTTGCTTAAAGAAAGCCAACAATACATGCTCCCTTCTCACTGTTAAGAGCCAAATATATTATTTCTTCAGTCCACTATATCAGATGCTTCTAGAAACTGGTGCCTCTAATACCCACTCAAATGCCTCCTCAAATGTTGTAAAATGTGAGGTGCAAGAAGGTTCCCTCATATAAAAAGACTGATTTAACAATTATGTGACTGAGAAATAGAGCAATTTCCTCATCACAAAGTCAAGCACTTAGGAAATTAAGTGTGAAGATCTGCAGCTACCAGTCTGCCTCCTCATTAAAGATGCAGGTAAAGAAGCTTGAAGACAGTAGCAGTAAAAGGAGCATAAGCAACACAAACATGTCCTTGCGAAGGAGCATATTTCATAGACACTTCATTACCTTCAACAACTTTCAGGTCCTTGCTTATTCATCAGCAAGTCTTAACTGTCATGAGCTAAAAAAACGTGTGTCGGGTTTATCAAAATGGACATAAATGAGCTAGACTTCCACATTCACTGATGCTCCAGCGATTCACACTCAAGCTCCAGTCTCGGCCCCTTGCTCTACCACCAGTGCTCTGTGCTGAACGTGGGATGTGCAGGAGAACCCTGCGCAGCATGCACCAGCTCTCACCCCAGTTAAACATGCCAGACTGGCTTCTATAAAGTTCCCCTTCAAAAAATTGCTTAACGTAAGAAGGCAGGCATCAAACATTCATTCTAGAAAAGGCTACATGCTACTCCCAGTCTTAGTATTTTGCACTTGGTTGGCTCCAGCAACTAATGCGACCCTCTCACTTTTCTTTCTTGACCCCTGTCACAAGGCAGGGTCCAAAAAGTCTCCTTTCTGTTGTTATTTAGTTAACCATTTCACGTGGACTCTGTCAGCTTCAATATGGCCTAGCTTCTCAATTTTGTGGGACACTTAAAAAAAAAAAGGAGCATTCATAATCCTTCAATCCAATAGAAAATATGCCCACAATATCGTACAGCTTGAATGAAAGCTTTTCTTTTCAAAACAAAGGATGCTCCCTTGTGTTGCTTGAAACCCTGGCAGTGGAGCAATTAAGAAAGCGAAACTGACTACAAACTAAAGCAGAATGGACATGTTTCATAGATCTTCATTGCCCAGGCAGAAAGAAATGTAAACAGGGCATAAATTACAGCAGCCAGAGGACAGATAAGCTGAAGGACAATGCTGGCACAAGAGCAAATGGGTAGCAACTGGCCAAGAATAAATTTAGACTAGAAATTAGACATGATTTCTAGCCATCAGAGGAGCAAGACGTTTCCAACAGGACCAGTGGGCACCATGAAAAGACAGTGTGACACAGCCTACAACAACATGAGCAAAGAGACCCGTTCTCTCATCTATAGCACCAATACTTCTCATCTTTAAAAGAATGGGGAGACATTTGATGCGCACTCCGTAGGTGTTTTTTAATGAGCACTGTCCCTTTAACCTTTAGTAATTGTTCCATCTTAAAATATATCTATCCTAATAGCCTTGCTCAAGTAATTGATGAATTAAAGCAAGCAAAGCAATTACTGAGTGTTTTTATCTAGTGGCATCATTAAATAAAGCAAAAGAAAATAAGGCCTTGTAAAATATAAATAGTTTTATGTAAGTGTTGTTAGGGATGCAATGACAGGAGGGCATTCAGTCAAGTGTTCACATTGTTACTATCATTCAGACATCAGCTCCGAAGCTTATCTAATTTGAAAGCAACTCCTGCAGATCTTTGCTATTGATTGATGCAGTCTGCAGAGGCACCACTTCCCACAAACTCATTCCAGAATAGAGGAGCTGTCAGCTCCCATATGTGGGGTCCCTCAGCCAGGTGGTACACATCTGTCTGCATCTGTCTTTTCTGCTGGCTGGATACTTTGGGGATACCCAGTATCATCAGAGGTGGGGAGGAGGTATTCTGTTGGTGGGGTGAGTTAGGGAGAGAAATACCCTCGGCTTTTCACTCTGGAAGATCTCCTCTGACTAGTATTGCTGGTCTCTCAACTTAACTGCTGCTCAGCCTAAGTAAAACTTATGTTCATGCCTGTAATTTCTGTACTGAACTGCTATATTGCCAGTTAATGTTGTTTAGAAATGAATTGCTGCTGCATAATGTATGGCAGAGCAACAAATACACATTAGCTACATATCACAAATCAGATAATTACCAACCAAGATATTCTTATGCATGTTCAACCTCTTATACGATGTAATAGGACACTATCAAAATAGAGCTCACATTACAATGACAGTTTTGGCTTCTAGCACTTTAGCTTTTATTGTAATAAATTCTAATTTTCTGATTTTTATCTGCTCCTCCTCTCCTTCTCCTAGTGGTGTAGGAATTATGATTATGCCAGCTCTATAACTAGAGTGGCTGTTTTTAAAGCAGACTATTGCCTGATTCACAAGCACGGCACTGAAGCCTTTGAAATACAAACACTGCAGATCATCCTCAATGCCACGAGCAAATCACCAAGTTGCCATGTTTCACTTAGATTCTCATGTCTGCTACCAACCTGCAGAGTGACCACAAGCACACACCCTCCTCCCCATGATTCAAATTCCTCGATCTGTAAAATGAGAACGGTAGTCACAGAATCATTAGGTTGGAAAAGACCCACTGGATCATCGAGTCCAACCATTCCTATCAAACACTAAACCATGCCCCTCAGCACCTCATCCACCCGTCCCTTAAGCCCCTTCAGGGAAGGTGACTCAACCCCCTCCCTGGGCAGCCTCTGCCAGTGCCAAATTACCCTTTCCGTGAAAAAAAATTTTTCCTAATGTCAAGCCTGAACCTCCCCTGGTTTCTGTGAGCCTTCACCAAACTAAAGCTTGCAAAGATACCTTTTTTGAGGGAGAGGGAGATCAGACGGATTTCAGGGTGAGATTTTTCAAGCCATTTTTTCCAAGCAGGGAAGAGCTGCTGATGGAGAAGCCCCCACTTTCCCCATGCTCTCACATATGGGGCTGTCAGGAAGGGCCACCCCTTTCTGAAAGGACTGACACACTCTTCAGCTGACACCTTTCATAGCATCCCCTCAGCATCCAACTCGGCTTGTCTACATCATGAGCTGACACCCTGTCACATCTTAACTCCCCCTACAAGACCATAAGGAGAGCGCTTGGCACTGCTGCTGCAGAGGAGCCCCAGCCCCACCAGCCCCACTGTGCACTCTCACCAGCTCTCCCAGTGTATTTTCAGCTGACAGGATTGCTTTGTCACTGCTGTAAATGACAAGGTTGCCACCCCCCCTTCACCAGGAGTTCATTGTTTAGGCTCATGGTCTCTCTGCACCCAGTACAACGACACAGGAGCTTTCCAGCCCAGAAGCAAGGGAAGATGATGGAGGTGCCAAGCCAGGCTGGGA
>WAAB01022458.1:133066-151388 GCA_013389865.1 Piaya cayana
GATGCAATGACAGGAGGGCATTCAGTCAAGTGTTCACATTGTTACTATCATTCAGACATCAGCTCCGAAGCTTATCTAATTTGAAAGCAACTCCTGCAGATCTTTGCTATTGATTGATGCAGTCTGCAGAGGCACCACTTCCCACAAACTCATTCCAGAATAGAGGAGCTGTCAGCTCCCATATGTGGGGTCCCTCAGCCAGGTGGTACACATCTGTCTGCATCTGTCTTTTCTGTTGGCTGGATACTTCAGGATACCCAATATTATCAGAATTGGGGAGGAGGTATTCTGTTGGTGGGGTGAGTTAGGGAGAGAAATACCCTCGGCTCTTCACTCTGGAAGATCTCCTCTGACTAGTATTGCTGGTCTCTCAACTTAACTGCTGCTCAGCCTAAGTAAAACTTATGTTCATGCCTGTAATTTCTGTACTGAACTGCTATATTGCCAGTTAATGTTGTTTAGAAATGAATTGCTGCTGCATAATGTATGGCAGAGCAACAAATACACATTAGCTACATATCACAAATCAGATAATTACCAACCAAGATATTCTTATGCATGTTCAACCTCTTATACGATGTAATAGGACACTATCAAAATAGAGCTCACATTACAATGACAGTTTTGGCTTCTAGCACTTTAGCTTTTATTGTAATAAATTCTAATTTTCTGATTTTTATCTGCTCCTCCTCTCCTTCTCCTAGTGGTGTAGGAATTATGATTATGCCAGCTCTATAACTAGAGTGGCTGTTTTTAAAGCAGACTATTGCCTGATTCACAAGCACGGCACTGAAGCCTTTGAAATACAAACACTGCAGATCATCCTCAATGCCACGAGCAAATCACCAAGTTGCCATGTTTCACTTAGATTCTCATGTCTGCTACCAACCTGCAGAGTGACCACAAGCACACACCCTCCTCCCCATGATTCAAATTCCTCGATCTGTAAAATGAGAACGGTAGTCACAGAATCATTAGGTTGGAAAAGACCCACTGGATCATCGAGTCCAACCATTCCTATCAAACACTAAACCATGCCCCTCAGCACCTCATCCACCCGTCCCTTAAGCCCCTTCAGGGAAGGTGACTCAACCCCCTCCCTGGGCAGCCTCTGCCAGTGCCAAATTACCCTTTCCGTGAAAAAAAATTTTTCCTAATGTCAAGCCTGAACCTCCCCTGGTTTCTGTGAGCCTTCACCAAACTAAAGCTTGCAATGATACCTTTTTTGGGGAAGATGGAGATCAGATGGATTTCAGGGTGAGATTTTTCAAGCCATTTTTTTCCAAGCAGGGAAGAGCTGCTGATGGAGAAACTCCCACTTTCCCCATGCTCTCACATATGGGGCTGTCAGGAAGGGCCACCCCTTTCTGAAAGGACTGACACACTCTTCAGGTGACACCTTTCATAGCATCCCCTCAGCATCCAACTCGGCTTGTCTACATCATGAGCTGACACCCTGTCACATCTTAACTCCCCCTACAAGACCATAAGGAGAGCGCTTGGCACTGCTGCTGCAGAGGAGCCCCAGCCCCACCAGCCCCACTGTGCACTCTCACCAGCTCTCCCAGTGTATTTACAGCTGACAGGATTGCTCTGTCACTGCTGTAAATGACAAGGTTGCCACCCCCCCCTTCACCAGGAGTTCATTGTTTAGGCTCATGGTCTCTCTGCACCCAGTACAATGACACAGGAGCTTTCCAGCCCAGAAGCAAGGGAAGATGATGGAGGTGCCAAGCCAGGCTGGGACGTATTTGACCCTGTATCCCAACAGCAGTGAGGACTTGATAATCCCACCTTTATTTAACCATCATTATTTAACCCTTAAAAGGTTAATGTTGAAGAAAACCCAAAACTTTTAAAACTGTCCAGTGTTTTTGGAGGGGATGGAGATTGCAAAATGTCCTGGAATTTGTCTCTCATAGAAAAAGTTGAAGAGCAATTAGACAATGGTTTGAAATACAGTAGAACGCCCCAGGTTATGATTTTATGTATGGGGGGGCGGGGAGGATCTCATTTTGCCTCTAAATTGACACTGGTTTTGGTTTTGTGGGGCACACTGGTCATCCCTGCAACTAAGCCAAAGCTTTCCCAGTTTTCTTTCTCTTCGTCTGTGTGTTAAGGTAAACCTGGTTTATTTTCCATACAGAATAGTTTGGATCAGGCATTTAACTGAGATTGGAAAGGGCTCAGTTTGTCCCGTTTAAAATGAAGGTGCAGAATCCCAGAGCATGAGGATCCATAGACTGACATGCACAGAGGGGGAAGCAGACAGATATGATAACTGGACAGGGACAGAGCCTGCCACGTAAGGTGAACTGACCACACCAGTGTTGCTGTCGAAACTGAGCAAAAATACCAGAATCACCAATGAAATGAAGAAAAAGCAAGTTTGGGCTGCTTTTCACCAAGCTACAATGCTGTTCCCCAGGAGCTGACTGTGTACCACATACCTCCCACTGCACCAAGAGACACGAGACACTAAACAGACGGCAGCAGACCCGTCCTGGACCCTATGTGGTGCTGTGCACTCTTTATGCTGCAAGAGATGGTGAGGGTCCATGCTCAAACCCACAAGGATTTAAGAAAATTAGGATAAAAATCACTACCTATTTACATCAGCCCAGACAGGTGCGTGTACCCCTGAATTTACACGGGAAGGACACCACTAATGACTTTGACATTAAACGACACCCTTTTTGACGCATCACTCTCCCATCCTTTCTCTAATTCCATCATTCTTAACGTCTGCAAGTGCTTGCAAAAAAAAAATGCACCAATTATCAAACGGCAAATGTAAACAGTATATGAAAGAGCTACCGAGTGGAGGGGATGCAGGCAGGGGCGGAGCGGCACTGCCGCCCAGCGACGGCTGCAGGGAGCATCCCAGCCCACGGAGTCGCTTGCGCCACCCCAAACTCAAGAGAAAATGGATAGGGAAAAGAGATAAAAAATTTAAATAGATTAGAAAAAAACGCAACACAAACAACAACAACAAAAAATACCACAAAAAAAACACACACAAAAAAAACCCAAAAAAATCCGGGAGGGTGGAGCGGAGGAAAAGAGAAGAAAATGAGAAAAAGATGGGGGGAAAAAGGTAAAATAGGAAAAGAAGGAAAAGAAAGAACAAAAAAAATGGAACAAAAAGAACAGAAAGGAAAAAGGAAAATGAGAAAAGAGAGGAGGAGAAAGGAGAGGGAGAAGGCAAAGGGGGGAAGGGGGAAAGGAAGTAAAGGGGGAAAGGGGGAAAGGGAGTAAAGGGGGAAAGAGAGTAAAGGGGGAAAGAGTAAATGGGGAAAGAGAGTAAAGGGGGAAAGGGAGTAAAGGGGGAAAGGGAGTAAAGGGGGAAAGGAGGTAAAACAAGAGAAACCTCAAAACAAAAGACAAACAAACAAACCCTAGAACATAACAGTACGTGAAGGATTTTTTTCAGCTCTCTGAAAAACCTTTATTCATTTTAACTGGGACTTCTGCACACTGACATCCCAACATCCAACACTGGGACCTTTACAGCATTCACCTTTTGAGCAATGTCTTAGCATAGATGCTGGACCCAGGCACCCCTCTGCTGTCTGCTCGCTCTGCAGCAAGGAGCTGTGTCTTATGCAGGCAGCAAAGCTACCCCAGGAGGTTTTACCAGGGGCCAGGGCTGGCTAGAGGGTGAGCTGGAGGGAAGTGGGGCTGCTGGGAGCCAGGAAATGCTCCTCTAAATGTCTGTGTTCAAGAGGATTAAAGGAAACGGGGAATCCACTCCAGTCCCATGTGGCTAGCTGGGACAGAGCCGAGCCAGCTCACTACCTGGCTTCCCAGTGGGCAGGAATTGCAGCCCCAGTTGGCTGCGTGCAGCAAATTAGCACGTTCACCACAGAATCATAGAATAGTTTGGGTTGGAAAGGATCTTAAAGATCAACTAGTTCCATCCCCCTGCCATGGGCAGGGACACGTCCCACTAGATCAGGTACTGGAAGGCTGCTATAAGATCTCCTCAGAGACTTCCCTTCTCCAGGCTCAACAACCCCAAATTTCTCAGCCTGTCCTCATATGAGAGGTGGTCCAGTCCTCTGATCATCCTTGTAGCCCTCCTCTGGACCCATTCTGACAGCTGCATCTCCTTCTCACATTGTGGATTCCAGAACTGGACACAGTGCTCCAGATGAGGTCTCAGAAGAGAGATACAATCCTAGGTAAAACTTGTCAGGAAGCTGGAGGCTTTCTATCGAACAGCAGCTTGAAATAAACCAGTTTCGGCTCAAAGCTGGAAAACACACATGCCCTGGAAATCAGTGAAAGGAGACAGACACTCCACACCTTAAGAGGAGTGGGCTGAGGGTCTCCACCGGGCAGCCTCTCCAGGGAGGACATAGAATCACCAGGTTGGAAGAGGCCCACCGGATCATCGAGTCCAACCATTCCCACCAATCACTAAACCATGTCCCTCAGCACCTCGTCCACCCGTCCCTTAAACACCTCCAGGGAAGGCGAGTCAACCCCCTCCCTGGGCAGCCCGTTCCCAGCCGCCGTTCCTAGCATCCCTGCGGCAGCACCGCCACCTGGTGCTTGCAGGGACACACTCAGCCGGGGCTCCGCTCAGCGCCGGCTCCGCAGCCCCCCTGCCACCCTCACCGACCGACCGAACCATCCATCCCAGCCCTTTTGAGAACGCGAGAGCTCGTCCGGCGATGCCCCGGCTCTTCTGTTTGCCCAGTGCCACCACTTGCTCCTGAGTAAGCGTTACGGCTTCGTGTTGTTCTTAGCAGGGATTTTCCTTCAGCCAAGAAGCGGCTCTTGAGCCTTTACGCTCTTGGCAGTTCAGTGATGGAAGTGCAAGTGCTCTGTGCTGCACGTGATGGGTCAGTGAAATGATCCCTCTCACCATCCCCACATTTTTTTTTAAAAAAGAGAGGGAGACACCTGCATATGATTTCACAAAAACATTAGGTTAATTTGTGCCATTTTACAGTATCAGTTTGAAATAATCTCAAAGAACCATAAGGAAGGAAAACATGTTTCTGTGCAAGTCAAACACTTGCCTATTCTTTTATTTACAGTGCTTTTTTCTAAGTATTTTTCATGAGTTAGGAACAGAGTGTGTTTGTTTCTGTTGGAGTTTTGGATTAAGCGTTTCAAATCTCATTTTTTCCCTCCCAACTTCTTGGTACTGAACGAAATCCTAGATGTGTTCTTCTCCCAGCACTAAGTTTAACTGCCTCTCCCCCTCACAGCCCTTGTGCTCCCTACCTGAGTGCAAATTCTAAGCTAGAATTGCCAGCTACTAAACCAAAGTTCTATAACTGGTACTGGAAATACCTACTCACCTCCACAGGTCTTGCTCCTCTTTACAGACTCCAGAAAACTGAGTATTGTCTGCAGTCACCTTCAGTCCCTGCTGAAAATGCAGCTAGCAACAGGGTGGAACAAATCACCCATTAACAGCGTAGAACAACACCCTGCAACATCCCTGTGAGAGCGGCCAAGGCACAGCAAAGGAAGATGGGGATGTTTGAGTGAAGTGATCCCTAAGCAGGCAAGTCAGAAGCTGACCAGAGCCTCAGAGAGGGCATCATGAATCACCCTGGCCTTATTTTATAGCCCATCAGAGACACCATATAGGGTCAGTGCTTTTTGCTACCCCATAAGGGGTATGAAATAGTTTCTTACACACTTCTTCCCTCCTGCCTGGTCCTGGTTGCTGCAGCCAGGACTCACTCAAAAGCAGGAAGATGCTGCACAAGTCTGAACCTGCAGTTGTTTCATACATCAAATTTACAACAAAGGAGGCAGCTTTTGCCCCTTTAGCATCCATTTTAGCTTAGTCGTCCTATACAAATGGTGAGAGCTGGGAGGCTTAGATTCTGCACTGTAGCTGCCTGAATATACATCCAAGAAAATCAGGTGAGTGCCTCTGGGTACACCGCCAAGCAATAAGAGACACTGCTCGCATAGATGTACTACCACATCAGCTCCAGATATTACAACCTGCAGGTTAATGTAGGTGCACAGTTTACAAAGAAAAACATTAGCTAACTAGCTTGGCTGTAGCTGTGTTGCTTGTTCATTTGTCTGCAAGCAAGTTGTGAAAGTCCTCACTCGCTCTGTTATTCATCGTTATTTGTTTATGTTGCCTTCAGCAGTTCTTGCTCTGCCAGTCATGCAAGCCCAACATTTGTAATTTGTTCTATAAACCAGGAAATTAATGTAGGAATGAGGCTGTATACAGTATTCTGCCCCAGCATTAATGTCAAGCACTATATTCCATTTTAATGGAATAAAAAGGGGTTGTGCTGTACTGGCTAGTTGCTTGCCTGGGAAAAGGAAATTTCCATAGTCCTCTTGGTCTCACACCCTGACTCTGCAGCAAGAACTGAGAACAGATCACAAGGGCAAATCTTCTAAGTTGTTTTTTTTTTTCACTGGAAACAGATCTACTCAATATTTGTTCTTCAGGAGGTCTTAAAAATTTGAAGAAAATGAACAGAAAAAAAGAGCCACAAATGCAGATATTGCTGTCTGAATACCCATTTCTCCTACACAAAGAAATGTTAGATACTGCTTTAGGTCACCACAAAAAAAAAACAAAACTGCAGAGCCATGGTTTAAATTAACTTACACTGTAAAAAAGTATTGGCTTTACTTCTAGTTGCTCTCTCACTGGCAAATGTATTACAAAGTGAGAATGTAGCAATCACTCACATCTCTGGCCTATTTAAATAAATCTTTGAGGTTACCTTGCCCAACAAAATCACACTTATAGAGCCCATTATTTCTAATGCACCACTGCCTTTTCTCCTGGGTACTATTTTCCTTCCCAGTATAGCCTGTTTATACAATTAGGTATTTCCTACCCTGGGACCTTTGCAGTGTCATTGATCATAGTACATAATAAGTACACACAGGATGCTGCAAAGTCTTGATTGGTTCTTCTCTTAGCAATTTTTCCAGCAGATTTTGTTTTGAACAAGGTCTAAGAACAGCCAGAACAGCCTCTTGTGTACCTGCAGCGCACAGCCCTGGGCACAGCACAGGTGACAGAGCATTAACTCTATTTGGAATAAAATGACCTGAAAAGAACATAGGTAGTGCTCTACCTCATTAGCTTCATGCTAGGGAAAGCATTTAGAGGTTCTATGAAATAGTTTAATATGATATGATTCTTCCAGTTTTCTTGGTGCTAAGTAATTACCAAGATTTCCCAGCCAATACCTGTTACATCAATATGAACAGAAGTGCAGCCTCTTTTGCTGGATCAGGACCCCGGCTCAGGCATGTGAAGCCCCACCAAAAGCTAAGGAGGTGCAAATGTTGTTCCCACCTACACTGAAATCTGGGGAGTCACTCTAGACTTACAGAAGGGCTGCCAGGAGCAAGCCAAGCCCTGCTCATGCTTTTCATGCAGCTGAGTCTGGCATAGGCAGACACAGTGCTGAGAGATACTGCACATGCACTGGGGTGCCAGTGACAACCCGAGCACACAGCCTGCAGCTCAGCATAGCCTTGCAGGCCAGTATCACCTTCAACAGCTGGACTGAAGACAGTACACGAACCAGCTTGCCTAAATTAATTCACGTACAAATCACAGTGGTACTTTTATCACATCCTTTAATACAAGCTCTCTGTGGGCTGGGGGCTACTCCTCTCACCTTATGGTTCCCAAGCTGGTGGTTTCTGTCTCAGTGGGGAAAAATGTGTCCTGCGCTGAAATAACCCCCTTGTTCCTCTGTGTGTTTGCACAGCTGGAAAAACATGGGTCTGGGACAGCTTCGCCTTTTGCAACACACCACAGCAACCCAAGTAGGCTCCTGAGGTCCCTGGAGGGTTCATGCTCTGCTGTCATTGCCTCTGCCAGCTCATGGCAGGGTGACACAGTGCTTCAGCCCTGCCAATACCTGCCTGCCCCTCCAGGAGTGATGCACTGGCCTGGCAGGAGCTGCTGGTCTGGCACGCTCAGGGGGTGCTGTGGCCAACGCTCCAGAATGGACTAAGCCCCTGTCTCGCTGCCATGCCCATTTTGCTGTGGTCCCATGGGCATCTTCTTGCAGTCAGTGAAGATTCAAAATGACTCCTAGTGAATAATTAATTGTCCTCATCCTGGATCATCTTTAATGAATGAAAGGGCTTGGAACCTGCCGGGCACAAGAACATGCCTCTGTGCTCAGAGCACAGATGTGCGTTTCTGCGTTTCTCTGAATTCCCTAGTGAGAGGTCCTGGGGCTGCTGGTTGAATTCTCCATTCATTATCTCCTCTTGGGACACTGAAGCCTGAAAACGCTTCAGGAGAAATGTTCATTTTCCCTAAACACGTCACATGCATCACAAACTGGGCACAGAAAATGCATTTCCCAGTGGAAAAGGCATTCCTGTGATGGGTGCAGAGAAAACAGTGGAGAGAAAGAAAACAGGCCAGGGTTTGGCGGATATGTTTAGCGACTTCTGTTTAACTGCAGATATTTGGAGCTACCCAAGCCACATGCCCGTTTTTAGGCTGTGCCCCCCCCCGGGGGAGAGGGTGCTGTCAGTGACCTGCCAGCTGCTATCGTTACACTGGTTCTGCAAAAGAGGGTTAATCTGTCCCTGCCGCCGTGCCACCAACGCTACAGAGTGCATGGCCCATTTATCCCTGCCCGGCCTGCCGCAGCGCTGCCAGCTCCACTGGGGATTTGGCTGCTGACTGTGAGTCTGAGGCTTAGGGAAGGGTTGATGAGGGATTCCAAACCGTGCTGCTTTCTAACAGGGTTGAGTGTTCAAAAGGGACCGATGGATTTCTCTGTATGTTTAAAACCATAGAATCATAGAACAACCAGGTTGGAAGAGACCTACTGGATCATTGAGTCCAACCATTCTTATCAAACACTAAACCATGTCCCTGAGCACCTCGTCCACCCGTCCCCTAAACACTGCCAGAGAAGGTGACTCAACCGCCTCCCTGGGCAGCCTGTTCCAGCACCCGATGACCCTTTCTGTGACAATTTTTTCCCCTAATGTTCAGCCTAAACCTCCCTTGGTGGAGCTTGAGGCCATTCCCTCTCGTCCTGTCCCCTGTTACTTGGGAGAAGAGCCCAGCTCCCTCCTCTCCACAACCTCCTTTCAGGTAGCTGGAGAGAGCAATGAGGTCTCCTCTCAGCCCCCTCTTCAGGCTAAACAACCCCAGCTCTCTCAGCTGTTCCTCATAGGGCCTGTTCTCCAGCTCTTGGGAGCTCACCTTCACCTTTCCAATGTTGGGTTTTGCAGGCGACAGCAACAGTCACCTCGCCAGCCTGAGCAATTGTAGGGGCAGAGGGCAAAACCGCTCCAGCTCCCACTGGGCTGCAGCTTGAAACCATGCGGCCGAGCAGCCACAGGGAGGCACAAGGTGATGCTCCACCTCATCGTTAAACTAGAAGGAAAAGCCCTTGGGCACAATTACCTTAATGAAGCTGGCAGCTCTACATGCTAACAGCACCTGAGCCGTGGGGTTTCAAGCGCAGCTGTACAAACACGAGCAGCAGTGCTTTCAAACCCCTTAAAAAGCATATGCAGCAAGCAAAGCAAATACTTGTCTGAAAGGAGCCTAGCTATCCATGCTGCAGAGCAGACAGTGAGTTTGCCTCTTGATTAAGTGCACGTTAGTGCAAAGCATCTGTGCACAGATGAGCCTCAGCCCTTCCCTGCTCCTGCGGAAAGCAGCTCCCCCTGCCAATGTGATAATAATATGGGTGATTATTAATGCCCACGGGAGGCTTGTGAGGTGCTGGCAGCCACATCACAGGAAGCAACCAGAACATGGTTAGTTGTTTTAATTTCCAGCCTTTAGAAGACACCAGTGACCTGCAGGTGGTGAAAAACTGGAAACTACAGAGGGAATAAGTGCAGTGAGTGGTTTGGAGATCAGACAGAAAAGGATCCCATGTTCTACCCAGCATGCATCTTTTGGATTCAGATTTTGTGTCACGCAAAATCACAGGTTAGGCTGGCAAGCACAAGCAGCACTGGACCGCGTGGCAAGAAATGTTTAAAAGCCATGGCTGTTCCCACCCTGATCAGACCCAGTTTGCAGACGGGAGGTCAGAGGCTGGGTGAGCCGGCAACAGAGTTCGATCATCCTGCCTCGCAGCGCGATCTTTTGCTTCATTATGGAAATATACCAGGACACACTCAAGTTCAGTCCAGCGTTGACAGGTCATTCTTCAAAACCAGCCTGATGGTCTCGTCTTTCCTGACCATCACAGGAATTTGCAGCAGATATTCGTCATCTGCATCTCTGCTCCCTACATTTTACTTATTTTGGTTCCCTACACTGATTATGTGCATATTTGCACAATCTCAGAAAAGGCAGAAAGAGCACAGTTTTGCACAACTTATTCATTCAGAAAAGCATGCAAAGCAATTTAACAGGTATCACAAATCGCATAAAAATGCTCTTTTCAGTTCCATATTTTGCTTCACTCTATGAATATTATCATAAGACCAAAAAAAAGTCCCAACAAGTAAATAAAAGACGGAAACATGGGCTGATATTTTGAGGCTATGAATGCCTCCAGGAACAGCTATCGGTCCATATCACTAATTTTCATGCTTGATGAGAGTTATCATTAAAATAAAAGGCACATACATGCTTCTAAACCAGGAAACAGTTTGAAAAACTACCTAGCAGATTTGGATATATGTCTCTTGCTAGTTTCAAGAATAAACAGAAATTTAAGTCTAGTACAGAAGAAACAGTAGCCACAAAGTTAAAAATATTTTTTAGAAAATAATTTGGCCACACTTTTCTGTCAGAGGTGAAAATATCTAACATTCACATCAAATGGCAGAAGCTGAGCACATGAGGGGCTTGTTTGAAAACAGCTGGTTGCTCAAAATTTTCTGTTGTGGGAATGATCACATTAACTGGGAGAAAAATATGTTCCAAGGTAAGAGTAAACCTGGTGCTTCTTATGGGTTGTAAGTTTAAGTGCAAAGTCCCTTAGGGGATGGGTCAGAGGTGGAGTGTTACTGAACTGAAGGTGTATTTAAGCTATAGGTAGGCACGTCTAACTACAATCTATTGATTCTGGATTATAAAAACAGTAGAAAAAATGCTTGAGTTGCAGCATAGCTTATACCAGCACTCTGTCTGTTCTGGGTACATGCTTACCTGATGAACACATCAACACTGCTCTTGCTGGTGGACCTAGCCAGATTAAAGCAAATCAGGTAAATTTCTGTTCTGCTCATCCACAAATTCAGTGCAAACATCCTAAAGGGGAAAAAGAGACTACTGCTACAAGAGAGATGAGGAGAGATACAAGTCCAGCTAACAGGCATTCTCATCATGAGACATTTCTCACAAAGGTGACTCAGTCAAGGAGGGGACACAGAGTACCAGGCTGGACATCTCAGCTCCGCACAATGAGGGGATGATTAGGTCTCAGGGACAGAGCTTCCAAGGAGGCTGTTACTGCTGATTTAAGATCACCCAAAGCAACATAACACAAACAACCTTCAACAGAAAGAGGTATGACCACCACAACTGCCTCCACTCCTCTGACAGAGGTGAAATGCAAGGACTGTCTTATAACCAAGAGGTGAGACTCCTCCCAGGTAGCCCTTAGGTCCCTGCTGACAAACGTGCCCTGCTCTCCTTTCAGGACTGCAGCAATGCTCAGGGTCAAGGGAGGCCCCACCTCACCCCAGTCCTTTCTCCCATAATCAGCCTCTTGTTAGCAATCTAAAGGTCTCCAGACAGTTGCCAAGACTGTATATCTGGCAAACTTATTGCTGCAGTAAAACAAACCTCTCCACAACACTGTATGCCATTTAAAAGACATGGCATTCTTGCTGCAACGTAGTTTTCCAGCAATGCTGCCTGCAAATTTCCTTCTAGGTCCTGCAAAAGACAGAAATCTCCTTTGAACTGCTGTGTAGGACAAGCCTAATGACACCTGTAGAGGGACCAGGGACTTCCCACCTACTGCTAGATCACGCACTATGACTCCATCTGCCTTCAAAGACACAAGGAGGAAGCTCTGTGGTGGACTGCTGGAACCAAATCATCAGATTTATTGCAGCTCCGTATCACAAGCCAGGATGATGGATCACCTGCATGCCATTAGCCTGGACTGGACCCCACAATGGATTCCCCAGGCTCCTGCTTTTTCAAAACATATACCTCCCCACCCAAGCTAATGAGATGCTTCTGCCAATGGTACTGGGCTAACAACACAGCCAGCAAGAGCTCATCCCATGCACTACAGGCAGTGGGAACACATGTGGAAATACATACATGCTTATCTGCCATTTCATGACAGTTTGACTTGTAAAGCACCACTACTTCCACGTCCTAAAACACTTAGGAAAAGACTTTTTCATCAGTAAAAATGCACCCAAGTTTTTTCAGGGGAGCATTAGATATAGCAAACAGCCTGTGGAAATATCCTTCTTTCCACAAGAAATGTCAAGTTTTTCCCAACAGGGAAAAAAAAAAAAGATTTTCTGTTTTACTTAGCAAGCTATGTTATCATGGGACAAACCAACCCCCCAAATCCAACTGTCTTTTTCTACTGGCTCTCCCCTCTGCTTCCTTCACCAGGACTGCATTTTCTAAAGAACTTTTTGAATCTTTGGGAGCAAAGCCAGAAAGCATCCCCCGTGCCCTGCAGACTGCTGGGCTCAAATTACTTAGTGGATTATCCCTTTATGATTAAAGGATTTTGGCTCACGTTCAGAGATGTTACAGTCCTTCCCATGAGGGGTTTCTGTTTACTCAGCTACATCAGCCCTTGATGCCAGTGTAAATGCTTGGAGAAAGAGGGACTAGCTACTGAGCTGGGTTTGCTTCAGTGAAAAGCTGTCAGGAGGTCCTGGGTTTGGGCACAAGACAGAGGAGAAGCAGGCACAGACTTGGGGTTTGCCTCATGGATGCATACTTCCTGAATTATATGAAAATATAAATGAAAAGGTTCATGTCTAGAAGGGATATAAGAAATAATCAATCCCAGCAAAGTTTGTAGGTAGAAGCAAGAAGGCATTCAGGTAGAAGCAAGGGCAAAAAAAAGTATATTTGTACATCTACTGCCTATTTTCTCAACCCAGCACCTGTCCTATGTAAATGCTCATTCTACAGCTATGGCTGCTTTAGATGCAAACAATAAGACACCATCTAATGAATTAATTCTAACCCAAAATAAAACAACATGCTGTCCCCATCCAGCCCTCCAGGAGGACTTTCAAGCCCTCCTACACAAAGCTGGGCAGAGATGGGGCACTTCCGCTTCATCTGCTGCCCCTGTTACCCTTTCACTTTTGTCACAGCATGAGGACTTTCTTTGCATGGCACAGGGCACGTGGGCAGGAGGAAGAGACAACTCATACTCCAGAGCCTGTCTTGCTGGCTCCCACTCCTCCAACCCTAATTCACAGCACTGCCTGTCCTTAGCTTAAAAATAACTGAAGCTGGTTAGAAAGATTTATGCCTTTTGGTAAGTACCTTGCTTTCAGTCTGTATAGCAGCAATGTCCTGACACAGCACAGAAACATCTTTGTGTCAGGAACAGGGTGTCGTCACGCTGTTCACAAGGACCATCCTAAACCTGATCAGGTTTGCTCCACTACTTGTCTCAAATGCTGGGCTGCACCTGCAGCCCCAGCAACTAGAGCACTCCTAGTTGCCAGATTATCCTGGTTCAATGCTCTCATTTGTTCCTGTGTGTTTAACCTAATTGCCAATGCATCAAAAGGTCACACAGCAGCATGTGGGTAGTACTATACAAAGCACCACGAGGTATGTGCAGGTTTGGCTTAAATAAATCCTCCAGAAGCCTGGATGAGGCTGTCTGCAGGAACAAGCCAGGAATTGCCTTGTCTAGGACTTCTTCCTGCTCTTCTGCTTTATATGGCATCTTGCTTTATAGCATGAAGTTGCAGTGTTAGGACTTAACCGAGTCCCACTGCCCAGAAGACCACCCAGGAGTGAAGATGCTCTTCGGTCCTCCTATGCTGTCTTGTGCTCAAGCAAGGGGCTGAGGCTTTCGACATTTTGCTGCATGCTCTGAGTTGCTTTGCTCTCCTATACAGCTAACGGAACATAGATCTCCTCAGCAGAGGACTGACTAGCAAAACTCATTGCAGGCTGTCTGATATCAAGGGCAGGATATTCATCAGAACTATCAGGAATGGATAAATAGATGAAGATATAATCTCCACAGCTCACTGCTAGATGCAGGTCAGGGTCTTGCTGAGATAACTACACTGGCAAGGGGAAGTACAGAGACAGTTAAGTGACCTTGGTTTGTTTCATCACATGGTAAAATGAAGTTACTTTTGAAAACCTCCACATGGCCTTTGTCATTTGTAACCATTTTGCCTTTCCAGTGGGCAGACAAAGCTCCTTTTAAGATTCAGACAGCATGCTGGTGAGCACTCTAAATGCATGAGAACTTGCATTTCCAATGCAAAATCAAAATGCCTGAGTCACCATTTTATCAGGTGCTGAATAAGAACAAGTTTATTTTTTCATGTCTATAATTATATGGTTGGAAGAGGCTGAAGCAGCTCTCAGAATGAGGAGGGAAGATGCTCGAGCAAGCCGAACTGGTGGAGAGGGCCCTTGGTTGGATAGGGCAGAGCGAAGAGCGTTGCTGGGGCCAGCAGAAACTGATGCTCCCTGGCAAAATGTGCTCTACTTGTTTCTTTCCAAAGTTCTTCCTCACAGCAAAATAAATATTTGTACTTTGGGAAGGATCAGAAGGATTGGGCAGGAAGAAAACAAAGGTTTCGTTTGACATGGAGGCTTTTCAGAAATAGTACTACATTTCTATAATTAAATCGGTCCCAATCAAGGCCAGGAATGAGCAGGGACAAACAAGAGCCAGCTTCCCCAGTTAAAGTACATTAACGTCTCAGTATTTCCCAGCTAGCAGACAGGCCAGGACTGGTATATTTAACATCTGAACCCTAGAAGTTATTTTGTTTCAATAAGGAGAGAAAGCATAGAAGAAAAGAAAGAAATACACTAATACACCGCTGGTATCATTCTTGACATACGGCTGTATCTGGGTGTTTGCTTTCAGCAGCTCAGTGCCTGCTGCATAGCACAGCCCCTCCATCAGGCGGTTGTCGATACTGGGAAAATTGAGTTTACTCTTAATGAAAAACCACATCCAATAAGCAATCAGCCAGTGTGCTCTCCATCCCGTGATTAATGATCCAGGGGATATTTGTCTTCTGCAGCACTGCCACGTCTCTCCCACCTCTGTAACTATACGTCCTAGTCACATCCTAGAATAGGATGGCCACCTAATCTTTAGATATGACTTAGTTCTATTTCAGGATGGAGAAAATTTCAAGAGCAATGGACGCGATGCAGATATTACCAGGAGGGGTGCAGTACCCCATCACTTCAAATCTAGATTGATAGATAGATGTATAAAGGTGAGTTTCCTGCTCTGGCTTACCACCCAGCACTAGCGTCAGTTTAAGGAGGGATTAAGAGTATGTTCCTACAGATGATGGGAACACAACAGTGAAGCTACTGAGGAACTGCAGTCTCGGTACCATGTTCCTACAAGAACAACCTCTAAGCCAGCTCGAAGATTGAATGTGCCCTGCAAATCCCTATTCTGAACCAGCTCTCTCAGCCCATCCAAAGAGAACACCCTGGAGACTCATCTATCATACATTTTTAACTCATCACATGTTTAAAACAAAACACACACACAAAAAATCCCGCTTTGCAACCAATAAATGTCCCCTGCATACACAAGTCTCCTCCACAGGGAATAAGAGACTTGATGGATGAGAGACATAATCCTTTATGCGTGCCTGGAAACTGCTTAATTATTTCTATGGCCATTTCAGTATCTACAGAGATCCCAATGGCATCTGACTCTCTAAACTGCAAGATCAACTTAGATGAAACAATCTCTCTTATATCATGACAAGTGGGCTTGAGAAGGAAGCAGAAGGGAATAATTATCCTCAGCTTTTCAACAAATATCTGAAAGTGGAGAGGTAAAAGGTGAAAGGGGATCAATAAGTGTATTACCAAATAAAACTTCCAGGGGTAATATTTAGACATCATAGTGTCTGGCACCTTAGGGAGAGAGAGAAGACGTTTCAGGGCAAGGCAGAAATCTCCAAAAGCCTGTTCTCAGATGGCCATTTCTAGTGGCAATCACAGTAATTGCACACACAAATTAGGCAAACAATCATGAATGCATTTTTCAAAATCAAGCCCCATTTGTGTTATTCTTGCAAGAGTTTCCAATCAACAGTTTTCAATTACAAATATAGAACAGTTCAGTCATCAGAAATCAAAAGGATGAAGAATATATTGAACATGAAAGGAAAATACTCTTTTCCCTATCTTTCTCATGCTCCTGTAACCAATTCCTTCTAAACATATAAAAGGACAATTTCTATTGACACTAGCCATAAAAGACTTCAGTTTAATGATCTCCTCTCATTTTAAAAATACAGAGATAAAAATGTAAATGCACAACAGAGAGTTTCAAATAACTCTGAAGGGGCTATAAAGGAAGTATAAATATGACTGATGACCATCTGACATCCTGACTGCTACTAACATTCCTTATGGAAACTTAAATAATTGTTTCGAAGCATAATTTACCCTTTCATCATTAAAATTACTTACACGTTATAATTCACCTGGCTTGAGTAATGAGAATACAGTCTGCTTTCCTTTTCTAAATAAGCACAGTTTTAGCAAGTCACTTAAACATGGGTTTAAAATTAACTAGCTGTTTAAGGTCACAGCCCATTTTGCCTGTAGGTTAGCATGCTGCTGCAGGTGATGTAGAGAGGATAAGCAAACCCCAAACAACTGAGAAAACCCTGTTTTCTCTGACATCTACCTCCTGAGACATCTCCATTAACATTTAGTGTGCAGAAGCCATAACTCTGAGCACTTAAAATCAGTGCTGTTGCTGATTCAGTGATATTATAGAAACCTTCACTAAGCAAGGCTCTGGAGGGTTGGAAAGACAAGGTATTTGTTATCCACATGTTCATCACTCCTTTATCCCAGCTCCTGGATAGCCATTTGATAACCCTGTAGGCCTTGGCTTAGAGGTTGCTCTCAACCCTTAGGAAAGCAATTGCCTCCATTAGTTTCTCTTAACAAGCAGCCAACATATTATCCCTAGCAAGCTGTACTCCTATTGAAGCACAAACACTTTTACATGAGAAATTTACAATGCATGGGCTTTTACAAGGAGCTTACTGAATGGCTGGGAGTCTCAAATGCCTCTTAAAGCACAAATGAGGAATCTCAATTGTATTATAAAATTCTCACAGCGCACCTTCTGTTAAATACCTAAAACCCTAACCCATTCCCCAAGTTCCAGTATCCAGAGTAATAGTAAACTGCTTTGAAACTTACAGTCCTGGGTATGGGTCCTGGGTCCAGCTACCTTGTGAAGAAGGTGGTATTGTCTCCATTCTACAGGCAGGGCAACAAGGCAGAAGGCGTGGGGGCGGAGTTATGTACAGGCACCCACAGCCTAAATGTCAGACTGAGCAACTCTTCCTGGCTTCCCCTGCACTCAGTGGAGTTCTTGTTAATACAACCAATGGGGTGTAAGCTGCAGCTCATCTCACCATGCAGGAGATGTGTATTGCAAAGAAGCTCAGTTGTACTCCAGATATTCTGGTTGTTCTCCTCTGGCTGTGGAGTAAACCCAGGCCAGCTGCAGAGATCTGCACAAGAGGGGCAGCATCTCACTCTTCACCCCACCATCTCGTATCAGCAGGAAACCAGCTCACCTGCTCTTGCTCTGCTCTCTGGGCAGCAAATGCCACAACAGTTCGTCTGGTAGAATGGAGCTCAAAGCACCCAAAAGGTGAAACCTTGTCTCCAGGTGATCCCTCATGTTTCATCTCACACACAGCTTTCAGCATGGTCATCCTCATCTTCCCATGTGGCTAAACAGCTGACTGGGGCTGTGTCCATACATATCTGGAAATACCAGTTTAATCACCAGCTTGTAGGGAGTGACACATAAAGAAATTTATTGTTTGGACATAACAGCCTATTTACCATCCTGCTCTCCTTTCTGCATACCACAAGACAACTATCGCCTCTCCAGCTGAATGGTTCTCACTGTCTGTGAGGCCCTGTAGGGTGGAGTGTGGTCCACCTGGATGAAGGCATCGAGTGCACCCTTAGCAAGTTTGCAGATGACACTAAGCTGGGTGGAAGTGTTGATCTGCTGGAGGGTAGGGAGGCTCTGCAAAGGGATCTGAACAGGCTGGACCGTAACACCATGAGGTTTAACACGGCCAAATGCCGGGTCCTGCACTTGGGGCACAACAACCCCATGCAGAGCTACAGACTGGGAGAAGTCTGTCT
>WAAB01022458.1:151619-166307 GCA_013389865.1 Piaya cayana
AGATTAGGAGGAAGTTTTTTACGGAAAGGGTCATTAGGCATTGGAATATGCTGCCCAGCGAGGTGGTTGATTCGCCTTCCCTGGGGGTGTTTAAGGTGCGGGTGGACGAGGTCCTGAGGGACATGGTTTAGTGTCTGTTGGGAATGGTTGGACTCGATGATCCGATGGGTCTCTTCCAACCCGGTGATTCTGTGATTCTGTGAAAGTGTAATGCAGAGATGGGCTGTTTTACAGTGCAACCCTTTTCCCCTTCAGCTCTAGTTCAGTCTCTGTTGGAGAGCTGGGCATGCAGCTGACAGCTATAGAGGGTAGAGAAATCACAGAGAAGAACATGAGCAGCAGACCTCAGCAACCAGTAAACCCAGGAGCATTTCCCTTCCGTACACAAGAATGAGAAAAACATTTAAGGGCAAAAAAAAATAGAAATAAGAAAAAAAGGCAGTTTAAGTTAATTTTTCCCATTTAGGTCTCCAAGCTATAGTTTGTGTGTGGTGTTCTGCTCCTCTCATTGCAACAGGAACTTACTAGAAGTGGGAATTGTTTAGAATTTCATAAAAAGGAAGATCAAGAACTCTTCAGACTGTGCAAGAGAGAGATCTTAGGAGGGGTATGCTTGAGGTTCACAAAGAAAAGTGGCCGGAAAGGATGATAAGAATAGTTCTTTACCATCTCATTCCTTACTAGGTATCAGGAAAGTTACCAACCCAAACGAGAAGGAAAGAAGTTCAAAACAAAGGAAAGTAGGGGCTTCTTCAAGAAACAGATCTGGGGAAATCCTTTCCACAGGACACTGTGGTGCTAAAAATGTATGTGAACTCAAGGGGAGTCTGGTCAACTGCACGGAAGAGAAATCCACTGGGAACATTGAACCATGTCTGACTCAGAATATTTCCTAAGCTGAAAATAGCTAGCAGCTGGGCATTTGAGGGACACATCCTATTGCTGTTTTCTTACTTTTTTCTGTCTGTTTAATGTGGGTGGACCAAGAACATTGGGCTAGATGGCCACTATATTCTGACTTTAATTGCTCTCATATTTTTCTTTTAATTGATCCTCCTTCCATATGTCTTTTTTGTGACTTTTTTTCAGAGCAGCTTCATTTTTTTTACCAAATAATGCTTTCCAGTATATATTAAAACCAGCATAGATCTAGCTCTGTAACACAACAGTGGTGTGGAAAAAGAAAGGCTGAAACAGGGAGTGAGACACCCTGGCTCTTCGTCTCAAGGTTTGAAGAGAAATTATAAAAGTGCTGTAACGGAAGACTGTCCCCTGGCAGTTAGTGGGGCAACATGTGTTCACAGCAGTGTTTTACCAGCCAAATGAACATTCCCATAAATAATATAGACACAATGCCTTTCTCTCCTCCCCGGCACCCCTCCACTTCTGCTGCCTGGGAGCAACAAAGCAGTAGGAAAACCTTGGTGGGACTGAGACTTCCACAGATTTTCAAGTTCACTCCAGTGAGCAGGGAAACAAATAAGAAACAAGTGACACCTCCAGAATGAGCAAGAAGAATGCACCCAGCCTTTCCTCCCTGCTCTGGTTGGGAGTCAGACCCACAGCTGCCTTTCTAGCACACTTCACGGCTCTGCATTTCTCTCTCTGCACTAGGCCTAGTGTCTGATTCAGGCCTTATCCAAGCAGGATTTTCTTATTAAAACTTCTCCTCAGTGAATATTGGGTAGATGATGAGCATTCCCAACAGTGCAGGGGCCACCTTGTGCCTGTATAACCCCTAGCACAGTCCCCAGGAGGCACCCTTGACTACTTCACAAAGCAGTGTGCTTGTCTAGATCTTTCTTCCAGTTGTTGGAGGGTCTTTTTTCACCCACCAGTAACAAAGAAAGGGCTCCTTTTCTTGAGTATTTACATATTTAGCAGACTAACATATACAAACTCTGTTTCCTGACCTTCTTTG
The DNA here is from genome assembly GCA_013389865.1 of Piaya cayana. Classification (NCBI taxonomy): domain Eukaryota; kingdom Metazoa; phylum Chordata; class Aves; order Cuculiformes; family Coccyzidae; genus Piaya; species Piaya cayana. The sequence goes on from WAAB01022458.1 coordinate 153,541, forward strand.
GGAAGGCTGAGGATTCCTTAATAAGGTGAAAGCTTGCCTTGTCAGTTAGTGTTAGACAGAGAAGTACCAACCCAAACAGTAGAGGCTGTGGATGGACCAGGGGGAGGCTCTCAGGGGAGAACTGTAGGCAAGACCCACCACTTGCCAGGAACACCAAGTGTAAAATTCATTCACATGTAAGTTTCCTTAGACAAGGACATGCTCCTACTTCAGTGTGTTCCTTATTCATGCTTCACATACCACCTAAAGAAATTTGATTGTTCTAATTCACTTTTTCTAACCTCAAAAATAAAATCACAAGCAAACCCTAGAAAACAAAGTCACATCACCTTCTTGGCTGAGGTGCTATGAATGAGTTGCAGGGCAGTGACAGATATCCAGCAGGATATTGCAGGATGCGTCTTAGCCATTTACCAGGTGAAGTGAAAGCAGGGAAGGAACATTTCACTTGCTGAAGAGCTTAAAAGCAGCTGGGAGATGTGAATTATTTTCCCTGAAGTGCCTCTTTGGGATAAGGGTGAGAACAGTAAAGGATTCATCACAGAAACAGAGAGAAAAATCACACTGAGTTTCCTTATCTATTCCATAAAACTTAAATCCCAGTTACTGGAGAGGAACTCACCAGCACAGTAGCGGGATGTGAATATTTATATACATATTTGTCTGAGCAACTGAGCAAATATTTACCAAGATTATAGCTGCTTACGGAGAACATAAATACCTGGGGAAATCAGCCTTTCAAAAGCAACACCTCAGAGTCCCTCCAGCTTCACCAATACACCACATGGAATATCTCTAAGCTGTTTCTAAACTTAAGAATGAAGTAAGTCAAAGGGCCTTGGCACACAGAGGTGGGAGCAAGGGGAGCTCTATGCACCAAGACAGAGGAAGGTGTCTCCAGACTGTCAGGATCTGCATCCAGATTTCACTACTGTAATTCCACATAGGGTTAGATGCACTTAAACATGCTGTGACTGATGCTGATTTTGTTTTTAAGTATCCATGGTCTGCATGCTCCTGTGAGACACCAGAGACTGTTGTGTTAGAAGTATTCACATTTAAAAGGAAAAGCTGCCTCCACCTGCTAGAAAACACTACAGAAGAGAGTAAGCAATGGCAACACTAAGTCACAAAAATTCAGAAAAGCAGTGGCAGCATACTGGCTGCTCAGTCCCACCAGCAGCGTAATCATTCCTCAGTGCTTTTGGGTCATTATTCCACTCCCATGCTCAAGGAACTCTCCCACACTGTCCATGTCTCCTCCACCCACTATTTGTCCAAGATTTTGCACTTAAACCACTTCTCCATGACTCTGTGTGCCTACACAGACACACATACACACGTTCCAGCTCCTGGCCCTTTCCAGTGAAAGACCAAGCATTTCCTCTGTATCCTGCCTGTGTTCCCTGCAGGTACACTTGCATGGTCTGCGTCACACCAAAGAAGTCTGAGGTGGCACCCTGGAAGAAGGGCAAACACTGGCATCAAATAGACAACAACATTTGTCACAATCTCAGCACAGGACAGGGGATTTCCTTGTTCTTGCAACCCCTTTTCCTATCTCCAGGAGGACCAGCAACCTCAGCAACTGGGTATCAGGCCTACAACCTTGAAGATAAGGCCAGTGTGTTTCTCAGATAAAAGATGCCTGACCTACAGCAAATAGATGTTCCAGATGGTCCCACGGACAACTGTGACTTTATAAAAAGACTTACTGAGAAACTAGCAGAACATGTAGAAGAACTGAAACACATCATAGCAACTCTGCCAGGGCCAAGCACAAACTTCAGTCAAGACACTTCATCGTGCTGTACTTCTGTTGCCCATCCATCCCCTCAGTGGCACAAAGCAAGCTGATTAGAACCGAGCGGCACGATTGCCAAGCTACATGCAAGTGAGTTTTCAAGTCAACAAATGACTCTGAATGCACATTAAAGCAGGAAGAGGGCACTAATAAGGAAACAATTATTTCATATTTTTCAGAACAGATTTTTTTCCTATTCTTTCCTCCTGTCTGAAACAAAGCTATGAGGGAATAAATATAATTCCAGAGATAACCCACACTATAGATCCTGGAAGCATTTGGTGCCGAATTCTGGAAAACAAAACAATGATAAATGACTCACGCTGAGCCTGTGGGTGGCTCATCACAAAATTAGCAGCAGCTTCCATGCTCCCAGCTGAGATCGGCTTTGCTGGGTTGTTTTCACAGATCTCCAGGACTGCAATTTAGCACATGCAAATAGGCCCCGCAGCCAATCGCAGCCACAATACTAGAAAAGCATAAACATGCCATTTAGAAAAATGCTTTGCCATACAAAACATGATTACCTCCTTCCATGCCATTTCAGGCTATAGGAAGAAATGCTATTTTTATTATTAAATGTTACACATCTCTTTTCCTCTAAGGAAAAGAATCTGTTTAAAGACCTTTTAAGCAAACACCTAGTCATGCAAAGCTTTATGTACTACCATCGCATAAACAATCTCATCTAGCTTTCAGAGCCTGCTGAACTTTTGGTGATCTTACCACCCCCGGCTTAAAAGATTTACACTTAGCATCAGTTTGGTAAAAAAAGAATAGGTTGGCTACTTTTGTGAAAGCAGCAGAAACAGCTGTGGGAACAGAAGTGGACTGGTTCAAAGACAAAGTTCAGTAATCTAGAAGTACATAATTCTCACAAACAAAGCAGTAGGATCAGACTTGCTTTAACAAATAGTGCTTTTCAGCTGGGAACTGATGGATGTGAGTATGTCCAGAGAGGTCTGCTGAAAGAAGAAAAACGACAATCCTACTAGCAGTGATCCAAAAGACAGAGGAAACAGGAAGAATTTTAGAGATGATACATGTTAAAAAAGGTTGAAAGGCACTCATCTAAAACAATGAGTATTTGAGCACATGATCATCTCAAAAAGGGGACTAAGTACACACAGTTAAGTGTGCTCTTAGATGGTTCACTGAACTGCAACCTACCTGCGGAAATACTCCTTGGTCTCTGAGTAGACATGATCCACCCAATGGTCTTTACACAGCTCTTAAGCTGAAAGTGTTTGCTCTGGATGTCATCATCTTTAAAAATCTGCTTATCAACCTGGATTCTTTATGACTTTTCAATTGCAAAAAAAAACAAGAACACAGAAGGCAGTATACACAAAAGAGTATACAGTTATTCAGGAAAAAAGATGGAAAACCCGTTCATTAAATTATTTTCATTAAATTCATTTCCCACTCAGACTTACAGTTTATGACGCATCACAATTGCACATGGTGTTTAAATTGAGACAAACTCTTTCCTTTGTTCAGCTTGGGAAGTGAAGGAAGTTAAGCTTTATTCCTTTGCAAAACCATGTAAGCCTCCAGGTGAGAACTGCCATAAACCAGTCAACCCCTGCTTCACAGAACTGTTCATCGTCCTGATTACAGTTACTTAAGAAAATTCAGATGAAATACTTTATGAAATATTTTTTTGCAAAGTAAACAAAATCCTGTACAATATCAAAGATTTTCCTTCACCTTCCTACACAGAACTCACTGTGAGTACTTAAAAAAGCTATATGCATGTAAATCTAAGTTCATTATAATCTATATATCTGAATTTCTGTATGATAGAAAACAAGAAAATTTAACCAAATAAAAGCTCTATCAAATCCATTATTTCTAGCTCAGACAGACAGACTTCTTACAAAGATGCACAAGTATTATGTGCTTCCAGGAGAGATTCTTAGCATATGTCTACATGAGAGGGTTATTTCAGAATAAAGGAAACTGTGGATTTAAAATGCTACAGCTATTCTTGAATAATACCCTAGAGGAGTGCTCCTATTACAAAATAAAAAAAAAAAAATCAGAGTTTCATTTCCCATGTGAATTAAACTAAATCAGACAAAGGTATCCTTTCCAGTAGCATATGCGCATCAACAATAGGAAATACCCTGCAACAGCACAGGTACTTAATTTCCACTGGTCAGCAAGTGTTATTTTTCCAAAGACACACAACAGGAAAACTGAGCTTGAGCAAAGTGTATGCAGGAACACAGTCACACTCTGAACACTGGAAGAAAACAGCAGGCAAGGGACTTAGTGCAGGAAGAAAAAGTAATGATAACCCACAGTGCAACACCACTGCATTTCAGCCATGTAACTAACTCCTACCTCAAGTTCAACAGCATTAAGCTACTCTTTCCATCTCCCACCAGCAATGCACATACCATACTCTGAACTGCAATGGATCAGAAGGGCTTTCAGTTCTCCCTAAACTCTTGAAAGGAATTGCAGGAGTTACCACCTGTCACTTTTGTACACAGAGTTATAGCTTCCATTAATTTGAAGCTGACTGTACAGTATTTGCTATACACTAACCCCCTGTCTACTTCAATAAACAGCAGTAGGAAAATTTTCTAGAACTAGCGTACATAAGTAAAATGCACATGAAGGCATAGATCACTGCACAAGCAAAACACAGAATGACTGTTCTGCTCATAAGCCAAATGTTAAACTTGAATATGCAATTGTACCTCTTATGAGCATGATTCTACTTGCATCTGCAGATGAGATGTCTTGCTTGTGCAGACACATCATGACAACGTCCCAGATAGTCTCAGGACAAATGTAACGATGTGTATTGAAAGTAGCAGACAGGCTAATAGCAATGGCACAATCTGACCCTGCCTACCCAGGCAGAATGCCCATTCCTATTGCCACAAATATCAGACTCACTGTTGTAATGCTCAGAGAAATACGAAGACCTACTGTGCCAAACTCTGTTTTGATTTACCATAAAGCCAGGACACTTCCAGGAGAATCTCCACATTTTCCCAGTGTGAGGGTCCCAGGGAAGCTGAGTTCAGAGTTTAATTTCAATATGAATTAAATTTCTACTGAAGGCATCAGTTTGCAGAATAGAAATTTAAACTGAGAAACACTCTTAACTGAATGTTTTGCAATAGATCTGTCTTTGGATACAAACAGGCCTCTACTACTGAAAAAAAAAAAAAGCTGAAAAGATATCACTACTGAATGTTGTTGCTAGTTGGTGTTACAATGTGAGAAATATCTGTGATTTTAGCAATGATACATCCCACAGGAGAGTCTGTACAGGAACCAAGGGCAGAAGTTCCATAAGACAGAACCACTTGTACAGCCAAATAGGAAGTCTTCAGGGACAAGGCCTGAAACACTCACAGAAATCTCCATGTTAATGTTAATGTAGTCTATGGGTATATGGCCTTTTACATCAAAGTAACTGCAAAACAGGTACAAGCTTTAGAAATGCTTTTTTTCACAACTCCGTTCACGGTTATATCAACATTGTGGTCGTTATCTCATGTTGAAATTAACAGCACAGTAGCTACTTTTGTCATAATGTTGACAAGGAAGTCAAAAGCAACAAATATTCTGGACCGGCAAACTACACCTCCTAAACAAATGGGGAAAAGGTTTTACCAGAGGAAAAAAATTAACTAAAAATTACTTAATAAAATTCATTACGACTGCACCATCCAGAAAGGAAATATTTCAGCACATATTATAGAAACAGCTTACAAATTCTGAAATGAAGGTAACAAGTGAAGTACTTGGAATATGATACAGGACACTGCTGTGCTAAAATACTTGCAAAGAAATACACAGAGGACTAGGAATAAATCTCTTATTCTGTACTGTTATAAATTACTTGCACTTTTGTGGTGCCTTGGAGACCCATTAAACCCTATTTCACAATGTGAGGCTCCAGCAGCCAAAGAAGCCTGCCCCTGAACAGACTAAGACAAGTGTCACCAGACCTCAGAAATGGAGCATAAGAAAACTACAAGCTAGAGGCAGCTAAGAGTAAAGATGGAAGTTCTTAGCACAACAATAATAAAAATCTCGCTAATATTTTTCTAGCATCACAGTAGAGCTGCACAGTATTCTACAACTATCCACAATGTTTCACTCTTTTTCTTTGAAGTATCATGCATAGGTTTCTGCCAGATTCAGGAGTGGTCAAATATTCTGAGTCAGCACAACATGCAAGTATAAATCTGACTTTAAACATGTGTCTACATCCTTATGATTTGTTTGTATTGATAAAAACATAGATAGAAGGAGGGAAAAGGGCTTGGCCAATTTTCCATTAACTTAAGAGTGTGAAGTGCCAAACAGTTAGGCATAAAATATCTGCTATTAGGATAACACTACAGATCTACATTTAAGTGGCTAATAGTGCTCTAAGCCCCTGATGTTGTAGTCCATGTTTCCATAGTCCTTCCTCTCCTATAATTTATAATCTTTCTGTTGGTTTACATCTCTGACTAGCACAGCCCCCACAGTGCCATACTGTGCACAGGCACTATATCTATCTCCTAAGGCATGCTTAACTTTCAAAGAAGCAGCAAGGAGGTCTCACCTCCAGCAGATTTGGCCCACAGCATCCCCTTTACAAGATTTTGGCGGGTTTTTTTGTTTGTTTGGTTGGGTTTTTTTGCACGTTTTTCAAGAACATAAAGCCCAGCTTTACTGGAAAATGAACAAATGCAATCAAGAAGAAGGAATATATTTTAGCAGCATAAAGCAAAAGACAACATCTGGACTGTTCATGGTAGCACAAGGCTAGTACCTGGAGAATGAGGTCAGTTAGAGATCATTTCCATGGATTGCCTTCTTATAGCACGACATCACGAAATACAAAAACTACACAATGTCCAGTATTGCTCTGTCTGAGCAAGAAAGATAAGGAAAGAGTAAGTCACCATACATCAAGCATACAGGATCTGCCAGTAAAGTCAAACCAGGTCAGCATGGCAACTATTAGGACACTATCATCAGCTTCTGGTTCACTGAAGTTACAGTCTAGCAGGCTCTATGGCCTAAGCACCACCCTGTTTTCACTAGTAGGTTATTGCACTTTTTACTGCCCCAGGTTTCTAAAGACACAAACCAAATATTCTCACATACCCCTATGAATAAAACTCCGGTATAGTTTTTCACTGAAAAAGACAATGGTATGTAATGCTTCCAAGCACATTCTATTTAGCTTGATTATATCTTTCCCCAAAACAAGGCATAAAATACTTTTGGGGGTCTACTCTTTCAAAGATTTTCAGCACATTCTTTATTGCTATGAGCCAGTCTCAGACAACAACTTGCACACTCAACTCTCATGGAAGGGAAGAGGACAATGAAGCATAAACAGGTGGCTAAAACCATTACCAAATTCTTCTTAGCAGGGCCGAAAAGGAATGAATCCAGGCTACCTCAGAAGCAATGTTCCCTCAAGTATAGCCTTTCTCTTCAATTGACAATACCAGAAGGTATGGAAAACTTTCTCCTCTAGAACCAAGATCTCCCATATGGAAAATACACAAACATTAAACAAGCAATACCATAAAAGACATCCTTGTAAGCACCCTATACCTAAAGATTACAATGGTCAAGGCTGAATAAGCAGATCTAGTCAAAGTCACATAAGAACTAAAATGCAACCAAGTTCAAAGCAGTAGAGTTAGTGCTGTAACTTCTGCAGATCTTAACAATAACATAATGTTTCTTTCCATAGACTTCTACCTGATTTTGTAGAAAAGGGAAGTCAAACTCATGAAACACATGTGGCACAAAAGAAATTGCAGAGACACCATTTAAAAAGCTTCAACAAGATGTCCCTGCACCTCAGGAGTACTGCCATACCAAACCAAGGCACTCATGCACTTATTTCCCCCTTCAAAACTGTCCAGATACGGATTGATATCAAGTATGTCCTTCAGCCCTTCACCCCACTGCACTCCCTATCTTGGTGCAGCTTCCAGCAAGGATTGTGCCCTAAAAGGATGGGATCAGAGAGAGAAGTCCTGGGAGTATCCTAGCCCCGCATTGGGAGCAGCTAGTGATTTCTCTTTGCTTCTACAGGCATCTCCACTCAAAAATTTGTTTAACACCCTCTACCAAAAAAGCATTGCAACGTTACTACTACAAACATAGAGTACAGGGAGCTCTTGCAGTGCATTCAACTCCAGCCCTAGAGTCATGCAAAGACATAGGAATTCTGTGGAAGATCATCCTTATACTAACAAGGTGTTTAATAGAGGCCATGGTTAGGGTTCTCAGGTGGAATTAGAAATACAGGGGTCCTGTGAGAAGAAGAGGGATGAGGCAGGGCCTGAGGTGGTGTCTGTGTGGGTTTGGGCTGCAGGTACGGTACGGGACACTAGTCAGAGCCACGTGGGAGAGAGGGGAAACTCCATTTCAGTGAGGGCTGCAGCTAGGGTGTAGGAACCTGGGTAGGAGCGGTGGGGTGAAGACATCAGGTGGATGGGGGTCTGGGCTGGGCACAGCGCCGTGAGCGGGGACCCGGAGGCGGAAGGCGCCCGGGCTAGGAGGAATTGTGGTTGCTCGGGACCCGCGATTAGGGGGCGCCGGGTTGGGTCAGCACCGCGGACAGCGCCAGCCGGATCAGCAACTCGGACCGTGCCGCGCGGGGTCAGCACCGCGGACAGCGTCAGGTCAGCACCGCGGACAGCGCCAGCCACCTGTGAGCGGCGCCGGAGAGCGGGGGCGGGAATCAGGGCAACCCGGGCCGGGCGGGCAAGGACGCGCGCTCCCCACCTGGGCTGTGGCTGGATCTCAGGCGCCTTCCACAAAGACACTGCAGCATATGCGAGCCTTTCTCCAGGAGAAGCCCGAGAATCCTCATGGATTTCACTTTGTGGCGCCCTCCCGCTCTTCGGAAAAGGGACCGGCCCCGGAGCGGCCGGCTCTCAGCGGCGGGGCTCCTGCCCGTCTCGCCGCCAAACTTCCCTGCCCATCGCTGCGCCCGCGGGAGGCCGGGGGGCCCCGCCGCCACTTCCCGGGACTTCGCCGCCGGGGGACGGCGAGCTTTGCCGGGAAGGGGGTCGGGCTAGCTGGAAGGACGTCAAGCCCTAGAAACCGGAGCGGCCGGCTGGCAGCCCTGCCCCCTGCCGGCACGGCGCCCTCCGGGACCCCCCCGTCCCCGCCGGTAGAAGCTTTCGCCGCTCTCCCTGCAGCTCCCGCCGCGCTGAAGTTGGCCGCGTCCCGGCGGAGAGGGAGGACGGATGGACGGGGGAGGGATGGAGGGAGGCGGCCCCGCCGGGGATGCTCTGCGGGGCGAGGCAGGCTCGGGGCGGCGCGGACGCTCCCAGGCACCGCACCACGTGCAGGGGGCACTGAGCGCGGCCGCTCCGGGGCTCCCTGACACCACGGGACTTGCAACGTGGCCGGGAAGAAGACACACCTCTTCGTCTCATATTACCAGCAGAAGCCCGTGTCTAGTAGCAGAGGCGTTCCTATTAGCACGCGCTTTAAACGAGCAAAGCTCCTTATTTACGCTTACAGACCCCAAGGCAACAGCTTCTTGCAAAGGCTTCTCTACCGAGACTGACGGTTCATTCCTTTTTACCTATTTTTAAATTATCACAGTTATAGCGTTGCAGACTTAAGCCTAGGCTCAGGTTTTGCGCTGCGCAGAGAAAGGTAGGGCCCATTTTTTATTATACAAGGAAGGGTGAGAGATGATCTCCTTTGAGCTGTCTTCAATTCATGAAATCACCCAGTGCAAAACCTACCACATAAGGCTGGAAAGCACAGGATCATAGAAAGCTCCTCAGAGGAAATAGTATCAGTACATTCAAAACTCCTCAAACAAACTGTTTTTACTGAGTAGACTCCACTACTCCACCGAAAAGCAGCTGCCTCTGGAACAAATCTGAACCTTGCACCAGGGTGAATTTCTGCCTGGATTTTACCTTGCACTCAAGCAAGCTTAAGTATTCATTTATCACCTTCCAAAACCACCTCTGCTTTTGTTTCTCCTGGCACCTGGCAGAAGTGGCCAGGCCTCTCTGACTCATGAGTAAGACGGAAGTTTTACTAGAGTGTAAGATGTACCAGCTTTTGACCAACAGTTCACGTTTATGTGAGAGTGAGGATACAGACCTTGTTGCTAACACTTCCTAGGATGTCTCTTAAGTCAAAACAAAAGGGATTAGGCACAGTCAGCATTAGTAACTAACTCCTGGGGTCCATGCTAAACTCAGGGGTTTGTTGTCTGTGGTGACTTGTGCTAAAAATCATCAATCTTTCTGTCTTAATTCATAACCTGTTTTAAATAGGACCTTGCACATGCATTAAGTAACAGCAAAATGCTAAATCATAGAATCATAGAATCACCAGGTTGGAAGAGAACCACCTGATCATTGAGTTCAACCACTCCTACCAAACACTAAACCATGCCCCTTAGCACCTTGTCCACCCATGCCTTAAACACCTCCAGGGAAGGTGAATCAACCACCTCCCTGGGCAGCCTGTTCCAGCACCCAGTGCCCCTTTATGTGAAAAATGAAATGAAACTACCTTTCTCCTTCCTCCCTACACATCCCCACTTACCCAGGATCACTGTTCCTTAGCAATACCTACTCCACAGCAATCATAGAAGATTACCATGCTCTGTCAGGGCAGATACCAAATAGAGACTGCAACTGTTATCTCTCCCCTTTTCCCATGGCTATCCTTCAGTTCTCCAGTTCAACAGACTAGTGAGCAAGCCTGTAGCCCCTCTGAAACAAAACCAGAAGCAGTTTGCATGACGAAGCCTTAAAACACAACTGGTGGCTCTTGTGTACTTCTGTAATAGCACAAAAATATAATAGTCTTCTTTCAGTAAATGCATCAGCAGCATGTTTGAGATTAGAACAACTCTGAATCTGGCAGATCAAGGACAGTACAGTGAGATCTGAAGTCAAGGTGCCCTCCTTGCTTAGCAGCCAATGTGGAGCTTCAAATGAGGGGGTTCTGATTTAGAGATGCCAACACTCAAGTGCAGCACCAGGTACCAGGAGAGAGGAGCACTTAGATTTTATACATATTAATCTAGCATCGGAACAGGCAGGCAGTATCACTTGGACATGCACAGACAAGTGACAGGGACATGATACAGATGTTTGTAAGAAGAAAAACAATGAGAACGCAACAGGTACCTGAATTTCAAGACCTCCATTCATTAAACTAATGCAGTTGTACTTGGAAAGTCTAAACAATATAACCCAGAAAAACACTAATAAAATAACCTCCATTTCTTGGGGTGGGGTGTAGTCCATCACATTCTAGCAAGGCTGATGACCATGCTTAACTGACTTGCCAGGACCTTCTACCTTTGTGGGGCAGGCTCCAAGGGTTCTGTTCCTGCTTCACATCACAGGAAAGGAAAGCAGAATCAAACCAGTGAAAAATTGAATGAGCATTACTTGATGTTTCCAAAGAAGAGCCACGAGGACTACAATAAGCACACATTCTTCTTTCAAACTGAGCAAGTTTAAGTAAGTTTAAACAGCAAAATGGAAGCTTAAAAATGGCAAAGGATGATTCTTTAGGAACCATGAGACACATGATTTAAGTGTTTACATGCCACAAAATACTCAGTAATATCATGTACACAAGTAGGTAAATCTCAACCCAGTAAACAAAGCTTATGATACTTGGAGAAATAAATAATTTGAGTTGACATAAACCAAGATACTGCTAGATGAGTTAACTCATTTTAATGCAAAAACAGGGCAAGCCAAAATAAATTTTATTTCTCTGAAAAAAAAGACAGCATATACCTAAACAATGTTTCAGTGGGTCATAAGCAGTGTATAAATTTTACTATGGCTCCACTGGTGGGCTTGCAAAGCCCTACTAATGCAAATAATATCTCAAAAGTTACTATGAAAATGCTACAGATATTTAAATTTTGCCCACCAGAAGAACATTGGTATTAGAAATCATAATGTTCCTGAATAAAAGCGAAGATTTCATTTGCTGGAACACAAAGAAAGCTGTGAAAGAGTCATTGAGGTCAGAAGACAGTTAGAGGGAACACAGTGTCATGTGTGTTTCTTATTAAATTAAAATACCATTGGCCTTCTGAAGCACGGAACAGAAACGAGAATATGTTTAGGATTATGGAATTTAAATTAATACCTTCTACTAAAAAGAGGAATGCACTGTGCTCTGATCAGAGAAAAATAAGGTGATTTAGCAGACAAGGCTCTTTGCTAGGTATTAAAATAGCACGATGTGCATGAGTTCATCAGTTACAAAAGCCAAAAAAGAAAGAAAATCCACAAAAGCTCGAAGAAACTAGTCAGGAAAGATAATTCTGCTGTGTTCATACAAAAGCAGGTAATAATCTTTCTAGTTGCTGGGTCCATTCTGTTTCTGTTTTCACCCATACTGACTACTTGTAGTTCTTTAAACATTGTGGCTGGTACATAAACAAACTGCGTGTGCAGGTGATTTGGTTTGGAATTTTTTTTGCCCTTGTACTAATATTTTCTGGCCAACAGCAGGCGGATATGATGAGAAGTGGCCCATTAACCTCAGCAGCTTTGTCAAAGCTGGTGCTGATGCAGATCTCGGACATTGTCCCTCTCTGTAAATTCTCAGAACTCCTAGGTGACACTCCTTCCATGGAGCCCTTTGTGACCTGTGATGGTACGTTCTTCAGTGATGGCAGAGAACCACTTCTCAGCACCTTTCTTTGCAGGAGCCATTTGAGCATAATCTACCCTGGAATGGGTCAAAAAAATACAACCCTTTCCAGTGCAAACAAGTACTTCTCCACTGTCATTACTGTGCTCTCTGCGTATTTCTGCCTCCCCTTCGCCCCTCCTTTATGAAGCAGAGCACTGCTGACAAGGAGTGGTGACAGAGTTTGCTTGATGGACGTAGTAGTAATCAAGTATAGTTACTAGTGCATCCAGCTCCATCAAAGCACAGAACATTCACACCGCAGCCC
>WAAB01022458.1:166377-194838 GCA_013389865.1 Piaya cayana
CCCATGGCTATCCTTCAGTTCTCCAGTTCAACAGACTAGTGAGCAAGCCTGTAGCCCCTCTGAAACAAAACCAGAAGCAGTTTGCATGACGAAGCCTTAAAACACAACTGGTAGCTCTTGTGTACTTCTGTAATAGCACAAAAATATAATAGTCTTCTTTCAGTAAATGCATCAGCAGCATGTTTGAGATTAGAACAACTCTGAATCTGGCAGATCAAGGACAGTACAGTGAGATCTGAAGTCAAGGTGCCCTCCTTGCTTAGCAGCCAATGTGGAGCTTCAAATGAGGGGGTTCTGATTTAGAGATGCCAACACTCAAGTGCAGCACCAGGTACCAGGAGAGAGGAGCACTTAGAGAGGAGCACTTAGATTTTATACATATTAAGCTAGCATCAGAACAGGCAGGCAGTATCACTTGGACATGCACAGACAAGTGACAGGGACATGATACAGATGTTTGTAAGAAGAAAAACAATGAGAATGCAACAGGTACCTGAATTTCAAGACCTCCATTCATTAAACTAATGCAGTTGTACTTGGAAAGTCTAAACAATATAACCCAGAAAAACACTAATAAAATAAGCTCCATTTCTTGGGGTGGGGTGTAGTCCATCACATTCTAGCAAGGCTGATGATTGTGCTTAACTGACTTGCCAGGACCTTCTGCCTTTGTGGGGCAGGCTCCAAGGGTTCTGTTCCTGCTTCACATCACAGGAAAGGAAAGCAGAATCAAACCAGTGAAAAATTGAATGAGCATTATTTGATGTTTCCAAAGAAGAGCCACGAGGACTACAATAAGCACACACTCTTCTTTCAAACTGAGCAAGTTTAAGTAAGTTTAAACAGCAAAACGGAAGCTTAAAAATGGCAAAGGATGATTCTTTAGGAACCATGAGACACATGATTTAAGTGTTTACATGCCACAAAATACTCAGTAATATCATGTACACAAGTAGGTAAATCTCAACCCAGTAAACAAAGCTTATGAAACTTGGAAAAATAAATAGAGTTGACATAAATCAAGATACTGCTAGATGTGTTAACTGATTTTAATCCAAAAACAGGGTAAGCCAAAATAAAATTTATTTCTCTAAAAAAAGAAAGCATATACCTAAACAATGTTTCAGTGGGTCATAAGCAGTGTATAAATTTTACTATGGCTCCACTGGTGGGCTTGCAAAGCCCTACTAATGCAAATAATATCTCAAAAGTTACTATGAAAATGCTACAGATATTTAAATTTTGCCCACCAGAAGAACATTGGTATTAGAAATCATAATGTTCCTGAATAAAAGCGAAGATTTCATTTGCTGGAACACAAAGAAAGCTGTGAAAGAGTCATTGAGGTCAGAAGACAGTTAGAGGGAACACAGTGTCATGTGTGTTTCTTATTAAATTAAAATACCATTGGCCTTCTGAAGCACGGAACAGAAACGAGAATATGTTTAGGATTATGGAATTTAAATTAATACCTTCTACTAAAAAGAGGAATGCACTGTGCTCTGATCAGAGAAAAATAAGGTGATTTAGCAGACAAGGCTCTTTGCTAGGTATTAAAATAGCACGATGTGCATGAGTTCATCAGTTACAAAAGCCAAAAAAGAAAGAAAATCCACAAAAGCTCGAAGAAACTAGTCAGGAAAGATAATTCTGCTGTGTTCATACAAAAGCAGGTAATAATCTTTCTAGTTGCTGGGTCCATTCTGTTTCTGTTTTCACCCATACTGACTACTTGTAGTTCTTTAAACATTGTGGCTGGTACATAAACAAACTGCGTGTGCAGGTGATTTGGTTTGGAATTTTTTTTGCCCTTGTACTAATATTTTCTGGCCAACAGCAGGCGGATATGATGAGAAGTGGCCCATTAACCTCAGCAGCTTTGTCAAAGCTGGTGCTGATGCAGATCTCGGACATTGTCCCTCTCTGTAAATTCTCAGAACTCCTAGGTGACACTCCTTCCATGGAGCCCTTTGTGACCTGTGATGGTACGTTCTTCAGTGATGGCAGAGAACCACTTCTCAGCACCTTTCTTTGCAGGAGCCATTTGAGCATAATCTACCCTGGAATGGGTCAAAAAAATACAACCCTTTCCAGTGCAAACAAGTACTTCTCCACTGTCATTACTGTGCTCTCTGCGTATTTCTGCCTCCCCTTCGCCCCTCCTTTATGAAGCAGAGCACTGCTGACAAGGAGTGGTGACAGAGTTTGCTTGATGGACGTAGTAGTAATCAAGTATAGTTACTAGTGCATCCAGCTCCATCAAAGCACAGAACATTCACACCGCAGCCCATGGGAGCTGCAGCACAAAGTTCAGGGGTTTGCTGAAGGTCACACAATAAAGTCCAAGTAGGGAATCATCTGTCAGCCCTCGTTCTGGTGATTTAATGAGAGGATTAGCCTCTTACTGATCAGTATAAAACTGCACTCATCATAAGGCAAAGATTCAGCTGGAAACTACCAGGGAAAAAGTATACCACACACACAAAGAGAAGATGAGACAGAAAAATAAATGCTTAGTTTGATTTTGTACATCAGACGAGAAAGACCAATTTCTTTTTTGCTTCCCTGTGGTCAAAACAGTGCTAGAATATAAACAGAAACCACTTATTCTCACTCCTGGTGGAGCAATTGACTCGATAAAATCTTGGCCTTCTCCTCTCAGCTCACCAAAATAGATTCAGGGGAAAAAGAAAAAATGCCCCATAGCCCAAATCATTTAATAGGTTTATCCTCAGGCACATAAGAATTCTTAGTAATAAGTACTTAGTAGCTGCATTTCCAGACATTATGAAATTTAATATTACATGTAAAGGAGGCTTTGTGTATCAAATGTTCCCAGTCTGAATTAGTGAGAAGTGTTTGTTCTGGGTATTTTTCAGCGCAGCAACAGTTCCTCAGAAGCTGGAAGTTCTAGGACTTCTCCAAACGTATTTTGGTAGCAGTACCACCAGCTCAAAACAGATGTTCAGGGAAAAGGGACATCCACGCATTGCTCCACATGCACTTCCAGTACTCTGCAGCTTTGTCATTTCCTCATCCACAAGACCTCTTGCAATGGGTTTTAAGAACCCTTGATGGATTTTCTGCACCAAATTTGTATAATTGCCTTTTACAGCCAGTATTACTGTTGGACTCCTCACTGACTTTTCACAAAAAGTTCTACAGGTTAATCATGTGGTGCAAAAAAACTTTTATTAGTTTCAAACTGCTTCTTGGACATTCCATTTAATGATCACCTTAGTGATTATATTGTGAAATGGTAATTTTATGTTCTGTATGACAGTCATGGTTTTATATGCCTCCGTCATATTTCTCTCCTCAATAGTTTTATTCCTGAAGACAC
Organism: Piaya cayana; assembly: GCA_013389865.1. Lineage (NCBI taxonomy): Eukaryota > Metazoa > Chordata > Aves > Cuculiformes > Coccyzidae > Piaya > Piaya cayana. The sequence continues at coordinate 169,721 of WAAB01022458.1, forward strand.
CTGGATATGCCTAACCTCTTCCATCACTACCTGGGTAGCAGCTATTCTGCATCCTCCACTGACCTTGTCACCATTTCCTGTGTCTTTCTAGTTCTGTCGCATCTTTTTTGAGGCAGGATAACTAGAGCTGCACACAGTACTCAAGGTGTGAGTGCAGCAGGGATTTCTAGCACAGCAGGATGATAGGTCTTATTCACTCTCTGTATCTTTCCCAGTAATTTCTGCATACCTGTGCTGAGCTAGCTCTTTCAGCAAGATCTCTGAGGTCTTTTTCCAGAGAGAAAATGGTCCCACTAGCATCCCCTTGCCATAAGGGACATTTGTTTTATTTTCATTTTCATCCATGGGTGCATTACCCTGCAATCCTCAGTTTATAGTGCTGCTAGGTCACCAGCCACTCTGTATCAATAGATCCTTCTGCAACTCTATCCAGTCCACTTTAGTATTTCTCACTCCAAATGATTTTGTCTCCTCTCCATCGCCTCGCTCCTCAAAATCATTTACGAGCATGCTGGACTACACAGTCCTGTACCTCTCTGTTTCCCCCCAGATGAGATGCTATCTTATCTTCTTCAAGGAAAACATCCAGTGAGGGAAGAATTTTAAAAATCCAAGTGCAATACTTCTTTTGCACTTTTATGCAGATACTCAGACAATACCAAGAGATTTGGGATGTTTACGCGCACACACACACACACACACACACCCCCACCCTTCAGCCCTCTCCCCAGGTGACTAAACCTGGCTGCCAGACCCCCACTGGGTGGGGGGTTGTGATTTTTTGAAGGTGGTTGAATTTCAAGGCAAACCCCTAGATGTTGTCACATTTGTCCTTTGCACCCCAGAGTGGCAGAAACACCTTCCAGAAGCACCTCCTTGGCAGGTATGCTTCCCCTGCCAGATCTGCATGCTGTTTCACATCCAACCAGTCTCTGTGGCTCCTCACAATGGAAAACTGTGCAGTGCAGTAAGGCAGATCTCCTCTATCTGCCGATCCCTCCAGGCTCAGAGTTCGTGAGAGAGGAAAGCAGATTAAAGGACCATAATGCAGTCAGCACAGGGAAGATCTGACCCACAGGGCTGTGTTAATTGAGGTTATTAATCCATGGTAGGCAACAACAGCTTTGCCTGAAGCATGACCCAAGTTTAGAGGGTAACGGCTCACAGTTGCACCAAGAGGATTTTGAGGTGAGCAGGCGAGCAAGCTTGCTGGCCAGTGGGGCTGCTAGCCTCTGCTCATCAGACAGCACCTTGGCTTCTTTGCTTCCAACAGGCAGCATCTGAGGGAAAGCCAGCACTGGCACGGGTATGTCTTCCAAATCTGACCAGGATGTGCTCTTGGCTTCCCCTTGATTCACTGTGTGAAATACAAACAACCAGCCTTCCTCACCTAATAGTGCAATCTATCCCACAGGAAAAAGCTAAGAGTCTTAATAAATGAGATTTGCTGAAGGTAAGCATGATAGACCACCTCTGCAAGAAGCCAACCCCCCTTTCCACTTCAGCAGACTCACTCCTAATGTTACAGGGGTGCATCTGAGGTCAGGAACAGCATCTGTGGATGTATGAACCTCCCATCTGCCTACTTCCAGTGACACTTACAGAGTCTCTTACTGTCATGCAGATCTGAAGCATATTTATTCTGACATGCTAATGCAACACGTGTGGCACAATCTCTTTGAGATAAGCAAGTACCTGCCTGCCTAACTCCCAACTCCCTGCCTTGGGAATGACAGTACAAGAAATGCTTTCTGCTCCAATTCACAGCTTCTCCAACTGCAGCAAAGCCACTTCTTCTTAGGGGCCTGAGAAGCTTGCTCCTTAACTGGCCACCATGGCTGAAAAGCCCATGAAGACACTTTTGAAACACAGATCTCACTGGCAAAACTACCATTGTGGAGCATGCAACCCCCAGCTCCTCCAGCCAGCACTGCTCCAGCAACAGAGGCTTTACTAGACATACACAGAGGTTTATCCCTATTGGTTCTGAAAGAAAAACTAAATGACAAAATCTAGGCATTAATAATACTATTACAGAGTAGTTATAATGTGGCTATGTATATAAAGGCAACTTCCATGTTTCAAGAGAATTCAAGATTGGATTTATAAGACCTTTATAAAAGCCAGTCTTGAAATCCTGGCCTCTTAGGGCAGGACTTCCTACTGGGTACACTTTTTGCGGGTGAACTTAGTTAAGAGGACTTTTTCTTTGGGAAAATTCCGTTTCCAAGATTGGCTTATGCAATGTAGTCTTCACCAGAATTCAAGAGAACAGGGAAAACTGTTGCTTTTTGGCAAATGCTTTGAAGAAGTAAAAAAAATCAACATATTAATTTTCCTTAAAATTACATATTTGGAAGTATTTCAACTTTGCTGAAATATTTTGTCAATATTATGAAAATAAAGTTTCAAGGAAGGGTTTTTGACCTTGTCAAAATGAAATATTTCCATAAACTTCTCAAAATCTGACAGTCATGGAATACCCGAAAGTGTTTGGCTGATGCTGGTGTGAACAGGGAAGAATTTAACTCCCTTTCTGTTACACTACAACTTCCACACTGCTGATACAGCCCTGGCCCTGTGCACAGTGACACAGTAGCAGTGACATGGTGTTTCAAAGCAGCTTCACAGGACAGAGGAGACTTTTATGCTGTTTATAGTTTCAGGACATGGTGAAGGGAGTCAATATTACCAGGCTCAGAAATCACCAGTTACAAGCTAGACCCACCTCCTCCATCCTCTGGTGTGACAGTAAAACCAAATCTAGGTAAAGTATTCGGGGTTCCTTCTTGCATTTGACTCAAGGTTTAGGGATTTCTAAGGTTTCCATTGTTAGCATTTCTCTGCAGCTATTATAAAAAGAAAATATCTAAATATGCCACGCTGTGATTCTTACGTAACGGCTTGGAGATTTAAGAAAGGCCCCAAATCTTCTAAGAGTTAGCAACACCCGTTTACAATAACCACACTAGTGACAGGTAACAAGGCTGGCTCCCAGAGACAGGAATCATTGCTAACTTGTGACATACTTGGTAATGGCCTTACTCTGCTTCTGCTGAAAACAGAGCAGCACCAGCCCAGACTGCAGCTCAGATTGNACCTCCTCCATCCTCTGGTGTGACAGTAAAACCAAATCTAGGTAAAGTATTCAGGGTTCCTTCTTGTATTTTACTCAAGGTTTAGGGATTTCTAAGGTTTCCATTGTTAGCATTTCTCTGCAGCTATTATAAAAAGAAAATATCTAAATATGCCACGCTGTGATTCTTACGTAACGGCTTGGAGATTTAAGAAAGGCCCCAAATCTTCTAAGAGTTAGCAACACCCGTTTACAATAACCACACTAGTGACAGGTAACAAGGCTGGCTCCCAGAGACAGGAATCATTGCTAACTTGTGACATACTTAGTAATGGCCTCTGAAAACAGAGCAGTGTCAGCCCAGACTGCAGCTCAGATTGCTTATCAGCCCTCAGGAAGTTCTGTGAAAAATTCCTCTTTCCCCAGCCACTGAAGATATTTCGCCTACTCTGAAAGAAAAAATTTCAGTGAGTCCCATCTCAAAGCATGCATAATCTGGCAAAATTGGGGAGGAATGAAGAGAATCCAAAAGAAAGGTGATGCATCATTCTGTGAAGATTGCTGCGGAGCACAGCAAGAAAGAGGAAATCACAAAAGATGAATGACCAATGGGCAGAATTTCAAGAGGGAAATAAACACAGGAGGCAAATAATTCTGTATGCGAGCAGATAAATCAACGAGACATAACTTTATCAGCAAGGAAACATGTACAAGGCATTACCAGCGACCTTGAAGGTCAATCACTACAGTAGCTGTCCACTTCCCACAAGCAAGGTTCGAAGCCTGGACCATACACAAGACACGTGTGAAGGACCAGGCACAGCACACAACGAAGCACAAGCTAAAGATGTAACTGCAGCAGCAGAATGGACCAAGGAAGGGCTGGAGGAGAGAGAGGTAGTTGCAGGAGATTTACTGATAGTATTAGAGAGCGAGGGTAAAATTCAGGCCTGCTATAAACTGATACTGCTCCATAAGGTCTGAATTTAGCCCATAAGTTTCGGGCACTGATTTTTTTTCTTTTCAGTACTTCAGAGGTTCAAAGATGAAGTGATAAAGCTGAGGAGCTGCCCCATCAGCATGTGCCAAGCTATTTATGAGTCACTAAAACATGCCTTTTATAATTCTCACCTTAGCTTGTAAATGGCAGGTGGCCAACGCACCTTCTCCGAATACTCCAGAAATGTCACCACAGCACGTTATCTGCCGAGGCTATTGGCAGAGCCACTGCATCAACTCTGCTGCAGGGCATGTTTGACCTCCAGCCAGTCCTACATTAGCTTTCTGCCTGTTAACATCAGGACAGCCACAGATATTGTCCAAACAAGTGTCACACAATCGCAGTGCTACATTTTAAGAAGGATTGGCCAGTGCTTTGCAACCATCAGACAAGAAAGCCCCTGCAAAATCAAAAGCTGTGAGCACATACTTGAGTCGTCCCAAGTCCTCGGTGCTACCCAGCCCCCGAAACCATTTCTATCTCTGCACAAACAGTTCTACCAGGTATACTGGGTTAACAAGCAAGTGGAAGCACAGTCGCTGTTCCCCAGTCCCAAAGAGCTGCTTCCCTTTCAGCAACAAAACAGTAAGTATGATTGGGAGATATGCCAAGTTAAAGCAAAAATGTTCTGAGCAAACTCTCACATGTCACATAGCCATTCTCAGACCACTGCCAAAATTATTTCCTTCCAGCTGGCATTTGCTTGACTCCCAACACAGAGGCAACCTGAAACTACGCAGTACTAGGGTTTATATAAAAGCTCCTTAGATATTACATACCTCCCTGGGAGCACTGGAAAAAAACCCAATGCCCCTTCCTCCACCTTGTTATTTGGAGGGCCAGCCTCACATTCAAATCCCGATATTCAAGCTTGGCTAGCCCTCTCTCCACTACTTACATTCCTTCACTGTTATGCTGACTCCCATAAGAGATATCCACCCCCTACTCCCCTTCTTACCCATCTGCCCTGCACAGATTTAGCAAGATGACTCAGACCTCGGGAATGCCAATTCGATGTTCTCCTTCAATAGAGCAATCACTGCCTATCTCCATAAGGTCCTCATGAGTCTGGACTGGGCTGCTGTGCCAGGGAGAGGGGAGCAACGGTTGTCTTGTGAGGGAAAGCAGACCCATACCCATAACAGGACTTCCTACCCAAGCCACAGCTCCTGGTACTTCCCTCTATTACAGTCTCATGTCATCCTTGCTTAAGTCTCACAGGAGCAGCTTGTTGTAAAACACAAGTTTAGCTTCTTGCTTTTCACAATGGCAGAGACACAAGCTCCTGAGAACAGTGCCAGGCACATTATGAGGTAGCAGATGACATTTAAGAGTGTGAGGAATGGAAAGACATGTTTCCAGGGGCCGTCTTTCCTTTTCCCCTGATGAGTTACAGCAAGCATCACAGTCACATTATCTATTTTTCACTCCCTTGTGCCCAGTGTCAAGCCATAATGAAACCATAAGGAGTTCAACATCACTCTACAGTGTAGAAAAGTTCAGCTCTGCAGAGATGGACGGCATACGTATAGTGGTGAATGAAGAAGGATCTGGTATCAAGATCCAGGCTCCCCGCTGTTATTTTCTGCACTCCTTGAACAACAGCAGTGGCAAAAGAGAGTGAGGCACGACAGAAAAGCCTTAATCTTTACCCCTCTCCTCAAGTCATCTTCCTGGTTACAGTGAGAGCTGTCAGACAAGACCACAAACGTCCAAGATGGTAAACGTCAACAACAAACCACGTGGAGGAAAGCAGGTAAAATCAGAAGGATTGTTCTCAGGGGACAGGTTGTCCAAGACAACTTCTGAAAGATCATGTAAGTGGGACTCTTGGGTCTTCACCCAGTTGCAGTAATTCATCTGCCTTTTGCCATACCTAAGCCATCACTAGCTTTGGCAGCAGTGGAGAAGGGTGTTTCACCAGAGTCCATAGAAGTGTGCTGTATGCACCATAGCCTGAGCATAATATAGTCTGTCTGTGTAGAGGCACAGGCATCATTCACAGGGAGACTGTGGGATTCCTCCTGGTGCTCAGCCATTCCCATACTCGTCCTTCAGAGCACCTCCAGGCTTAGGCAGGAGAACTTGAAAGCTGCCTCTCTGCCCATCTGTGCAGATCAAAAGAAACAGGGATATTTCTCAGCATGCACAGAAAGCATGACAGCCCCTGGTCTCCAGGTAAAACACACGGCTGTCTTTGATGAGAGGCAGAACAGACTCCAGCTTCACTTGCACACCATCAGGGGAAGCACCTGGTAATGGGCCTACATTAAGACTAAGTAAATTAATAATCAGGAACAATCTTTGAGCTGATGCCTCTCTAGTTTGTGGGATAGTCTCTGAATAGCTGAAACTAGAACAAAGCTGTTACTGGGGAACAAGCCATATGGGAAAACCCGTACTTCTGGACTAGGGATGCAGGCAGCAGAGCCTGGACCTTCTTATTTTAAAGTTTCTCCCTTCTACTCTTCCCCAGCTTCCCTTCCCAATTACGTTCTCACCTTGTAGAAACTGTTGGGTCATGCCTCTGGTATCCCATGATTTCTTCTTTAGTGCCATTCTCACCAAGGGATGTTTAATGCAGAATGCCTGTCAAGGCCAGTTATCATTTTTCTTAGGGATGTTTACACTGACTAGGTTTGATGGGCACATGGTTGCTCACCCTACCTGCAACACAACAGCTGTGTTTGCGCTGCACTTCACCCAGATCCTGCTATTCATATTTAATATTCTAACTTCCTTTTATTCGTTATTGCACGTCATATTCCTTCCCAATCTCTTTGTAATTCCATGTCCTTGTTAAGTACTCACCCACAGAATAATCATGCTGAAAACAGAGGGATTAAATAAGCAGGTGATGGTCCAGCCCAGGGTCAGGTTAGTTAACAAAATGCAGTGCACAGACCACTATAAAGCTTTTTCCTCAAAAATTCACAAGAAGTTCCAGCAGATAAAACAGTTGCCATCCACTCTTGCAGTGTCAGTAGCCTTGAATACCCTTTCATGCCACTACTGCTGCCAGGATCTTCCCACCCTACAACTGCTCTTGAAAGACAGGAGAGGGTTCTGGTGGCTGGAACTAGGCAGGAGGAACAAGGATGTTGTTTCTCTGCGTGATGCAGTACAGTATTTTTACCATGTCCAAGTGGTCGGCTTTTCCTCTCCAGTCTTAAATGAAAAAATGAAAGGTTTATCATGAAGGTTTTGGCTGATTCTTATTCTTTACACAAGCACTGTGAACACTGCTTAAGCATTGCAAGGGTTTACAGAAGTTTTCCCCCTTTGGTGGTATTTGTTTGAGTGGCAGAATTTCTGCATAGTTAATGGCTATAAATCATAAATCTGTTTATAAGACTAGAAGTAACACTTCCCCATAATTGGTCCTTGACAACTGGCAGCAGTAGGGGTCACTGTAGCGTGTGTTAAGTGAAAGAATTCAACTAGAAATAAAAACCTAAGAAAAAAAACAACCCAGCAAGCTGAAGCATCTTGTGACAACTCACCCCAGAAGACCTGTCAGTCTGCCAGGACTGCACTACCCAGGAGTTAGGAGTGAAGCTAAACCGTCTACTGTCCAATGCTCAAGAGCTCTTTAACCCACTCCAACTTCAGCTGCTTCCCATTGCTGGCTGCTTTTAACCTAGTTTTCAAGTTCCAGAACTCTTATTTCTGATTGCAGCTTTCATTAGCAGAGACACGTTGCCCATTCAGTTCCTTCCAGAGATGTAGGCTACATCCCAAAAGTGCCTTTTTGGGAAAGCTGTCTGATGCACTCCCAGGCTAACAGTATAGTGCCCTGGAAAGTGAGTAACTTAGCTACAAGAGTGCATTTTTTTCCTCAGCACTGATAAGCCAAACCCCTCTGGTTAAGCTTTTAGATGAAATTGTTCTTTCCTAACCACTGCCAGAATTGTTTCCAAAACTGATGGAAAATACTGGCTTTTAAGAACACAGACCTCTCTTCACCCTTTCTCTTCTTTTGGAGTGGCAGGTGATGAAATGCTGCTTTTTTCTGGTTTTTTCACATCTCTGTTTTTTATGCCCTCTAATATAAGCAACTGGGGAACAGTTTACTTTGCATATAAGGGTCTCTATGCGTGACAGTGCAATAGATTCCAGGAATTCCCAGTGATGACAGATAGACCTCCATCCCCAGATGGCAAAGTACCTTTCTGCTGATCCTGCAGGAATCCTGATTTACCAAAATCCTCCCAATTTCCTGCAGAAAAATCTCCCATTACTACACAGACAGGGGGAGCACAGCAGCCTGGGGTCCCTGCACACATCGCTGGCATCTCCTCCACTGCCTTACTTTGGAGCTGTCAGTCTGCATCCTGCCTTCCTCCAGAACTAGCTGTGGTCTGACAGGATTGAGATGGAGGTTGAAAGTAAAAAGTTATTTTCAAGTGTCAAATGTCTCAGCTGAAACCTTTGTAGTTTCATACTCCCTGCCATCCCCTTGGTCACTGAACTCGGGAAGAAGGTGCAGGGGTTTTAAAAGACTGGTGCATGTGCTCTCTCTTCAGAAGGGTCTATGCCCTCTTCTGTCGGCAGGTGAGAAGTTTCCCTGAGCAGGATGAATGTAAACTGTCTCCAGTCCCAAAGCCCTGTAACCTATAATGTCAGCAAAGCACTACATTTTGCTATTTAGGTCTGCTGAGAGACTGGACTTACCAGCTCAGACACCCAACCAATTACACACCCTGCAGTTCTGAACCTGACTCAGTCCAGCTAGCTCAAAACACAGCTCAAACAAGTTTGCATCTGGCTGCAAAAGATCATGTAAGACACATTCATGACTGCTGGCATCAGCTCAAAACACTTCTTTGGTTTAGAAGGCATCAATGCCAGAAGATGGATTGGGGACGCTGAACATCAAGAGCAGAGCTGCTCCCACAGCAGCTCTGTTCATTAACAAATCTTTACAGTGCACCTTGGCAGAGAGACTTAGGTTGGCGTTTCTGCCCCCTCTTCACAAGTAGAGATATTGCAGCAGGATTGAAATAAGCAGCTCCTGGAGCCTCACACATGCAGCCCACAAGAAGATGAAGGGAACTGTGTGATGAGTGGCTTTTCACTCTAGGCTGCTGGTCCTATATACTGGACTCAGACACCCTCCCAAGAAGAGACAAGACTTTGAAACCTAAAAGCATGTCCCACACCTCCCCACTGACTGCCTTTTCATCACCTATGGGATTTTGAGTGGCTTTAAAACCAGCAAGTTCATCCTGATGTAGATCAAACCACAGGACAAGTGTGGTCTCCTGCTGTCACAGCATATTCTGTTGCTGAGGTATCCCAAGTCTACTGCACCCTTTTCCCCTGCCTGAATCACCAAAAAAAAAAAAAAAGAGGGTTTTTTTTTCTCCTTTAAAGTGGCCTTCTAGTTGTTCTTGATATTCCATCCCACCAGCCTTGCAGTCTTGCTGCCTCACACAGCATTTGTAGGCTAATCCACCACCAGCATGAAAGGCACCGGCTGTTCTCCACACCAAACCTCTGCCAGGTTGTGAGATGGATGGGGCTGGAATGAAAACGTATCATGAACTGGAACACTGTAAGAAGCTAACAATAACCATTCGGCTAAATGGGTTAGCCTACGTTCCAAAAGACCTGAAGCACAGCTGATTTACAAGAAAATGCACGCAAAACAACAAATGCTCAGTATATATTCATATATATTTTATTTTCATATATGTCTTGTGAAACTCAACTTCTGTAGGACTTTTGCAGCTACATCTCTCTTGAAAACCTGTATAGATCCTCCCTTACTAGCTGTATGTTTTACCTATGCGAACCCTAGAAATACCCAGTGCAGACATGCACTAGGGAACAGTGTACACACCCTCCAACAGTGCCAATGCTTTTTTTGTTCCTTCCACGCAACGAATTTGCACTGTCACATCACACACCACAGTTTCTCAGTCAGTGACATTAACAAGTTTTCATTTCTTAGAACCAAGATGCTTCTCAGAGCTCCACCTGGTTGGTAACTCAATCAAGCCCATGAGTTCCTACACAGAACACAGTTTTGGCAACATATGGCTTCTCAGACTCACAAAGTAACAGGAAAACCCAAGGCTGGAAGCTGAAAACAAAGAAAGTAAAGGGTGGAAGTATTTAACGTTGTCAGTGATAAAGCACTGGAACAATTTAACAAGGTGAATCTTCCATCACTGGAAAATTTTAAACTGAGTGGTGTTGTTTTCTATATTCAGTGCAGCACTTCAAGCAGGAATCAACTGAGGGCTGACCTGTGACTTGCTCTCTGCAGGAGGCCACACTCAGAAGATCACAAGAACTTCTCTGACTCCACAACCCAGGAATGAATGCCTAGGAGGAGTTTCTTGTAAAAAACTGTCAAACAGCTACGCTTTAAATCCCTACCTACAACTCCTCTGCTATGAAGCCACAATGTAAAATCAATCAGGAAAGAGAAAACAAAAAGACCAAGAAGTTACTGAATAATGAAGAGCAAGGCACAGTGAGAGGATGACAGAGATTTGAGCATTGCGCCTGCATCAGGCTGAATAGCACCTATTCTGGGCTCTTGGAGATCATGAGAGTTTTGCTATTATTGACTTCACTGGTACTCGCTTTGTGTCCTCTGCAGACAAATAGAGGACACAGGTTTGCATTCTGCAGGGTTGCAAATCCTGTGTCATTTCGAAACACTGAATAGTCCCCCTACGTATCGACCCTAGATGCAAAGTTGTTATTCTTTCATTTCATTCATTCTCTCAACCAAGCTGCCTTTGTGATTACAACTGTGGACCAAGAGAATGGATATGAACAAAAGGGAAAAAATCAAAAACAGACAAACAAAATCCCCATCCCCCAAACAAACAAAATACCCCTCCAACAAACCCATACCAAAACCAAAACAAAACCCAAAGCTGCCTTTCCAGTGTTATCATACCATTGCTTTGGAATCAAAAAAGAAAATCCTCCATCGGCAGACCTGGGTTTCTTAACCCATCTCAAAAAGTTAGCAGAGGATTGTCCAAGGAATAAAACCTATATTGCACAAATCCTCAGGAAGCCACCAGAGGGTAGCAAAACATTTTAGAGAGTAGCTAATAGAAAGCCAGGCGAAGCAGCCAGATCTGTACCTGCATCTCCCTACCCACTTTCTGGCTCCTGTTTCAGTTCTTCAGAAAAATCACATTTGTATTCAGCCCTATCCATTTCTTTTTCAAAATGCTGCTTTGATTTCTTTGCAGCCAATAAGGAAAACTTAAATTACATGTTATTCCTCCTTTGCCTCTTAGGTAGAAGTTTGTTTCTCCCTGATTTTCTTAATAGTGTCTGCATCACTGCCAGGCCAAATCTTCCCTGCAGCATTGGGCAGTGTGCAATATCATACCGGGATGGCATGACAGCACAATGGCACAGTACCACACGACAAGGGGCATGTGGATGGGAACAAGAGGGCCAGGAGGGCAAACAGCTGTTTCCAGTGGTTTGGAGAGACCAGCCACATTTGCATCTCCCTACATCAGGAGTCCAGATTATCCTGAGAGTCATGCATTCAAGTAACACCCAGCCTGAGTTGTTGACGGCCGGCCCTGAGTTTTTCACTTTCTCAAAGTTGTGAAAAATACAGGAGAGGGAGATATAACATTCTGTAATGCTTTCCCATCTCTCCGAAAGTCTCCATTCTCCACCTTGCAGATTCCTGCTCCAGATACATGGAAAGCCCTCAGTTCCACAAGCCCTTCAAGAAGCCAATAAACTAACCCCATCCCTATCCCTCTCACATACTTTCTGCAGAGTGTTAGGGTAGGAAGGTTTGCAATGACTTCATTATTTTTATTATTATTTTAAATTTCCAGTATGTTAAATTCTCAAAGCAGGATGCAAGGGGTTTGTTCTGTTTCCCTGCTTGAAGAAGCCTGTACTGATCGAGGAGGCCAGGCAGGAGCTCAGGGAAATTTAAAAAAAAAAAAAAAAGTCAGTCTGGCTTTTAAATAGTAAACTTTTCCATGCACAGTCTGCAGGAATCAAAAATAGCTCTAGAATATTTCAGCAAATCATTCCCAATAATTAAAATTGTGATGTGTTTGCTGTCAATCCCAAATGCGGTGAAAGCCATCAGATATATTATTCACTACAAATATTCATCCAGCTGCACTTGTAGAGTTGAAAATTTCCGTTCACTTAGACCTAAGTTCAAATAAACCCTCAAGCCCCTAAAGCAGAAATTCTTTCATAGCTGCCCATGGCTAAAATATAAGACACACTAACCTTCCCTTTTCCATCCTATTTATTTAATACAGGTATGTCTTATCTAGTAGGTTAATACTGTAGTGCAGCTGACACTTTGCATTAATTGTCAACTTACATCTATTTAGTGCAGCTGCTTTCAGTGACTATTACAGACCAATGGAAGCCATTAAATGGTTCTTCTACAAACAGTACCCCAAATTGGAGCATCCCACTTGCTCTGCTCAGGTGCTGTGCCACACCTGAGCATCAACCCTTTGCCACACTGTCAACAAGCAATAGGAGGTGGAGCAAAGGCTCTTGAAGACTTCCATTTCTAGGGAAAATCTTTTGGCCCTGTAGACAATTTGATTCCTACTGGTGAGGCAGGACTGACGGAGACACACATTTACTCATTTGCTACCTGAAGCAGACACCAAAGCTAAAGAAATCAGAAGCACCATCTTCTTGTAGTGGCATGAAAAATCTCTAGTATCATCTAAATTCAGTCCAGCAGTTCACTTTTTATCTTCTGTATGAATTACAAAGGTGAAGCGTCACACACTCAGCACAAGAGCACAGTCTGAGCAAGATCCATTTATATACCTTTTTAAAGAAAGTATCCACTATAGAAGGATGCTTTCATTTTCTTGTATGCTGAGGTCAGGACACCTCAAGGAGACAATGTGTTTTGGAAACACTGAGCATCCCTGATAGTTAGGGCCTGGACATCTCAATTTGAGATTCCTCCACTGCCCACACAATATGTCTAGATGTTTAATATAAACTCATCTGTTTTTACAAATCACACAAACAAGTTCTAACTGACCTTCAGCCCAAGACATTCTGGGACAAGAATTTTTGGGTAGTTATAGCTCCTCATTGACAGTATTTATATATAATCCCTGAAAGCAATTAAAGTAACTACATTGCCTTTACTGACGTAGAATCACAAGGTTGGAAAAGACCTCTTGGATCATCGAGTCCAACCATTCCTATCTGCCACTAAACCATGTCCCTGAGCACCTCATCTACCTGTCTTTTAAACACTTCCAGGGATGGTGACTCAACCACCTCCGGGCAGTTTGTTCCAGTGCCTGATGACCCTTTCTGTGAAAACTTTCTTTCTGATATTTAGTCTGAACCTCCCCTGGCATAGCTTGAGGCCATTCCTTCTGTCCTCCCCCACTTGGAAGAAGAGGCCAGAACCCTCCTCTCTATAGCCTCCTTTCAGGTAGCTGTAGAGAGCGATAAGGTCACCCCTCAACCTCCTCTTCTCAAGGCTAACATAGAATTACAACAGTGATGGAAATCAGCCAGACATTTAGCTCAGGGAACAAGAAACCTAGTCAGGAGGTCAAGGGCCCTTTTCCAGCCTTGTGTCAAGCCCTGAAGGCAGGGACAGAGGCCAGAAGGTGCTTGTACATTAATAAGTCCTTCTTGCCCAGCAGATGCACTTTCTTGGCAAAACACTCCTTTTCTACAGAGGACCAAGAATGCGGTGTTATGCAACTGACTGGCAATTTTATAGCTCAAGCTTTGACACACTGGCTTTCTAGGGGCCAGAAATGGGATAAAACAACTTCTTGCTTGGGATAGTCATAATGTTCTAATAAATATAGTTAACTATAGCTTCTCACTCAAGTAGCATCCACTCTAGGAGCCTATTTTTTCCTAAACCTCTAGTTCTTGCAGAGTTAATTTGTAAAATTGTAGGCAAATATAGATTAAGGCAGCATGGGACAGATGATGAAATCAGCAGAAAGAGAGGAGTTAAAATCAAGTTTATGGAGAGAGAAGAGGCACAGAAGTGTGGTAAGAAGACAAAGGATTGTAGAAAGACAAAAGATTTTCCGAACTGAATAAGTGAGAACTATATGAGATCTGGACCAAAGGCTAATAAAAGCAAAAGCTTCCTAACAGTGGTTAGGATTGCACACATTCAAATGGAGCCTGAGTAGTTCAGACTACAAGATTTCAGATAAAGAGGGTTTATAAGAAGCCTTAGTCTAGAAAAAAATACTGTGATAAAATACAGAGCACTGCCTAGACAACATATTGTATCTTCCCCATTCAGTCCTTAGACACTATCCTGGAAACTGTGACTCTGACTCACAGAGCCTAAGATGCAGCAGCTCAGCCCACGCAGGCTAGCAGGTGTGGACAAGTCCTGGGAGCTAGAGCCTTACTCAGTAAGCTCTTAGGGAAGATACAAGTCCTCCCTGTAAAACTTCTGAGATCCCATCATAATGGAATCTATCCTACCAGAAGAAAAAAAAAAAACAAACAAACACAAAGTAATACCTAGCAAGAGGATTATCCATTCAATTCTTTTGGTCTTTGCACTTTTGCATCACCGTACTAATAAAGATGATCCAAGCAAAACTCTTATCACTGGCTTAATACCTTGTTCTGGTTCTAGGTTCAGTTTTTACCCACGTAATTGTAGACCAGGTTCTACAAAGTGATTCAGATTAAGTTACATTTCAAGTACAAAGAAAAAACTTTGCGGTTTCAATTAGTTCTCAATTCATTGGACATCTGGCCCCAGAGAGCTATCCAGGAAAGCTACAGTTTGTTTCTTACCTACCGATCAGAGTTGTGGTATAATTTACGTATCCAGTGCCACTTAAGGAGTCATAAGGAGTTCTGCTTGGGGTGCAAGTTGTATGAGCTTTGCCTGCACTGGTGCTACATCTGCCTGCACAGATGTGGATATCTTGAGCTTCTTGGTAAGACTGAAATGGCATTAGGTGCTAGTTCTTGGCAACTGAACTTCACCTATAAAGTCTTTCTGAACAGGCCTGTTTACACCTTAAGTCAGACAATGTGCAGCTCAAGCCATTTTGCCAGAACTGTCAAAAAATGCTTCTGCTCCTGCTAAAAGCCTTGTGTCCAGCAGAATAATAAACTGTTAAATCAGTTCTTAGCTCAGCCCCAAACCTCCTTAAGAGCATCACCTCAGAAATGCATCATCCTTTCTCCGCCCAATCCATTCCAACACCTTCTCTGAAACAAGCGAGAGACATGCCAGATAAGACGTTGTGGAATAATGACTGCCAGATACAACTTGAGACTCAGCACTTGCCCTAAAACACTGCAGTTCTCTCTCAATTGTTCTGTAAGCACAAGAATAGCAACAATGACATGGATCATGTAGTGCCTAAAATACAGTTTCTCAGAGAGGGATCTTTTTTTCCACAAGGCAAGCACAGGTTGAATATTCTTTTTCTCCGCAAATTGTTTTGTCATGACATTCTGTATAAAAAAATGCCATTGTACCTGATTTTTTTCCCCCACTTTTGAAGTAAAGTAGTTTGGCTGGCTGGGATCAAAAGTTTGCATTTCTCACTAAGAAAATCTGTGTGGGAAAAAAGCATTTGCAGAGCATGTGGCATAACAGGAAAGGATTGTCAGATTACCTGGAAAACTGATACTCGCCTCCACTAAAGCACTATTTTAGTTCAAAGCCCTACTTGCACATTCTCACAAAGGAGATAATACAGATTTTCTTATGGTATTTCAGATTAATTGTTGTGCAAGAAACGGAGTATCTTTGAAAGGTGATATCTATAAGCTTCTGATTCATCCGTATGCCTCTTAGAGGTATTAGGTATGTACTTTTAATGAAGATATAGAACACCATAATAAAAAAAAAAATCCAATTCACAATTCTATCTATGTACCGAGTCTACTGCACAATGACTTCAGGTTCTACAATAAAATCATGCTGTGAGGATGCTTTCAACACTAGCCCTCAGTGTATTCACACAATGCAGTGCAGAAGCCACAGGCTGAGAGTGATCACACCCAAAGAGTTCTTCTACTGCATTGAAACCTTTTTTTGTCATAAATTGATCGATATTCCTAGCATATCCCATCTCAGATGTGCTGTAAGTTCACAGCCTCTGCTTTTTCTAGCTCATTTTACTCTATCTTTCCAACTGTAAAAACTGCAGTGTAAAGCTTTGCAAATAAAATTATTGAAGAGAAAGTGGGGCAGAAAAAGACCTAAATCCAAAATTTGACGATAAAAAACACTGACTACGTCCATACAGCTTAACACAGTCTCAAACAAGAGCAAATGGCTCTGCATCACTCGAAACATGAGCCACACTTCAACCTCTGATCAGCCAGGAATTCTAAGCTAATCAGGCACATTGTGTGGTGGGCACAAAAATGATCCAGAGCATCTACAGAAAAGCACCTCCTGGGTTTGCTGCATTTACAGGGAATCTGGGCCCAGACCCCACACCTCTGTGAATAAACTGTGCCCAAAAGTGTCTTCATATCTCCTACTATCCCCTTTCTGCAGATCCCAGTTCTACTTCCTGATGCTTCCCGGAAGATTATCTTTTCTAGTATCTGCTTGTACAAACAGAAACTTTCTTACGTTTTCTTATTCAAAGGTGAATTTGGAAGAACAAAAGCTACTCTTTTGTAATGCATCCTATTAATGAAAAGGCCCAAGAAGGTCTCAATGACAAACCACAGGCTTTTACTCATTGCCACCTACTTACATACAAATTCACAGAGAATAACCACAGAAAAAAAGAAGCTTGCCACACTTGACAACTTCCAGAGTGCCTTCTGGAGACGTAGTGCATTCTGTTACACTCATACACCATCTTCAAAAACTGCCTTCAAAACACAGTGTAAATTATTTGGCATGTGAGACAATATGGATGGTGTCTTCAGAAATATATCTTCAAAATAATTAGGAAAGTTGATGGAGCAATGGGAGCTATGGAGATTTTCTTTCTACTTCCAGTGGAGACGGAATGAATTGACAGTCCAAAATACCACATCTAGAAACACTTTTTTTTTTTAATTTTGTATGCTTTGCATATAGAAAGAGAGTGTAAAAATAGCACTATAAAAACAATTATTAATTTTACAGCCCCAATTAATTTCTTTTTTTCTCCAACATATGCAAATATGCAAAGTAAGGGCCAAATTTAACCAAGAGCCAAACTTGGCTTCAAACTGGTGCTGATGCAACCATATGGTTAGAAAGATTTTACTTTTTCTCTGCTTGTAAATGACACTTCTCATGACCATTATCAGCATCAATTATAAAAGGCATCTGCCTTCAATGACAGAGAACTGGAACTGGTATGATAAGGTGCAAGGAAGTTGCCAGGCTACCTGTGCTTATTGCAGTTCCCACTGTTCACTGATGAGAGGGCAGCAGCACATTTTAAAGGATCTCTAATACTTATGCAACTCTGCTGCTGGCAATGAGGTACGGGCAGAGAGGTGTGGCTGAGCTGCAAGAGACGGCAAGGAAAGGGAGGGGATGGAGAATTTGGGAGCAGCAAGGGGAAAGTGAAGCGAAATTCAAGTACAGGGAAAATATGGGACTGGGGATGCAGTGATACCCCAGACACTTTCCTGGTCTTCTTCAGCAGCCACCCTGGCAGTCCAACCTGCCTCACACAGCCAAGGAGGAGCTCCTTGAAGACAAACCTGTCCAGGTGTCTACAGCATAAAGGTAACCAGCAATGCAGACCCATAGATCTTAGTGCCTCCTCCTCACACAACTGGGATGCTTCCAGATACAAAAGCAACCCCAAAGATGAACAGACACACCTGCATCGTAGCAGGCTCTAGCCCTACTGCTCTGTACAGAGCCACATAAGGTGCAGTTCCTCTGCAAGCTAATTAAAGTGAGCACAGATAATCCAGATTACTGCAATCTCACTTCAGAAAGTGAAAGTGAAACCATTGCAAATACAAACTTGAATGAGGCCCACAGACTACTGTTATGGTCCCAAAAAGTCAAGTTTCCTCTCCCAGATACCCACTTGCATAGATTATCAATTCTATAGGCTCATTGTAAGGGCTTAAAAACCACTGGAAAAAAAACCAAACAAGCACATTATTACTCCTATGGGAAGCTGTTCCAGAACATTACCCTTTACCTCATCATAAACTATTTTTTCTAACTTCAAGCCTAAATTTATAAATGTAATCCCAACACTGGCACAATACATGGCCCTATTCCTCCCGCATATAAGCATCAAGACTTGTAAATAATTTACAAGAGACATGAATATGCTGCCATCTGCAAACAAAGCAACTGCTCGCTCTACAGCAAATGCGGACATGGTGCTACCTCTGGGGAAGGGAGAGGGTAAGGTGGGGGCACTGTAAGGTCACACCGGGAAGCTCTTGCCATGTGATGGCTCTTTAGTGACTTAAGTAACATAAACTCAATGTATCCGATTTAGTCTATGAAAGCAGTAGGTGCTAAGAAGAATCCCTGCTGGCAGATGCAACAGAGAGGACAAGCATCAGCAAAGAGGCAGATTAAAGAAAAGTATCATCCCAAGAGATAGCCCTGATGCAGGCTGCACTTCACCTGCTGTCAGTCCAGTGTCACAGTGTTGGAACACGAAGCACCAGGACTGTCAGTCCACACCTCTTTGCAGCCAAGACTATCCTGGGCTGGAGAAAGTGACACTGTTCATTCTTTGTACTTTGGGCTCCACAAAGCATGAAGATTCATGGAAGTGAGAGAGAAACCATGGTACCAATAACGCCTTCACACATTGCAGAATCTCACGCTCATCTCCACTTGCAAAAATTTAAAATCAAAACTACAGTCTGAGGAGCATCTGCCTTGATTTCAAACACATGGTAGAGAATTACCACCAAGCTAAATAAAAAGCGATCGTTTCTCAGTGGATGCCACAGGCTAAACTAATTGAGCCACAGATTACACAGATGAGTACACAAGGCTAGATCTCCTACCAGTAGATTGCACCATTTGAAAATCTCAGTGTCTGGAGGGTGGGTGAATGCAGGTCTGCAGTAACAGTCCTGTGCAGAGTTCAGCAGGTCAAGACCATTAAGGACCTAAACAATGAAGTTTCAGGCACATTATTCAGCTTCTGACATGTGCAATACAAAGTTAAAATTGTTCACAAGGTAAACTTTGTAAAGTTTATGAAACTTGCAGAATGACAGAGATCTACCACTGCAGTAACAACTCCTCCTCAATTTTCATATTTGCAGAGACAAGCCTCCTCTTCAAGAGGAATTGTAATTGAAATTTTTATTAAGGGACATCTGGGCCAAGTACTTCTGCAACAAAGCAAAGAAATACAAATCACGACTAGTAGCATATCCTAAATGTGGTGACACCAGCACTTATTTAGTTGCACATAATATTTGCAAAGGAAATATTTTTGTCTTATAAACATATTTACAGCACTGGTGGAAAGTTTCCATCTGAAGTTTTTGTGCAGGCACTTTTCCTCCATCCTACTCCAATACTTCGACTTATTTTTAAAAATTATTTTTAAGTTACTTGCTTCTTTGTCTGGGAGCAAGAGTTACAGAATCACATCATCCTCAACCCTGCCTCCAAAAGGGTTTCAACAGGGACAAGGAAAGTGGTGACTAAAGGCTGCAAGACTACTTTTCTATGGGTACTTCCCAGCTCGTAGCATTTACATCTGTCAGTCGTAGGTACTGTAGGGCTACAGCATCAACAGCAGGTAGAAGATTTATGGGAGCACAAGTTTTGAGGTGTATCCCAGGAGGCTCAGAAATTGCTTTGCCATTTCACAATGCTAAGCAGAGCAGGGACAAAGGAATGAAGAGATGATGGACTAAGACAAACTTTGGTGCAAACTAGGCTAAGACCAATAACTGTCATTGCTAATTGCCATTCCCCAGGTGGGAGCTTGAGCAGCTCTTCAAAACATCACTAGAGGCTTGAACTGGTTTATTGATATTTACTTTTTCTTCACCCTTGGTGATTTATACAACTAAGAGATTAGCAGAAGGAAGGAAAGGCAGCAATAGCAGGAGGGAAAAGAAGGGTAATTAGCACTGTCAGGAGTGAGAAGTTCAGAAGGGTCCTAGCAATGAGGGGAAAGACAAGACAAAAGAAAGGGAGCGATAGGCATTAAACGTTTCAAGCACAGAAAGATTCTTTCAGCTAGGGATGCCGAAGTGAGACTTTCTTATTATTATGACTATGACAAAGCAGAAAAAATACAGAACACACATTGATTAAAGCAGCAGGCATCTCCCTTGGATGCTGAGACTCAGCAGGGAGCCACAGCTTCCCAAAGAGGTAAGCATTTAGATTTCAGCTATTCCAAGATATGGGCCATATGTTGGGGCCATCTGGAGGCTGCTTTATTTGATGGATGTCAAATACCTCCAAAGGCACCAGGGAAGGGAGCCGAAATATTGGTAACTGATTGATGCTGAGGGCACTTAACTAAAGATGACCCTGCTCCTTTAAAATTCACACCTGCTTATGGGAGAAGCTCAAAAATTGTCTTCCCAGTGGAGATAACCACTTCTATGGCTTTCAGAAACCCAGAGCTGCTGATGAAGCAAGCAGTCATCATTCAACTGACACAGCTGGTGAATTCAGTGGGGTGGTCCTAGCTGTGCACTCAGCCAGTAGTCAACAGCTGACACATGGCAGCAATTGGAGCATCTAGTTTAGCACCAGGCCTGAATCATCACTGGATCATCAAAAGATGTGTTGTGTTAAAGGACAACACCTACAACACAAAGGGCCCTTCAGAGACCTCCCTGCTCTTTCAGCATCTCTTGAGAAGGCTTGCCAGGAAGAGAAGCTTCGCTGGGGCACCATTCAGTGCAATGCAAAGAAGAGGAGGAGAGCACATCAATGTAGCAACTTCAGGCTGACAGCTCTGCAGCACAGCTGTAAGGGACATTTTTCTTTCATCCTCAGAAAAGAGAATACCAGGGTTCTCACATTTGCAGGTCAAATAGCAAAGGACAAGTCATATGTGCCTGTACAAGCCATTGTAGAACCTTGGTTTTTTTAAAAAAAAGCACAAAAACAACAACAACAAAACCAATGAACACCTCCCCCCCCAAAAAAAAACAAAACCAAACACCCAAAACTCTCTTGAAAACCAGTAGTGTTTCTTTCTGTCTGAATATGTTTCACGTCTAGCAGACCAGAAGTATCTAAAGACCAGCAGGTAGGAACTCATGTGTCCAACCATAACTGGGTCTTTTGCTGAGACATGTTTTGTCTTGCACCAGCAGGAAGAAAGCAGAGTACTCTGACTGTCTCTGTGTAAGCAAAATATAAGCAGAAAAGCCCAATAAACACATCTCTACGAGCAGCTTTCAGGAAGCAGCTTGATAGACCACCTTGCACTTTGTCCCTGCCTGAAAAACAACAGCAAACACTTCCACTTTCTCAGCATTCAACAACAGGCAGCTTGGGAAACCATCAGAATACAAATGCTCATTACCCTCAGCATACGAAGATCTCCATGACTCACATCCAAGGACAGAGTGTAAAACATGCTGCCACTTTACAGCTCCTCCCAACAGGCTCTTTGCTAGCTTGCTGCACTGTCTTAATAGGCCCTGGAATTACAGAGCAAGATGCACTGTATTACTGAATTATAAACCCCAGGACTTAGTGATTTAACACCAACCTGCTTTGTGCTTGGCTTCTCAGGGAAAAGAGAGACTCTTTCAGAGGAAACCAGCTGTGAGGTTGCCAGTGCCCTCACCACCATGTCCTGAGCCTTGGAGACTGTGTGCAGGCTTCTCACACCACTTTGGCTGAGATGCTAGATTTCTGATGCCCAGTTTCCATGGTGTAGCTCCAAGAGACTGGGAGCTTTCTGATAAATCTCTGTTTCTCTTGGCTCTTGCTGAACAGTGAGGCACAAGTCCTTTGTTAGGACAAACTGAATCAGGTGACAGAGCTGTGACAATTAAGAGTTACTGGTTAAGAGTTGGTTTCTGCTTTTCAGTGTCATAGGGATAAATATCTGGAAATGATCTGGGGGCAAAAGGTCTCTGTTGGGGGATTTTGTCACTTATTGCTTGCCCACAGAGGAAGTCAGCTAGCTGTGCAATGGAAGTCAACCAGGTGTCTTGGAGCTGGAGGGATTTGGCTAAGCACAGGTTACATTCCACTGAATGTCTTCATTAGCAGCAAAATGTTTGCCCCTTACACATTTGGAGCTCAAAGTAGAACTGAGTAAAGGCAAAGCAAGAGAGTCCTTCCAGCCCCCAGGGCCACTCAGTCTGCAGCTTGTATTATATTGTCAACTCAGACAAAGGCAGGGATTCAGAAAGTCAAGTGACAAGAAAGCATAGAGGAAGGGTTATAAATATGCATCTGAGTCTCAGGCTGAAGATCAAGGGCAATTTTATGAGAAAATAATTTTAGAACCAAAAAAAGGAGTGGTGAGGGTGTATGTGAATGTGTAAAGCTTCATAACGGCAAGGAAATGATCCTGTCCTTCCTTCCTGGATAGGAGGAATGGAAAGCACTGTGATCACAACCTGACAGAGGAACTTTGCAGACATAAAGCTCCCTTTGTCTTCTCCAAGTTGTAATTTTTTTTTTTTTTTTTTTCGGAAGGAGGCTGCCTTTACCATGCAGTTAGTTGTTCACCTGGCAAAACCTCAAAGGAACCTATTGCAGTTACTGACAAACTAGAACAGTAACACAGGTCTGGATGTAGTTGCATGTCTCTATCAGGCCCCCATGCTGTGCGTGGAAACCAAGTATCAATCAATGAGTGATTGCCCCAGGAATCCCCATTGATAGCCTTGAGGCAATGCTAACACACTGAAATCAGACCAACCTAGATACTTCAAAACAGGGACTTTTAAATCAGGCTCTGAAAAAAATGTGAAGTAAAATGCGCAGAAAGGGTCTTTGTGGATAATTTCCTTGGACAGAGTTTGGGTTGGTCAGCAGATTGAATGGTGATTTATTTCCCCTTGGTTTAGGACACAACAAACCAGCAAAAAAAGGCGTAAGCTGATAGTAATGCTTAGACCCCATCTGCTAACAGAAGAACAGAGAAACCAGGAAACGTATCAAATGCTCATTGCAACATAAACTTAATTTTGTGGAAGAGCCACCCAGACCGCTGCAATGCACAGGAAGAAATGCAGAGCAACAAGTGACGCTGCACTCATTTCTGTGGTGCTGGGACCACGAAATTTTCTAGCTCAGCATTATGAACTCTTGTGAGTTAGTGTCAGCTTTATCTTTGCCAGTAGTTGTTCCATTTCTCTACACTTGAAAAACAACTAGCTTGAAGGAATGTATGGGCTGGTTTTCCTAATGAGGAAAATAAGGCACAAGGCAGAGCCCTGGTCAGCCAGAAACTCTCCACATATTATATTTCTTCACCACAAGCACACATTAGCATCAAGGTGTAGTGCTCACCTGGTTTAGTGAATCAGTGATGGATTTGAGTCTTGGATTTCTTTCAAGCCTCTCCACCAAGCTTCCCAGTGCTCCAGCAGCACCCAGACCAGGTGAGACCACATACGCACACAGCAGCAGTGCAAGGAGGTTCAAGGCAGCTGCTGTTCTCAAGACTGAATTGTCATTCCTTACTGTCCATGTTAGCAATCAACTCTCAAACATATGTGACTGTTATCTGTGTCCACATGTTAAAAATAAAAATCTGTCACTTCTGTAACATCATTTCATCCAAACACTCTACAAATGGTGCATATGGTCATCTTCCCATTACAAGGAGAGCCATCAACTTCAGTAGGTACAGGAATAAAGTGCATTAAAGCTTACTGCGGACTAGTATAATTATCTCCATTAGAGAGGAGGTAAACTGAGACACAGAAGGACACATCTTCTCCTCCAAGGTCATACAGTAAATCTACTGCAGAGCAGAAACAGAAATCAGTACTTCTCATTTCCAGCCCAGGCTTTGACCATAATTACAAGTGAGAGATGAAATTTGGCTCCCGTCAAGAGGTTGGGGAAGTTCAGGACCCTGTATCTATTCTTGGCTTTTGCTTCCTGTTTCAATGTGTGACTTTGAATAGGTCAAACTTTTATGCCTGTTCATTTAGAGCGACTTGGCCATGCTTAGGTTCCCATATATATGCAAGATGTATCCATTAATAACAGGTTAGGCAGTTTGTATGCAAATAAGTATTTTGTGCACAGGGGGTCTTGTTTTGATACCGTTGTCTTCTGGTGACAACTAGTTCTGTCTGCTGCGTCCCACCAGAAAGCAGTAACAGCAATGTCCTTCACTTAGCAGATACCCTGATGGTAGAGTTGAGTTCAGGCAAACCAAGGAAACCTCAAGTACAAAAATCTCCTTTGTTCTCTCACTGTCCACTGGGGAACATGCACACTAATGCAAGGAACAGCCTTCCCATCCCTGCCAGGTGACCTTCCCCAAACCATCTCCGTGCCTGTGATGGGCAGCTTTCCTCAAAGGATCCTCTTTAACCAGGGACCGTTCTACTGTTACAGAGAACTGCTGGGGTAAAAAGCCAGTGTTGGAAAACACCAACTCATTCAAACTAAGCTGTTTCAATTGAATTGATGTCAAAAATGGAGCTTACAGTTTTAACAAGAGGAACAACAACCAAAAAAAGGCAAACAAAAATGCCAGAAACCTCAGATCAATGAAAACTGGAGAGAGGTGCTGATGCTTAAGCTCTGTCCTGCAGCACTGCCTGGTTAGTGTCCTGCTCTGCCCAGCTTGGAGCATCACTCAGATGAATTACCCACATAGCTTCTCCTCAGGGTTTTACATGGGAGAGTTGGAAAAGTTTCACATACAGACAGCACACCCCAAATTTTTATGTCTACTCTTTTTTTTTTTTTTTTTGCAAGACAGACCTCATGCTTTCTGGCCAGATGGTAGGTCAGCTCAGCCGCTCTGCATCAGGCAACACAACGAGCATCAGACACCCAGCAGAGCCAGAGGGGGACAGGTTGAACAGCACACACAACGAAGCTGGTGAAGGGGCTGGAGAACAAGTCTTATGAGGAACGGCTGAGGGAGCTGGGGGTGTTTAGCCTGGAGAAGAGGG
>WAAB01022458.1:194851-209213 GCA_013389865.1 Piaya cayana
GTTGGACTCGATGATCCGGTGGGTCTCTTTCAACCTGGTTATTCTATGATTCTATGATTCTGCAAGACTTGCTCTAAGTGTTCATTAGGGTACATACGCGTCCTTGGGAAATAACAGTCAATATTAACTCCTCTTTCACAGGAAGCTAAACTCATCATCACAGCAAGGATAAGGCAAAATTTGAAGACGTGGCTTGTCCCCCAGTTCTGAGGTCACCCATTTTTCTGACTGCTGTATTTTAACAGATGCTGAGCAAAGTCCAGTTGAAATGAATAGACATTGATGTATTCAATACTCCTAAAAGTCAGCATAGGAGAAACCTTAGCCCTGGAAAATTCAGTTGTAATTTTACCTTTGAACACCCCCAGAGCTGGGACTTCATTGACAGTACTTAGAATTGCAACATCTCCATTAAACCTGCCTGAAGCCACACAGTGAATGAATAAACAAAGCCACTATTGTTATCCATGTGGATATTCTACATAACACAGACCAAGACATATCCCTGAATCAATTTCTATGAAAGTTGGAGCAAAAGAGCATTCAATTTTTATTTTAACATTTCTAGTGATTGAGAGCTCCCCATAATCCTCAGTATCAGATATTGATCCCATAGCTAATTAGCTTCACAGTTAAACTTCAACTTATTTCTGGTCAGAATATGCTCACTTTTCATTTCCAACCCACTGGGTCTTGCTGTACATTACAGAGCTGTTCTCCATCCAGATATCAGACAGATCAAATCACACTTTGATTAATCAAATTCCTGCAGCCTCTCATTACAAGTCATGTTTTCTGATCATTCTCATGTTACTCTCCAACTTAGCTCTAATACATTTCCTCCCGTGATAACTTTTTTTGATTACAAGTATCAGAAACTGCCGCAGGTATTTTACAAGACATTGCATCAGTGATAATTTCAAAAAATATATAGTCACCTCACCACCTCTCCAAATTTCTCTTTGCTCTCCCACAGACACCATTTCTCTGTATTCGGTTACCAGCTAGTTGTTCCCCAGGCTGAATCTTTGCTGCTGGGGAAGCAGTCACACCCTCGTTGTGCCCATAAGCACTGGCACAATGGAGAGGAACGTGAAGTACTAAGATTAAATTCTGAAAGCTCTGGTTCAGCTGACAAGTTAGTGACCTTGCACATCTTCGGATTTGCTGCTTCTCATAAATAGGCCACCTTTTCATTTCTCTGTACCCAAATGTCTTCTTTTACAAGTAACACTTTACATACCATTTGATTGTGCTAATTCACCATGCAACTTCATGGCTCTCCACAAACCATCTATCCTCATCTTCCTTACCCTTCTTTCACGACTCACTTATCATTGAGTAGCAAGCAGCCACAAGCTGACCTCAGACAGACCTCCCCTAAATGCCCCGAGAGTTGAACCCAGTGTCCTGAATGGCAGTTTGCTATTCAGCAGCACCATCATGGTCCCACTTGTAATTCTGAAGACTGGACTCATAATTTCATAGATTAAGTTATTACTTTTCAAGACTGCCATAATAATGATACTTAGCACTCCTAGACCAATTTACATTTTCAGAGCACAGCAAAAATGTTAATTAACAGCATGCTTACACCAGCTTCAGGAACCAGTCGCCTCAAAACTGCTGTTCTGCTGTTTCACTCACATCTACGCTCATTCAACAGAAGTATTAGAAATCATGTAATGCCCATCTTCCTGGTAATCTTTTATTCTACCAATTCATAGAGCTTAATTTAAGGTTCAGTAACAATATGAAACAAAGAATATTAATATATAATTATTATTAATAATTAATACATTAATACATTCATAAGTTCAGTTAATATCTACTGTCTATTAGAATATCAGAGAAAAAAATGTACTATAGAAGTCTCAATCTTCATTGAATGTGTTGCACAGTTCCATGTTTTCCATGCAATTCATGAAATCAAGGGACATGACATGTAACTGGATACTAGCATTTCCAAAATTCACAATATTTTTGCTTGCACAATTCAGCTAGAACAACCTCATAAACTTACTGTAAAAGTGTTTTGTACTGGAAGAGACTGGCACAAATTCACAAAGGGTCAAAAAGAAAAAAATCCACACGTACTGGCTGACACATTTTATGAAGAATATAACACTCCTGCTTTAGGGAATAAGCCAAATATTGGAAGCTGGGAAGATGTTTTTCCTACAGAAGCACTGATCTGCTGCTGCTTTGTGAGAGGTTCTGGTGAAACACTGGCCTTTAGACACTGTCAGTGAAATAATAGACAAAATCAACCATAAATCTTAGTTAGCATGATAGTTTCCATTACTTGGCATTTGCCAGGTTCATAGCTATATCTGAACTTCATAAACCCTTCAAGGTATTTGGAACCAAATGTTTCTACATTCCTCAGCCTCTCTGGAGGTTGGCAGAGCTAAACAGGCACTTTAAGAAATGCTGGCACAAGAGCTGAAAATGAAATCACCAAAAAGTGTCCCCTGCCATAGATCTGAATACACAACATCCAGAAGAAAGGTTGCCAGTGGCTCTTGAAGCCTAATTTCATCCATTACTGAGAGCAACGCTCAACAGAAAGCAGCTTATACAGTGCCCTGCTGAGCATCATCTGTTTACTGTGTATATTCCTTTTTTTTAAAAAATGTGTGAAAAATGAGAAACTATTTAAGTCCAAATGCTGAATTTGCAGACTCCAGCCTTATGCCAGACAAGATGTTGATCTTTAAGCTTGTCAACCTGTAAGACTTTCGTATTTAAAGAAAATGGCTTGCTTGCGTTACAGCGTTCGAATGAGATGAAGTCCATCTGGAACAGGTACAGAGCAGGGTCAGCAGGATTGGCTGACAAACAGAGCTATGCGTGACAAAGACTAAAGCAGCTTGGCCCATTTAAACATAGCAAAATCAAATGCAAGAGGGAATATGATCATCCCTAAGGTATTTATAGGACAGCATTGGAGACCAGTGAAGATAAATATGGCCAAGAATACACGTAACCTAGAACTTGGAAAGGTTTGATCAGCACAGGGAGGCTCCAAAATAGTTTCCCAGCAGAAATACAGCTTTTAAGAGGGCACTTGAAGTTCATGAATGTGGATTTCAGCAATGAGAGTAAGTCAGGCCAGCTGGCCTGGGAGGCCTTTGTGTCTTCTTGTCTACTATAACAGCAGGTTGCCAAAACAAAGGAGGATTTTAATCAGTCACCTCTCTCCAAACATGCTTCACTTTCACACCTATGGGCCAGTTGCCATCTAAATTTATCCTCTGTTTTGAAACACAAATACCTTGAGGGGAAAATAAAAAAATCACATTGATGTTTCTCTCTCAAGATAATAACAACTGCTCTCCATTAGGTTTTCTTAAGAATTTGATTAGAGGCAAAACCTGCTAGCTTCAAGTAAGAGCCAGCACTGGGGCTTGCTTGCGTGCATGTAGGAGTAAACTTTACTTATGTAAAAGCTCAGCTGCCCTCAATCCTATTCAGAGAAAAAAAAAAGTGCCACTGCATCAGTTAGCAGTATATGTAGGCTCTGAGCAAAATACAGGCAGCCAGCAGCAAAGCAGTCATGGTCAAAGAAGGTATGTGCAGCAAGAAGAGCTGCACGAGACTTTTGCTATGTGAATGAAGCAAAGACTCAACTCTGATATTGTCCTTGCTCATGGAACATTTTACCTCTAACTCAGATCAGATGCTAAAGCACCATTTGTGTCTAACTCCCCAGGAGAGAGAGAGGATACCAGCTGCTTGATACTTAACAGGCTTTTGGGCACACAGGCAGTCCTATTTTCTGTTTAAGTGCTTAAAAGATAGGAGATCCTCTGCTTGGAGACAGGCTTTCACACTACGTTTATTCTCTGTGCTTCCTCAGGAAACAATTCCAAACATCTGGATCTCAAAATCCCAAGTATCTACTGCAATTGATACTACTGCACAACAGGTTGCGCTTGTGCAGAATATTTAAACCAGCCAACAGCTCCGTCATAAGTCTCCCTAAAAGAAGCCAGACTGTGGCAAAACAAGGTTAACACTGGTGACAAAGTGAACTAAGAGAGAAGTTTATTTGACCACTGACATAGCATGTAGGACTTGTACTGAGAAACTAAAGTATTGCCTATTAACTCCAGAGAAAAATTTATCTGAAAAAATATCAGGGAACATAATCTGACTACTTTCTTTATAACTACCAACTTACTGATGCTCTTGCCCACCACAGAGTCTGCCCGCTTTCCTAAATAAGTTACAGTATAGACTGAAAGCTGCCTTTTCTCTGTCACATTTATGATGACCTAAAGAAAGCGTGCTCGAACTCAGCCAGTCTAGCTTATTTGCAAGGTAGTCTCATACCATGTATCACAGCTATGATTTATTTATAAAGCATACTTGATCTGACATGTTTCCAAAGTATGTTCTACTTAGCTCTGAAACATCTGTTTATTGGAAATCAATACATACAATAATTGCCCTGTATGTACCTATATAAGTCCTGTTATTACATTCATTGAGAGATTTGCAGTTTTATGTTACCACCTGCACCATGGCTTAAGGAGGGAAAGTGTCATGGTTTGATTTTGGCCCCTTCAGAATAGCCAGGTTGTGGCTGAGGAAGAACTACAACTCCCAAATATTCCATGCAACTTTTTCTACGTAAATAAGGGTGTAATTGGGGGTGGGACACCTTCTTTTCAGGCTCCGGCTCCATCTTGTCTCTCTCTTCTCTCCGGGGTGTGTGTGGGGAAAGGCTGGAGGAGTCAAGCTCAGTGAAGCGTTGTTGGACTCCGAGAGCGGCATGGAGATTTTGCTATCTGAGGAGTGTAATGATTTATTTTCTCTTGTTAGCTTATATTGATCTGTTCTCTGGATTCTTAATTTTCCTTCATGGCAGGGGGGGTTTCTTTCTTTTTGGGGATCTCTAATTGCTTCCCTACGGGGCAGGGGATGTTCGGGGGGGCTCTTATTCTCTGATTATTGTATATGTAGTATTTTAGTTGCATGTTAGCGTTAATACATTATATATAATCACTACAGCATTTTTAGTCTCTCCTTTTTTTTCCTTCTCCTTATCTCCCTTGGGCTGTACAGGGGGGGGCTGCAGATGCTGTGAGGGTTTTTGGGAGAGTTTTGACTCAAACCATCACAGAAAGAGAAGCAACCACAGGCATCACAGGTCTGTTGGTTAAGTACCACCGGCACATGGTTTCTCCCATTTGAGGGACATGATGTTTCTCCACAGCAGGAGGCCTGAGATGACCTCACAACGTGGATGGCTGGGAACAATGGGCTGGGTCATGCACTGAAACACTGCAGATGCACTGCTGAATCACACCAACGTTCAACTGGGCCAATGGTCTAAAAATTATACAAATTATAATAGTAATAATTTTACAAAGCATGTCTTTACACTACTCCCTTCAATGACCCTTTGCTTTTCCTGTGTATACACTGCAGCCCCTGACACTCCAGGAATAAGCAGGTCAGAGAAGATAGATATACAATGACAAAAAAACCCAAAAAAGGCCTTGTTTTACATCACCCTTGAGTAAACCCTCCATTAAATCAGTGAGATTGCCTAGGACATGGCCCATGAAGACTCAAGAGCAGTATTTGACCTTGATCAGCCTTTGGGGGCAAGCTAAGCACGCCTGTACCCTTTCCTTCCTCATCCTCAAGCTCACCAGCAGTGCTGGTGCTTTCTGCATTCTGCACTTTCTGACAGAAAAGGATCACCCCATGAGCAGTCCCTAACAGCCAACTGCACAATCTCCGGTGATTATGGGGTTTTGGGAAGCAGAGCCTGAGAAACATTAAAGTAGTTCTGTAGATTGTAAAAGGGGTAACATAGAGGCTATGTGATAATTGCTGATATCAGGCAGGTTTAAGCACTCTTGAGATCTTCAGTCTGAAGCCAATCACAACTACAGCAAAGGATATTCAGCCAACCTCAGCTGCTCTCAGAACTCCTCCTAGATGGGCTCATAGTTCTGGCCTGGATGGAGAAGAAAGCCAGGAGCTACAAGGCCCTTTCACCCTCAACTTCCCACACAGCACATCAGGAACAAGTAATTCATATGATTTTGAGCCCTTCTGGCTTCTCCCATAGTCTAAGCTTTCTCCAGAGTCACCTCAAATCAGGAACTACTACTGAACAAACTGGTCAGAAACTGTCCATCCCAACTGAGTCACAGTGCTCTCTGTGATGAGTTAAACCAAAGAAACCAAATAGCACCAAAGTCACACTGAATCACCAAGGCTCAGAGCAGCAATTAACTATTATACTTAAAATATCACAGTACTTGGTTTGGCCTTATGTGGGGTCAGTCAGCAAGAAACTTTTATCTTGTATTTATCCCTATTCCTCTCAAGAAACAAATTCTTTAAAATGATTAATTGTCCTTAGCAGTAATTAATTATCCCCAAGTAGTGAACTGAAATGACAGACTGATATTTCTACTTGAATCCTCAGGGGAAAATCGGGTTGTCTTGCTATGCTCTCTAAACCTGACAAAGTTAAAAATAGGAAGCTTTAATATGCAGTCTGTGGGACTTTTTCTGCCTTTAAGGCACTCACAAGGGATGTCTGGGTTCAACCGCAAGCTCGCAAAGTCCCGCTGTCCTAGATGAGTCAGTGACATTTATTTCCTTCTTAGGCAGTCCAAGCTCAATGAAACACTAGCAAGAATCAGAGTTTTGTCAATTAATACAGTGGATGATAAGTTACAGTAAAAGCTTTTAAACATGTAAGTCATTGGAGAAGCCTGCTTAGAGCTATAAGTGACATGAGAGAAACCAGAGACTGTAGCTCACAGTGACTGACTGGGAGCAGATGTAATACCTAGAGGAGAGGCAACTGAGTGGGAAAATACAAAAGCATATTAGTGTTTCTGCTATTTATTGGCTTTGGTGGGTTTGGTGCTGTAACTTGGGGAAGAAGTCCATTTTTTCTTAATGGTGATTTTCTAGCTTAGGTTTCTAGCCTTCAGATAGGTTTATTTTTGTTACCTTTCCCACAGTGATCAAAAATCAAGACTATTGAACAAATATTTTGGTTAATTCATATGAGTTCTTCATTCAGAGTAAAAGCTGTTACAAGTTCATTTAACCAGTGTTCTTGTGAAAGAAATTATGAGATCTCTATTTTCCTCTGTTTTATTAATAAAGCACTATCTTGGAGGAAAAATGGGAACATTCCCAAAGGATCTGTCTAACTTGTCTCCCTGCTGAACTGACATTGCATTTCCCTAGCACAATCCTAATGAGGGAACAACCACTGAAAATGAACCAAGTCCTCACTCAGCATTAAATCTGTGTGCTGCAAAAGCCAGGATGGTTGTCAGGTGTTCTTTAAAGTACTGAGAGCTTGTTTATGGAATATCTGTTTTCAAAAAAGGATTAAAAATGTCTCTTTTTCTAGATTGTACAGTTATGCTAGAGAAACCCAACCACTACTACAGGCAGGCTTCCCAGGCTGCAGATTAACAATGCTAGCACCTCTGACAGAGCCAGTTAGGTCTGGCAGGGTTTGTCACCTCTGTTGTGACTTTTGGACTGAGTTAATAAGCCCAGGACGATCTGATCTCTCTGCCAGACCTCCTGCAGCACTGTGTTGGTTTAATAAGTCCTCCCAGAACATGGAGCAACAAGAAACATGGTTCAAAGACACCCAACTGAGGTTTGGAAACAGCAATCCCTCTACCAGCCAGTTTTGTTTTGTTTTTCTATTATTCACAGCATCTTAAGTTTCCATTACTCTCAACCACAGCACAGCAGTCGTTTGAGGTAATGATACAAATTCTTTCCATAACTGTGTAAGTTTATACCTGTAGCCACATCAAGTAAAAAATTCACCATTTACTCCTTTATGGGAAAGGGCTCCCCAGCACACAGTGCTCCCACCCAGCTTTTCACAGCTAGCTCACTTCTAGATATTTAACACTGATCTTCTCTGTGGCATCTGCAACAGCCCTAATTTGTCAGAGAGAAGAAATTTTGCCATGCTTTTTGCTCTTGCCAGGGCTTGGATATGCTTGCTTGAGAAACACATTTGGCTCTCAGCACCATCACACATGCCCCTGTACAGCCTGGTTAAAAGCTTAAATACAAACAGCAAAACCAGGCACTAAACAGGCTCAGTTTAAGCTGCAGTATGCAGTTTGCAATGTTTATTTCCCTGCAAGGATGGGACCCTGGCCCAGGCACAGCACCCGTGTGAGAGCATCCAACTACATGCTGTCCCATATGTCATCTCCGATGGTCATTTTGGAGCTGCTCCAATGCCGTAGCAGAGCTGCCTGCCCACGTCCAGCCCAACACGTGCCTCAGTCACATGGCAAACACACACAAAATTATGCAATGGCAAAACCAACTGCAATGGAGCCACTGTGTGGCACAACCTCCACAACCCATCCCATGCTGCCCTGTCCTGTATCCCCTAATTCTGCTCAGCTTCCAGCCTCACAGCTCTTGGTACCCAGATGTGTTACCCCAGTTGCACTAGCCAGAAGTCTGTAAGGCCAGATTGACTGCAGTCTTTCCTCCCAGCAGAAGGTGACCCCTCCTGCACACTCAAACCAACCCTACTCTCTACCTTGTGCTACCTAGTCCTCTGTATTAATCCTTTCCTAGAAATATGAGGTTAGACTTTACCTGTACTTCCAGGTTGGGTTTTTTATGTTTCGCCCCCTCGAACGGATGCAGCACTAGGAGGCACAGGCCTTGTAGTGAAGCTTACAGGTTGCCTACTACACGATAAATTAATTGTCTGTGCATTCCCCAACCTCATTTCATTTCAAAACAGCACTGTGCTTGCTAGCAAACATTGCTGGCTTTACTTAAGCTGATTAATGAGGTTCTGTGTAACAAAACTCTTGCACCCAACAACAAGAACAAAAATCTTTTAGCAATCAAAAAGTGTAACCCACCCCCAAGCTTTTAGTATGTGTGCCTTTCCAGTGGTGTCATACTGCTACTTCCAAAACCCTGAGTGACAAATAAGGGCTTTTTTTGTTTCAGCCATGCCTGAAGGCAGAAAACATAAGAGTAAAAGAGAGGAAAATGAACAATCTTGCAAAAGAAAGCATCATTTGTTATGCTTAAATAGTTCTGCTTGTGGTATAAACATAAGGCTACTGCGAAAGCTATGTCTTAGTGCAAATAGCACTTTGCTCTTCCATCCAAATAATTTAAGCTACACAATACACATACAAACAAATCTGCAGGGCACCTTTTGGTAGGTGATATGCTGTAGCAAAGGTAAAGAGGAGATCTGTGTTCCAGCTATTGACGCTCAGCACCTTGAGCACGTTCAGCCTACAAACTTCAAAGAAATATCAAAATTCCAGACCAGGTTTCAAACCCACTGAACATCCAGAACCCCACAGTCCTTGCATGTGGTGCTGGGGCTGTCGTGCATTCCCAGCCTTTTCAAGGGAGTGTTTCCAACACAGCTCAGATCATTGGCTACTTTTGAAAACCTGGCTGCAAGACATTCATTGCAGGTCACTGCCCACAGGACTGCTGGAGCTCAGCAAAATTAAATCCTTTAACCAGCCAGAAGCTGCTGTTGTCCCCCATAAGCACAGCAGCAGCACTGCATCATTCACTACACATCTCCTGCAGCTGCTGCCAAATATAGTACTTTGGGGGCATTTATTTCAAGTGTCATTGTTTTCTGTGCATTAACATATGCTCCAGTCAAACCCATTATTCATCATTGCCAAATATGACGAGCCTTGTTACAGCCTAAATTAAAGTCTTGAAAGCATTGCCTTAATGTATAATCAGGAGAAAGAAAACAGATATTAATAGATTTAAGGAACTTAAAACCAGTCAAAATCCCTTTTGTGATGAGCATTGCTGACACAGTTCTTAGCTAAGAAACATACTCTCTTTGGAGACTGAGCCAAGCAGCTGAGATGGGACGATAGCCCCATGCTGCTTCTCTCCCAGGAAGGGACACGTGGTCCCCTTGGATGCACAGGTCATCTTTACCTTTCCTCAGAGAAAATTTTAAAAAGCCAGCTTTTCTTAGTGGGAGAGGAGCTTGCCTATCTTTGTATGGTAATGAATCCTCCACAGATTGATAGAATTTTAAACCACCATGACTAGCTTGAAGAGTCAAAACCTCCAGACAACTAGGGTTATTTCATCAGCTGGACTAAAAGTAGTAGAGGAAAAACTGAGGCACAGGACATCCACCCTTTCCCAGAGCAGTGTTTTTTAACATGTAAGTTCAACAACATGAAGTCTTTTTGCAGAAATGAGATTGCAGGATCCAAGTGCCTTGTCTCAGATCATTTGTCAAAGTTCACTGAAGGCCCTGGAAACCATCAGCCCAAGTGACAACACCAAGTTCAGCACTCAATTACATTTGCACGCACACAAAAAGCCCCAGGAACCACCACAGTTAATGTCAAACTCAAAAAAAGAAAACCTAGTTAATAGCACATTAAGAAGTTAAATTCTGTTATTAATGAAAATGTTTCCATCAGAGCAATTATGCAGCACCCTTAGAGGATACCACCAGGAAATATAGCTTTAACAGCAGCAGAGCTGGCAATACATTTGTATATAGACTGGCTGAATCGCTGCCATTCTGCATCTACCGTAACCTCCCCAGGTAGAAAATATGATTGCAAACATCAATTGTTTAGCTAATTACTGATCTACAGCAGCAGGCTAATAAAAGGCCATATGTGGTGAGGCAGAAAGAGACATTTGGTGCTTACAGAATTAAAATTCTCCACTCTGGAGGGTTGCGGGATAGTCTTCTGCGTAGAGTTGGTTTAAGTGCTGAGAAAGAAAAATTCCTCAGTGGAGGTTGAAAACTAATTTTGGGTTTATTAACATCCATGAGTCAAAGCCTGCTTGACAGTGTGACCAGGGAGAGATGAAGAAGCCTCCCCAAGGTAAGTCAGAGCACTGTGCAGCAGCACTTCCCCCAGCTCTCTGCTACCTGTGGGTTAATACAGTTTGCTAAAAAGCAGCTAGAAGTAACTTAGAGATTGAATTCCTGGGTAATAATTTATTCAATATTCTTCTTTCAGATACAAAAGGGAGACAGTGGACAAATCCAGCTGAATGTTTAGACACTGTTTTGTATGTTCATTTGACAATGAAATGTTTTCAGAATTATCACTGTACTTCAGCAGGAATTGACTCTTCCCTCTGGTGACACCACACGTGTTGCCCCTTCTCTACCATCTTGCTTGGGTGTCCAGGCAAAACCAAAGCCTCCATCACCAGTACTAAAAACACAGGTTCCCCTATTGGACTGGAAGAAAGCCATCACTTTTCATGTGGGAAAACAACAACATGCAGAGAAATAACTGGCATTAAGTATTTGTAGCAAAATCACTCATAAATAGTGAGGTATGGTAAAAGCTGGGCTTGCAGTTGTTTGAGTTTCACACTAATGAACAAGTTAAAGTTCATTTCTATCATCTTCATCATTCATAGTGGCAGACAGCTGAGGAAGCATTTGTGTTTTCCATGCATCAGCTTATAGACATGTGTGCCGTTTTTATAGCTAAGCATTATGTCTCCTACTGTTATTTGCAATCCAGAACAACTTCGTGTTTTCCTCCCTCAGTGTGAACAGTCTAGTTTTAAAGAGTTTATTTGTCAAGCAGGTTGTGAACAAAACTGAACT
This sequence comes from Piaya cayana, assembly GCA_013389865.1. Classification (NCBI taxonomy): domain Eukaryota; kingdom Metazoa; phylum Chordata; class Aves; order Cuculiformes; family Coccyzidae; genus Piaya; species Piaya cayana. The sequence continues at coordinate 206,490 of WAAB01022458.1, forward strand.
AATCACAGTAAATTAATTGGCAGAGACAAAGAAGCTCCCTGTGGTGCTATAAACTGATGAAAAGACAATAAAACTTCCTAGAGCACAAGAAAGATGTACATACACATACATGACCAGGTATTCTTCAGTCTTGTATCCCATAAAAGTGACTGTGAAAGCTTCAGTCCTGCAGAGGTTTTCAGACTGATCTTAGCACAAATGCAAAGTAAAAGATAAGCCGTGCATGGAGGAACCTGCCAGTCAGAAGGAGTATCACTACCCCTCTGGCATGGATCATTGTGCAGCAGCTCTTGTAGTCACCTGGCACTCACTTTGCTCATGCACAAATCTTGGTCTCTGAGCCTGCTGTGTTTCCCTGCAGCGGCAAGAGCAGCAGGAATGGAGGACTGAGGGGGTTCAGGTCTCTGCTTCTTTCAAGATGACCCCTGAAACGCTGAGCTCGTGATGTTATTAGCATCAGTAAGCAAGGAAGCCGGCCAAGAGAAAAATGTGTTTTATCTTTCTGTCAGTAATTGGAGTGGGCCAGCATTCAAAAGCACGTTGTGCCAATATTTCTTCGAACACCAAACGGGTATGCATCTTTCAAACTTGGGCTGTAGCGTGAACAGGCTGAATGCTGCAGCTTCTAAAGTTCAAACTTCAGACACAGCTTGAGATAGTAACCACTTCTTGGCTCTACATTACATCCACAGGCAAAATGATTTCCTATTCTGAATCAATTTTCACCACTGAGCTGGTGAGACCAGGCTACCCAACTGAAAGACAAATAGACTGAGTGAAAGCTTGAACCTATCCTAGTCTGATAGTTTAACCTAGAACAATGAGCGTGTGAGGACAGTCCTAGCTACGGGCAGTGTTCTCAATCCAGAGATACAAAAGCACAAGTTCTCTGCTGCAGAAAGACAAACTGCTCTTCAGATCAAGACATGCATAAAAGGAAACAAGCACTTTTCATATAAACAGATGACATCAGGACTTTTGATTTTATTTCTGACCTACAGACAGGCAGAAATATGGTGCAAAAGGACTACTATAGGTATGTGGATAGACCAGTGAGACCATCACCTTTCACAAACAGCTAGATCACAATGGTACTTCTACTGAGCAATTCAGTGCAGGTTCCAACCCCATCTATACTCCTTGCTCAGATCTGCTCCCTAGGCAGCCATGCAGGTGAGGAGAGAACATCCTAAGGGTCTGCAACTAGTTTATCTCCCATACTTGTAAAGCCTTCAACTGATCAGCAGCTCATAAATACTGCTCTCCATAATTTGGCATTACTGGCAACACATTCCTCAGAAAAGCTCTTAACATGTCTGCTGGCCTCAAGTAAAGCAGATCCTGAGCCTCACTTCATCATCTGAAACAGGAGATGTTCCCACCACAGACACCAAGGACACAGATGTCCTCTGTCTGGCAACTTGCATCAAGCTAAGCAGAGGGGAAGCATTTTGCATGCATATCAAAGGAGAAACAAGAGCACTTAATGGGTTAAATGCTCCAATAAGCCTGTTGAGGCAGCCTCCTGGCACTGTAATTGTTTTCTGCCCTAACTCTTCTCAAGCAGCTACAGTTATTAATCTGTAAATTTCAACATTTCCGCCATGATAAGCCTTAAATACACATCAGAAGTGCTGGTGTTTAGAGGCAACAGTCCATATATCATGCACTAAACAATACCAAGTAGCATTTATCTTAACAGAGCTGTCATCTCATGTCATATGAGAAAAAAAATCAGACAATGCAAGACTTTCTTAGTACCAGCAGTCTGCAATAAAGGTCCATGTTTATGAACCCAAAAGCATGAACAAAATTATTAAACAGAGCATGATTGCCCCATCCATTCCACAAGAAAAACAAAGCAAATATAATTTCTGAAATTAAAAAACCTATGAAAGCTGTTCATTTTGGAAGGTTGTTTTGTTTAGAAAGGTTTGGTTTAGGTGGGTTTTTTTGGAATTTCTGGCTATAGTATCTATTTCTTTAATTAGTTTAGTTCGACCAGTAAAGAGCTGAAGTTGAGCAACAAGGGTCTGCACATATAAGAATTTAAAATTGCGGGGTGGTTAATACAGTCTAAATAGACACTGCAATCTGCCTGTCAGACTTATTAGAGGGTAGTATTGCCTTCTGTATATTACATTACTATTATTGTATTTTCCAGGAGAATGAATTATCCACTCGTAATCATTTCACATGGGTAAATGAGGCTGCAAGGTTCCCTTCATTAGCATCTTTTCTGCAGCCACCAGCATTTAAATTAAGAGATTGTCCTGGACTATATGAAAGAGCAAGTATTTACTCAAGTATTGTACCAGCTTGCCAAAGCAAGCACCTCTGCATCCTGCAGTTCCTGCCTCCACTGGGGCTTACAAAAGCTACAGAAACATGGGGTGTAATGCACATCTGAGCAGCTCCCAACAGAGATGGGATTCAGCTGCCATCTGTAGTGCTACCTCCTGACTGCAAATGATAAGGGATCTCTGACCAGGATGGTGAAGTTTTTCATGTGTTCATCTCTTCAATAAGAAACACCCTTTCAAACAGATCAAAATGAATACCAAGTATTTTTTTGGGGTGCAGTTAGCCATGCTAACTGCTCTGTGAGCACTTCTGGGACTTCCCGACCAAGTAAGGTACCCAAACTCACCTCTGTCTGTCTAGAAAGCTGCCTGGAGGAGAAGGACCTGGGGGTGTTGGTTGACAGTGACTGAACATGAGCCA
>WAAB01022458.1:209498-221710 GCA_013389865.1 Piaya cayana
CATTAGGAAAAAATTTTTCACAGAAAGGGTCATTGGGCACTGGAACAGGCTACCCAGGGAGGTGGTTGAGTCATATTCCCTGGAAGTGTTTAAGGGACAGGTGGATGAGGTGCTGAGGGGCGTGGTTTACTGTTTGATAGGAATGGTTGGACTTGATGATCTGGTGGGTCTCTTCCAACCTGGTTGTTCTAGAATTCTATGATTCAGTGCTCAGAGACCCAGGAAAGGGGCAGGCAGAGCTCCTGCCACCTGTGCCAGTGGCCATTTCAGATGAGCACAAGGACAGTGCAGGACTATGGGAAATCCTCCTGTGCTTCCTGGGGAGCACAGTGATGTGATGGTCAGGGCTGACATTGCCTTTCTATCCTCCTGAACCAGCAGCCTCCCACAACTGATGTACAGTCCCTGTGCCAGCAGCCATGCCTCCCTCCAGCAAAGCCAGGTCACTTTCACAGCCTCAAAACCCCACACAGCCAACAGCACAAGGCAAGATGCAAGCAGGGCAGGGCTGCATAGTCTGCACAGAAATCAGCTCCACTAAAACAGCACAGGCAAACTCAGAGAAAATAGAGGGGGGGAAGAAAGTGTTCACTCCCCCTCTAATGGCTTGGCTGGCCAAAGCTGAAAAGGAGTGTCCTTCTATTCAGGCTTTGTCCCCATCTCCAAGACTTCCTTCATATTGAGCCATTCACACTTGTATGAATAAGTAAAACTGAAGTAAATTTTAGGACTGGGTAGAGTGAAGGGTCATATGTTGTGAATGGATACGACGTGACGCAAAGCCATGTCTATGTGAGATCCAACGGGTTGCTGGTGGGAATAAGAACATGGTCACATGGCAAAATGCAGCTCCTGGAGTGATTAATCAAACAATAAGTTTTAAAGGATATTTTAAATTCACTGCTGTAACTCCCTCCTGCTGTATTAGTAAGGTAGTAATTTGGATATATTACTTGATTAGAGAATGGAAATCCTTTCATGTACAGAGCATGTAAAACAGTGCTACTTGTGACAGAGTAAGCCCCGTTTATTATGATGTCTTTTTAAAAGGCAATATGTGTTACAGTAAATAACTGGTGTATTCCCACAGAAAGTTCATTCACCATGTCATCAGCTAATTATAGCATGACTGCAGCTATCTGGTGTAATGGTAATTGTATCTGGTGTGCGCAAAGGAGCAATAGCCGCTTAACTGCTTTTCACTAGCACATCACAGGAAAGCTTTTCAAAGAACACTGCAGTTACTTGCACCCCCACCTTCACAACTCCAGTTTATCAGCCATTTCATAGTTTTGGAAATCCAGGGAAATGAAAAATGAGGCAGGCATGAAAGACTCATGAGAACACTCCTTACTCGGAGATGGTTTCACTTCTGTTTCGATAGAGCACTTAGTCAGCTCTCAGACTCCACTAGCCTTGAACAAAGAGCTGGGCTGAAAACTGCACAGGCAAATCACTTGGTCTTTTATTCTAAAAAATGCCATAAGCAGCCCTGTATTTAAAGGTCTGAGCTTTAGAAAACTTTTGTGACAGGGGAGGGAGGCTCTGTACAGCAGGTCCATGTATCTGATGAGGCAATCATTAAAAATCTAATTTCTCTATCATGCTTTTTATCTTGTGCATAGGTCTCTGTGTTAAAAACATCGTCAATCCTACAGCTGCAAGATAGAAACATCTTAGCGTGGGGAACAGCTCTTCAGTTTCTATCAGCAAAGTTGAGGACAGAAGTCTCTTGTAGATCACCTTTCTGGCTCAAGGATCCACCTTCTCCAATAGAGTTAGATCATCTCCAAGAGCACTTGGCTTCAGCTCTAAACCTAATCTAGAGTTTTCAGAAAATTGCAGCACTGATTAGATTTATGAGATAATTAAGAGCCTTTCCAAATCTATAATTCAGGTAGTTATGCTGTAACAGGCTGTTCCACTACAAAACCCTTGTTACAAAGCCATTTCCAGGTCTAGTTTCCAAGAACAGCATGTACTCTGGAAACATGCTGCACACCGCAAGGTCTGTCTGCAACAGCACTTGAAGGAGTCACGCTTACAGTCACAGGCAATCAGCTGTTCTGGGCCTGATGGACTTGACTTTTATAGCTCTTTGACAACCTCAGTAACTGCAATATCTCTGGACTTCCACCTCTAAACATCATCTACGTAGTACCCAAAGCTTAGCTCAGTCACAGCACGCCAGCACCTGCAACAGCTCCAGCGATATCTATTTGCTATAAACTGGACCATCTCGTAGTCTGTGTTCCAAACTTAGCCCAGTGGGGATAAATTGAGATCTTGGTGACGACAAAGCACGCATCTCTGAGGATGAAGCAGGCTTGGCATCACTGGTACTGTCACAGCATGCAGTATTGCACAGGCGCTGCAAGAACCTGTGCTCGTGTGGCACTGAAAGCCTGACAGTGATGCACCACAGAGTAAGACAAGCTAACTTCAGCATGTCACGCTCAGGGATAGATAGCAGGTTAGCCAGGACTGAGTCAATCAACCTGAAAACCTGCATAGCCCTAACTAGACCTCTGCACTGCTGAGGCTGAGCAGCTGCTCTCACCAGAGACAGCTCTGATAAAATGAGCTGAGGTCTGACATCACAATGATGCAGTGTAAACGCACCCAGCAGAGCTCAGCTATGGCAGATAACAGAAAACATTCCTTTGGCAGCAAACAACCCTGAAAAAGTAATTAGTTTTCCCCAATTTATTAGGAAAGTGAGTAATCGTGTGTACAGTTATAACAGCGCCATAGACACTGCGCTCTGACTGAGGGAAAGGCAAAGCAGAAGAGGGATTTGTTTGCAGTTGGTAATTGTTCTCCTCCCTGACTTTGCTCAAGCAGATACAATTATTAATCTGTAAATTTCAACATCAAAAGCAGAGATAACTAAATAGAGGCAAGGTCAGATAGAGAAAATAATCTAATTTTTTACATTGCATTAATCTTTTCCAGCTGAGATAGCTTTCTTTTTGAGTTGATATTAAGAGCATACATATCTTAAACAAGACCCACTGGCCACGTATGCCATCAGCAGAGTGCAGTACAGCAAAGAATAATTAAAGTAATTGGTTTTAAGGACAAAATATATTCACTTCAGTTTTGCTAGGATAACAATTTGCACAGCTGAAAAAAAAATCAGACATTAAACTCCACGATGAATTTATTTCCCTACTACAAGTAAATCTTCAGATTCTTCTCCAAGAAGACAGAAGCTCCTATGTATAGTGGAGGTGAGCCCTAGATATCATTACCTGTGCGTGAATGAAAGTAGCACAGGGGAAGAAAGACCTTATTGATGCTAAAGTCTGCTCATAGGAAAAAAGCTGAAAACCAGACAGACTCCAGGACCCATGTTCGTTTACAGCAATGAGGGCAGGAGAATATTCTTCGCCTGGAGACAAAAATAAATTAGTGTAATTACTCCAAATGACAAAAAAAACCTATTACAAAATTGAAGAGATACTTGCTTCTTTGTCAATTAAAGCAAAGCTGTTTAACTTCTCCTACGGTCTAGTTCAAGTGAAAAAAGGAAAGAAAGGGGAACCTATGTGAAAAAAAAATAAAAAATCACCTTTTCCTCCCAAATCCCCAAACTAGAAACTGTTTCAAAACATACAATTATTTTCATGAAGCATAATACTTTGGAGCACTTCACACTGAAATTACGTTAGCACATCACTTATATAGCGCAGCTGGGCTGGTTCTCACCCCTTTAATAGCTAAGCTGTAAGATCTTTTCTATCCACTAAATAAGCAAGTTCAGGCTGTTACAGAAATATCACACCATAAGGACAAATCTGTCTTGTGATTAACTTCATAGCAGCAGAATTCCACCAGGGATGAATTAACCAGCATAATTTTCCACCTTTGCCAAAATGAGGACTCAGGTATTTTCAAAATCCTTTTTCCAGTTATCTCCACTCACAGCATGTGTATCTTGCAAAAAAGTTCCCTTTATCATCTTCTGTAATTAATTTTCTCTGAGCTGGACAGCAGAAAACGATACATCCATGAGGAGCTCATGCTCAGTCCACAGTGAACTGCAGCTTCACGTATCTGAGAAGTGGCCTCAGCATATTGAGTGTGTTGCTGCACCGGTTCATCGTTGTGTCACAGGATCTAACTGGCTGTTTATTATCAATGAGAACAAATACATTTTATCTTTTATGCCAGAAACTGTCTTTCTGAACAAAAGAGGAGAGCCTCCAAGACCTGGGGGTGCTGGTCAACAGCCAGCTGAACATGAGCCAGCAGTGTGCCCAGTTTGCCAAGGCCAACAGCATCCTGGCTTGGACCAAAAATCATGCGGCCAGTGGAAGCAGGGAAGTGATTGTGCCCCTACACTCAGCACTAGTGAGGCTGCACCTTGAATACTGTGTTCAGCTTTGGGCCTGTCGCTACGAGAAAGACATTGAGGGGCTGGAATGTGTCCAGAGGAGGACAACAAACCTGGTGAAGGGTCTGGAGAACAAGTCTTATGAAGAGCAACTGAGTGAACTGGGGTTGTTTAGACTGGAGAAGAGGAGGCTGAGGAGAGACCTTATTGCTCTTTACAAGTACCTGAATGGAACTTGTAGCAAGATTGATGCTGGTCTCCACTTCCAAGTAACAGGTGATAGAACAAGAGGAAATAGCTTCAAGTTGTGACAAGGGAGATTGAGATTAGATATTAGAAAAAAAAATTCTTTAGTGAAAGAGTGGTCAAACATTGGAATAAGCTTCCTAGAGAAGTGGTGGAGTCTCCTTCCCTGGAAGGATTCATAAAAATGTATAGATGTGCCATTTTGGTATATGGTTTAGGCACTGTGGTTTGGGCTGATGGTTAGACTTGATGATCTTAGAGGTCTTTTCCAGCCTTAGTAATTCTAAGATATTAGTACACGTAGAATAAAAATACAGATCTAGCATTGTTATTTGATTTAATGAATACCACAAAAGGAATGGGAAGTTTAACGAAGTGTGAACTGTCACATGCAACTTCAGTTTGTTTAGATTTCTTCATTCTCAGCATAAAGATGTGTTCCATAGACGACTATCCAACAGGGAATTTGCAGAGAGGCAGGGAAATGTATCTAGATACACACCATAAATATTAGTTACTTGTCCCTAATATTCTCATATTCACTGAACATTTTCCACTTTTTAGGGTTTCCTGAACCAGTGGTTTCTATTTAACAACACTCAGGCAATTCAGTGATCCATAGTGTTTGTTAACTCCATCCACACCTCCCTTTACAATTTCAACTGCCCCAGGGCAGATAGGTCACCTCACACCACTGGGTCCACATCTCTCCATGGAGGACCCCAGGAGTGCATTTCAATTTTCTTCCTGAATCATTTCCCAGAACGATTTCAGACCAGGATCTCAGCTCCACCATCATCCCATAGTATCAATGATTTAGAAGCACAGTGCAGATGGGAGACACAGGAACAAAGCTTCCTGGCCATAGGTGGGACAGGTCTGCAGCAAGAGATCTGTGGTGACAAGAGACACCTGCTCTTTCCATAGGATTACAAGACTGCATCACCCCCACAGTCAGCTCTGCTGACAGCACATGTGTCTGTGGACCTGGTAACTGCTCCAGCAACAGAGTCCTTCAAACCCACCACTGAGCAGCTTTTGTGACACCAACTACACAGCAGCTTTGAGAGTGAACCCAGGAACAAACATCGAAGGCAGGTAGCAGCCTTATGCTGGCTGGGGTTGACAGACACCCCTAGCACGTCCTGTACATAACTCAGACTCCCATCCAGCTCAGAGGGGAGCTCTTAGCCCCAGCAGGAAACGTCTTAAAAATCTAACCTCAAACATGGCATTAAGCATAGCAAAAATACAGCTCTTTAAGGCAATCTTGAGATCATTTAGTGTAAGTAATTCTGAGATGATTTAAATGACATCTAGCATGCAGTGAATTCACAGCCCACTGCCAACAGGGTGTCGGAGATAGACTTGCTCACGGGCACAGAGTACTTTCTCCAAAGCAGTCAGTAGCCATCTCTCAGAAATGATCATACAACAGAGGCATCATCTTCAATAACAAATGAGACCTCCAAGGAATCTTTAAAGTCTTGGCTTTGCTACATTAAGTTTGCGGCTCTGTCTTCAAAAGAAGAAAAGATTCCAATGGCATAGTATTGTGCATGCCACTATTCAGGGAAAGAAAAGATCCTGCCACATTGCTTTAATAAAGACTCAGTGCCTCTATTCCATGGCTAGGAGACAAAACATTCATAGCTGCCCTCTCCGCCACTACTTTGGAGGTTTAGAGCACATTCAAAGGAAGCACATTTACAGCACAGGAAAAAACCCAACTAAAACCAGGAAAAGGCAAAAGAGAAAAATTTGGGGTTTGACTTCTCTCTGCACTAGACTACAGTTTAAAGTATCGGTTCCTAACCACCCATAAGCAGTGTTTTCCAGAGGACTTGTTCCTTTTTGTATGTGCTTCGTGACACCTGCAGTTACTCTCAAGGGTTCTGACTTGCAAGTGCACTTTACTAGAAGCACTGACAAGGGCCATATTTCATTCCATATATATTCACTGATTAAAAGCTACAATACAGCACAGTGCAGGCTGAAAGCATACATACCAATAATACAGAACTAACCACCCCAGGGAGACCTGCCAGTTGTCACACACAAGCACTCAAATTTCCATTTGCCAAAACCTTCAGACTCACAGCTAACCCTCTACAAAACCAAGCAGCTTAAGGCTGATATGCTGAATTACTGAGCTCAGCTTCATTCTGACCGATTCAGGTAGGAGGGTCAAAAAAATACAGAAAAAATACCATGAAACTTTGAACACTTGTTTTGTCTGACAACAGCACTGTTCCATATTAACAGTCTTTGCATAGTTGTCATCTAGTGTAACAAAACACATCTTTATTCCTACCATGTCACAGCATAAGGAGAGAACAAAAGATGTCACATTCACCAACTACCCATATTGAAATCACATGGCTGCTGCATAAACTTTCAATTACGAAGGGAAGAGGCCGGGGGTGGAGGAGATAATCCTTAAAAGAACTACTTCAAATGTAGAGCGTGGATGAGATTTCAGAAAGGCTAACTTAGAAGATGTGTGATGTATCTGTTTTTTGATATCAAGGTCATTCACTCAGACACTGTTTTCTCAAAGGAAGCCTTTTTAAAATATTTTCTCTATTTGTTTCTACAAATCAGCTGATTCTTATTATAAAAGTCCCACTAATTGAGCACCACACAAGCCATCAAAGAACTCCTCCTCTTCTCAAAGAATATGACTGAGACAAATAAGGCACAACAAGGCAGCAAGATAATCAAGGAACCCTGCTTACATCAAGCCGAGGAAACCCTGAGTTCAAGCCCATTGCAAGACAGCTTGAATCAGTTCAGCTTTCAGTGAGAGAAGGCTCAGCTTGCCTGAGTTGTTTTGCATTTGCTCCTTTGCTCACAGTGGCTGAGCACTTGATGGATGCTATGGATTTTCTGATTTCTGCACCATGCACCACGCTAACTTATGCATACAGGTGTGATCAAGCTACACATCTTGGGAAGAATACACTATTCTGTCCTTGTGAAAGTGTCAAAAATTCTGGTTTTAGCTATTAACTCTGAATGGTGCTTTCATAATGCATGCTTTAGGGAGGTATTTTCAGCCTCACTAGCCCTCTATGCTGACAGCTTTTGAACCTTGGATGGAAAGTGTTCTTCAGGAAGGCAAGAGAACAACAGGATGGTCCCCCCAGATGCAAGACAAACTGAAAATATCTGGGCTTCTGAAGTTGACTGTCAAATAACCCAAGGGACTAACTGCAGTGCTTCACCATATACAGACACACCTGAACAATTCACTGAACAAGAACTTCTTTCTGTTCTTCAAAAGTACCTTTCTCAGCTCGCAAGTGCTCAGACAGTGCAATAACAGTCCAAGACGTTTCAGAAGTAGGATGTTTCCCTTACCAAAAGAAAATTCTTTTCTTTCTTCTGGGTTTGGCCAGACAAGTGAGAAACCAACAGCAAAACACTGATACTAGAGATTTTAAAAAAATAGAAGCAAGTAAACGTCATGATTTGTTTCTTCTCCACATATCTCCTATTAGGTTAATATGCTTTATCTGTCTACACAGCAGAAGTAGAACTACAACACATCAGAGGAGCCGGGATTGCTCATTTCTGAAGACTCCACTACTCGGTACTGCATCCTGGCAAATGGTCACACAACAAAAATATGGAGAAATCAGTGTTTTTAACCTGTTTGGGAATGGTGAGTAGAGAAGAAATGGAGTGACTCAGTATTTCCTGTCCTTGAGTCAATGACACCTCAGAAAAAGACAGAGTTGAGATTTTACTCTAGTTCTTTTCCCATCAGTTAGAATAAAACCTGTGATGTTGCAGTGGATTTCAGCATGGAAAATCAGAAGCCCCACATGGCTCTTACTGAAATGCCCTCCAAATGTTAATACCACCATCCAGATGACAACGTACTTACTCAAAAGTGCTGTGTCCAACACTACGCCACTTAGAAGCACAGGATTAAACGCATATCACCCAAGAGAAAGGGAAAGGTGATGACAAGGAGCCAAAAGCTAAGAACTGTAAGTTCCTAAAGGCACAGAGGGGAATCTAGGTAGTAAAATTAAGTACCACATAGATGCATTTTGAAGTAATTAAAGCTTACTCCGATGCTATTTCAAGCATTTCCACATGGTAGGGGTTAAAACAACAAAAAAAAGTCTTACAATCAATTTTTAAACTCTTCTTTGACTGGGACAGTAGTTAGGTGGTTTATGTTATATCATCAGTTCTGCACTCCTCATTCTACTACCAAGCAGAACCTTAAACTGCTGCTAATTAAGCAGAACCTAAATTCAGCAGGTTTGGATGGCTTCCACCACAGTTTTAAAAGAACATTCTGAAACACTACTATTGATATCAGTTTTAAACACTTTTTGGATATATGGAAGTTGTAATGGCTGGAACAAAATCTGCTGATCTGCTAAGTATTTTAAAATGTAAATAAAAAAAATCCTAGCAATGATCTCCAGTAAACTAAGAAAGCAAGATAATTAATCTGTATAAACTGCAGAATAGAGAGTATCTAGTATTACTGACATTTTAAAAGCTATAAAAGAAGTATTAAATTTGCACTTAACATGATTTTACTCTTCTGTCATTTAAATTACATTCATTATTGATTCTACATATAGAATTTAGCTTCACACTACATGATGATATGAATAAAATGGGGAAATAATATGACTTATTAACGAGCGAAAATAATCTCATACAGTAGTGACTGCATAGTCACAGGTATACGTGTATGTTCCTACTATGGTCTTGGGAGAGGCTGGTCCCTGGCCCTATGATGTTAACACATAAATTAATGAGTGGAAGTTACCCAAAATCATTACTTACCAAGCCTGAAGATGACAGTGTGGGACTGCTAAATAACTGAGGACAGATCTGCGTAGCTAAATAAACTGCACCAAGAATAGGGTACAGACTTCAGTACTGACACACACCCCACAATACTAACGAGGCAGACAGTATCCTGTGAAGCCATTGATTTCTGGCAGGAACTTCCTAGTCACCATGGAAAAACAGCCGCAGAGCACACTGAGAACCATCCTGTGGTTGAGAGTGCTCAAGAAGGCTTTGGATGGAGGATACTCAAATTAAAAAATAAAAAACCCCACAACCTCCAAAAACCAGTGCCTGGCATTTGATATGAATACTGTCAAAATTACAGTAAGTTTTAATGCTTGCTTTTCTAGGAAGGCATTGAAATACTGGAACCAATGAAAAGAACCACCAAGAAGATGATGAAAGGGCCAAAAGCTCAGCTTAAGAGTAAGGCTCCAGAAGCACCATCTGCTCTCCTTAACAAAGGGAGAAGGTTAATAGGACAAACTGATCAGTTTGCAAGTACCTACGTAAGGAACAGAAAATTCAATCAAAGAGCTGCGTCCTTTGGCAAATACAGTCTAACAAGAGGAAATGGAAAACCATACAAACTTGGGCCCAAAACAACATGACGGTTATCTCTATCGGGTGATTCTAATATTGACAGTATTACCAGTATGGATACTTGTCAGAAAGGCTGAATGCAGGACAGGAAAAGCTCTCGTCACACACAAAAAATGAGATAGGATAATTTTTTGGTTTTTCCTACCAAGATACAACTTTTTAGCTAAAAAAGAAATTAATTCAGAAAAATCAGGGAATTATTTTCCTTGCACAGATTTTGCAATGTGTCCCCATAAGGGCCCTATAGCAGGAGCACAGCTCCAAGGTGGGGACTGTGACGTGCCAGCAGTGACAGGCTCTGTCACTTTGGCAGCTCTCAGGAGTGAAAGTTTAAGACCGAAGCATCTCTGCTGTACAATGGGCTGGCCAACATGCCCCTAAGCTGGTATTTATCACAACATCTCATCCCTCAGCATCTCCCACAAAACATGACTACTGGGAGTAGCATGCGAACAGTCAAAGGGAGCTCAAACCCCATGGATCTTCAGCTTAGATCACATCTTGCAGGACCATGGGCCAAGCATAAATTGAAGAATCCAATTCTTATTTAAAGAAGTCTCATTTTAAGATTAAGTAGTCATTGTTTACTGTGTATTTAACTTGGGGGTAAGGGTGGTTTTTGTTCATTTGGGGTTTTTTTTTTTACAAGAATTGGGAGAAATAGCTGTCCTTAAACGTTCTTTTGTTNGATGGGGAGCAGCTCTTTATCAGGGTGTGTAGTGATAGGACAAGGGGGAACAGTTTTAAGCTAAAAGAGGCTAGATTTATATTAGATATTAAGAAGAAATTTTTTACTGTGACAGTGTTGAGACACTGGGAGAGGTTGCCCAGAGAAGTTGTGGAAGCTCCATCCCTGGAGGTGTTTAAGGCCAGGCTGGATGAGTCTTTGAGCAACCTGGTCCAGTAGAAGGTGTCCCTGCCCATGGCATGGGGATCATAACTGGATGATCTTTAAGGTCCCTTCTGAGCTAAACCATTCTATGATTCTGTCAGTTACACCTTATGCAAATCAGAGCTTCTTGCCCCACATCCTGCATATAAGCACTGTTTCTGTGTGTTCAGCTACAAAGCAGAAACTGATACCTCAAATCAGACGTGCAAGAAGCTGCTGGTGGATTTGTAGATATGTAGTCCTGTGGAGGAGGGAGGAGAGAATTTAGCTAGAGGCAGAAGCAGCCTATAGAGAAGCCAGCAGCAGGCTGTCTATGTGTAACCATGTATTAATTCTGTTTATAACAGGCAGACCCTAGGAACAGCAGGGGAGAGTCAAACCCTACACTGTGTGTGGGTACCTCATGCAGCAGCCTTCACAGGAAGACTGCTGAAAAATTCCCAGGCCCATCCCTCTGCTGAGCCTGCTGCTCCACTCCTGCCATTCCTGCACAGAGCCGCTGATGTTTTGGAGGGGGAGGGAGCCAGATCCTTTCTGGCAACGCAGGCACCTCATGTAAATTCATTGAATAAATGCAGTCATTTCTCTTCAGCTGATCCATCCCCACGTGCGCATTCTGACGCTGTGCCAGAACCTCGATGCAGCCAACTCTCCCACAGTTCATCACTCCTGAAGGTGAAACTGCTTGTCACCCTTATCAGCACAACCCCCTTCCCGTCCACTGCCTGCCCCAAACTGCCTGCCCTGAATTTCCTGGCCCTTCTTCCTCATGGGAGCTTTGCTCTGCACAAGTCAAACGCAACGCAGGCATAGCCTTGAAAGAGACCTTGGAGAGTAAAGGACATTATAAATAAAGTTATTTTAGGCAGAGTAGAACTGCATTTCCCTTAGAGGTTGACTTCAGTCTCAAGAGCCCTTGAATTTTTAGACTTAAATCTGTCTCCTTGATAGGGCTCCATAGTAGTTGAGACCCACAAAGATGTTTCCAAAGCACCGGTAGACATAAATAACTAGAAACAAAACTGGAGCATCCTCACTGGAGGCTCACAAGCTTCACCTTCTGCAATCAGTCCATGTAGACCTGGTTAGTCATCTGAAACAGCATAACCCTTAGCTCTTCATGGAAGATGAAGGCTGTGCTGGGTCAGCTGGAACTGATCCTTTTCCCTCTATTTTTGACTAATGATCAGCTTCTTGTTCGAACCTGGCACAAAATGATTACTACATTTAAACACATGAGGCACTGAATCAGCAGGGCTACAGTTCGGAGTCTGTTCTACCTCTCTAATGACTCTTAAGATCCAT
>WAAB01022459.1:0-43325 GCA_013389865.1 Piaya cayana
GAGACTTGTCTGGGTATCCATCTGCTTGGAGGAAGGAGGTGGTGTGCCATCTCCATTGCATTTCTTGTTTCCCTCCCACACCTCTGCTTTTTCTTCACCTATTAAACTGGTTTTTATCAAAACTCAAGAGTTTTCTTGATTTTGCTTTTCCCATTTTCTCCCCACTGTGAGAAGCTAGTGAGGGGAGTGAGTGAGCAGCTGTGTGGGTGCTTGGCTGCTGGCTGGAGTCAGATGCTGGTTAGAAGATTAGGCACTTTATTTCATGCTGTGCTTTCACGGAGCTTACCTGGCATCAATGAAAGAAATAAAACAAAAGGGAAAAAGAAATCCTCCAACTGCAGTGTTTGCATTAACTCGAACTCTCCAGACTTGGAATCACTACCACAGGCAGAATAGAACCTGCCTGTATTTTCTTCACCCAGTTCAGTTATATGTTTAAGAATCCCTCAACATCCAATACTACACAGTTTTAGGAGCACTATACCTAAATTATAGAACCCTAAGAGATAATTGAACAAACCTAATTATTCTCCAGTTATTATTTCATTCTATAGAAAAACAATGAACATGTCACCCACGTAGAAGAAAATTACAGATGCAAAAAGTCTAATAAAATGTCTTGTCAACTAAGCTCATGTCCTTGAAATGCAAGCAATAATGTTCTTTACCATGACTCAACAGGGGAAATAACATTTATAGCATGATATGATCCAGAGCCACCAAGAAAAACTTTATTTAGTGCTGAGAAAGAAGAAATACAGCGTTTATTCTTTAAACAGATAAAATATTTGGCAACAGAAAAGGCAAGCAAGCAAGCCAGCCAAAGTGAAAAATTCAAAGGAGGAGGAAGAAAAAAGGTACCACACACTAATAAACCCTTTAAATGGTAGGAGGCTAAGAGGTAATGCATCTGTTTCACCATTTTTCAGTATATAATACTTGCAAAGAAATCCAAGTGAAAAGATGCAGCACTTGAGACTTCATTTCAACAAATGCCTCTAAGACACTAATGTAGGATGTGTACATCGGGCCCCTTGGGCCAACCCCCAGCTGCTGTCTGAATGCAGCAAATGGGGGCTGGTGCTCTGTTCAGCAGCACATTAGAGTCCATCTCACATTCAGATTGTACAGAGCCAACTCCTGAAGAGCAAACCAACTTCTCCCACTTATAGGCTGGTTAGTCGAGCAGTTTGTTTCAGCAAAGACCTGATAAAAGTGCGATTTCATCTCCTCCAGCACAAGAGTTCAGGACTATGTAACCTAATCTGAAAAATACTTATGTAACTGTTGATTTTGCCATCTATATTCTAGTGATTTTTAAATCCTGTTAATTTCTGGGACTTAAACTTACGGGACTCATTGCCAAAGGACACTATATATTATACAAAAGTACATTTATTTTATTTGGTTTAAAACAGCTGTATTTCAGCCTCATCAGATAACTATAGTCCTGCTCTTTTAGTTTAGAGAAAAGGTAAATTCTAAAAATAATGATACTTAAAAACCTAATGCCATGCAAAATTTCTTGGCACAGGAAAAGATCTTGATTATTACAGTGGAGTTTGTCCAGAGGAATTGGCAAGTGTTTGCATCTTCAACCCCATGTTCTCTTCTAGCACGCTGGATCTCAATTTAATTTCCTAGGCAGTTAAATTGCAGAATTGATGGGCTGTGTGTGCCTGGGTCTTGCCCTGATTAACCCTTTTTAAGCCTTTTTTTATTTCTGCAGGACAGTAAAGGCAAATATACAAGTGAAATCCAATCCACCTATTCCTCAAACACCAATTTTAATGCAACAGAAGTTCTAATTGAGTCAGTGACTGACTTCCAAGTAGCCTAATGGGAGCGAGTTAGAAATCATTCGTACCTGTGCTAAATAAAATGGAACTCCTGAGTTGATATTGATGTACTTTCCAGGGAAACAATGTTTATTTCTAACATAGAACAGGCACTATATTGTCCATTTTTGACACACTGGTGGAACTTTTACTACTTCCCTTTACTTTCAAAGGCTCCTCTCTCACCTGGCTTGTCTGGCAAGCTTCTAGAGGTTTTCTCTTCCAATCTTGTTGAATTATCAGTTGAACTACAGAATCATTTTTCTAAAACAAAGCCCTACTGAAAGCTAGCTTCTCTAGTAAAACTGTTCTCTGCTTATATTATTTTTCTGTGGATCTCTATATAAATATTAAAAAGAAACAATCATTGTCCATATGTTTCTTGTGATTCAAGAGCACAGTGAAGAACAGGACCTGAGAATCCTTGCTCACTGTCATAATTATGCATTTTTATATAAACAGCCTATCTTTTCACTCAAATGCATATGTGATATATAGAAACTTAGGATGCATATATGCATATATTTAATAATGAATTGTCTAAAAGCTATTTTTTAATACATGGAAGTGATAACAGATTTGATTAGGAAAAGATGCTGGGGATAACAGGTTCTCAGCTGCTGTGTAAATCAACATACAACAGGAGTATGCATGCCTATTTTTCCACCACGTCAATGGAAACGGTCACAGGCAAGAGATTTAACCGTATTTTTTTCCCAGAGATCCTACATTAATCATGGTTATCAATTCATGAGTTCCTGATAATACTCCTTATGTCCAATCATTTTTTCTCCTCCTTGTTCAGAATTTGAATTGAAGCATCATTACTTCCATTATGCCACTTGTGATAGTATGAGTTGATTAGCTTGTAAAACACTGATTAGTTTCGGGCTATTTTAGTAGAAAACTATGAATCATAATGGAACTTGCAGATAAGCCTGGAGAGGTGCTTATGATATGAACCAAATTAATTTTATATAAAAATGCGTATATAATTCAAAATTGTAATATTTCATAATTGCAAACTATTATAGATAGGAAAGATGATGCTATGTGACTGATTATGCTAATCTCATACCCAAACAAGTCACATCATTTCATAACCGGTATACCTTTCTATTTTCTGGTACAGCAACTTCGTGTCACAAAAGGCCCCTCCCTCCTCCCACACACTCCAGCTCCTAGTGATAGGCTCATTGCATACCTGGCTGATGGCAGAACACCATAATGTTTGTAAACATTCTGGGAGACCTACTTACTGGCTAGTTTGTTGCATGTACTTCTTGCATGTCAACATAGATCAAAGTCAAACCAGAAAATATTGTGTTTCATAGCTGACTGATGCACTCACTGAACCACTGGTGCTCTCAGGCTAGGGCACAATGGGTGAGCTAACCGTAGCTCAGTGGGATATTTTCTGGAAGTCCTATTGGGTAATGAGATTTTGGAACAGAAAATGGAGTCATAGAATCATAGAATAGTTTGGCTTGGAAGGGACCTTAAAGATTATTTAGTTCCACTCCCCTGCCATGGGCAGGGACATCTCCCACCAGACCAGGCTGCCCAAGGCCCCATCCAACCTGGCCTTGAACACCTCCAGAGATGGGGCAGCCACAGCTTCCCTGGGCAACCTGGGCCAGTACCTTGCCACTCTCATCATAAAGACATTTGTCCTTACATCTAGCCTAAATCCTCCCCTCTCCAGTGTACAGCCTCTCATCCTATTACTACATGCCTCCTTACCCGGCTTTCCTGTAGCCCCTTCAGGTGCTGGTAGGTCACTATAAGGTCTCCTTGGAGCCTTCTCTTCTCGAGGCTGAACAACCCTAACTCTCTCAGCCTGTCCTTGTGTGGGAGGTGCTCCAGCCCTTTGATCATCTTTGTAGCCTCCTCTGGACCCATTCCAACAGCTCCATATTCTTATGCTGGGGATTCCAGAATGGGACTCTAGATGAGGTCAAAACAGTGTGGGTCTTTGCAAATATTTTCAGTGCCTTTTCAGCAAGGTTTCTACTGTATTGCAGTACTTCAGCTTGCATTCGTGTGATGTTTGTTTGCCTCTGCTGCAATACAGCATATAAAACGCAGTTGGAAAGAGTACCAGCTTACTTTCAGTCCAGCACCAAAAGTCATTCTAGAAATTAGTAGTTCAAAATATTCCTTAGGCAAGAGAAACTAAACCCCACTAAAATTTCTCCGTGAACAGTTGCAAAGAAGGAGTCAGCTCTGAAAGAAGTTATGGGACTCTTCACCTAGCTGAGGTTTACTGTCGGAAGGCCTTGCTACCACTCCACTACAGTGAAGAGTGCAGAATACCATTCAAAAGGATTTGGGCCTGCTTATACAGGTAAAGTTTCTTCCTTTGTTGACAAAATAAGGACTACTTTTCTTTGAATGGCAAACAAACTATCCCTTGCTCGCTGTTCACAAATTCCCACCACACTCTCACTTCACATATAAGACTTTGATTCACAGGCTGCAATTTACAGTAGCGTAAGATATTTGACATTTCTTGTAGATTACATTTTATTTTGCATGAATGCAAAGTGACTTTGCACTGTGACTAATGCTGGTAAAACAAGAATAGAAAATAGCTGAATGACTTGCTGCTCAATGATTCCTACAGCACAGACTGAAGCTATCCAGAGTGTAATCCCAGGGCATTAAAACTTCTGAGAGGAAGGGGGTTATAAGACAACACACATGCAGGTAAAAAACAGGGTCTCTTCAACCAGCAAAATATATTAGCTTATTATTCTTGAAAAGTTTGTGTCACAACAGAGTCTAAATGGCTACATAAAACATCAGCAAACTGTAGCTCTGATGTTACTGGCCAGATCATACACTGCATTGATGGATTCCATTAGTATGAAAAAGAGCATATGAAAGCATATAACCTCTCTCTAGCATAAACATGAATAGTGCAGCATCGCTACTCAGCCAAGGGAGGCAGAAACTGACTGCTGATACACACCATCACTCCTGGCATCACGTATGTTCTGGACAACCTACCTCTGTTTCCACAGACTGAAGCAAGTGGAAATGTTAAGCAGTTGTCCTGTGATGTGAGGCGAGGAAACCAAACTGAACTTAAGGAGTTAGTTACACTAAAAGGCTCCAAGTCTTGCTTTCTTGAAAGTTAAGCACTCATTTTTCTGCATGGCCTGGCAGATTAATATGGCTGAGTGTGTAGAAATCCCACTAATATAAGCAGAAGAATTTAATTCCCAGAACTTTCATTTGCAGAGTTGTCCAAATATGAATATCATAATCCATTGCTGAGTATCCTTTCTAGAAAACAAAGATCTATTTTTTCACCAGTTAAACTGAAGTTAATTTTACAGGATGTGATCCAACAGTTTAGTCATGAGTCTACTCTACTTAATAAATTGATTTGCATGCTTTTGCTATTAAAATTAGGTTAAGAGAACACACTATTCTCTGAACAAGAGCATCAGTTTGTGCAAAAGAATGTAGATTCACTGATGTTTTGGAATGTGGTAGATTTACAGCAGCTGAACAATTGACTGTCCTCCAGCAAAACAGTTGCAAAGGTCACAGATACACGTATCCAAAACAGTATCAAGCAATGCTTGCACTTCTATTTTAAGTTAGATTCCTCACAGTTGCTAAACTCATGGTACTGTATAGCACAGATTACTATGGATCGTGTGACTATGCATGCACGTATGGTGTAACCTTGGTTACATTAGTACTAGATCAGTCTTTTAACTGAATGTAAGACTGGATTACAAGCTGCAGCTGAAAAATGTGACCTGAGAATGCTGGTTTACATTTACAGAAATGTGATTAGTTTTAACAGCCTTTTCCAACTATACCTCATGAAGTGGAATAGGAATGTTATGCTTCTGAAGTGTTCTTCATCCAATATTTGTTCTTGTTCACTAACAACATTTGTGGATTTCTTTTTGAAATTTGACAGCAGATAAATTATCTTTAAAAGTGCTTTTCTAAGCATGTGAATGGCACTTTTACTATGGAAGATGTTTGGTAGTTTCAGATGACTGTGTAACAAAATGCATACAGAAATCCATGTGTAACTGAGGTTCTTCTTTCCCCTTTGTGAGTGAAACAATGAAGTCAGTTCTCAAGTTTATTGAAAAAAAAATCTACTAGTCTATTAGAAACTCAGTAAGAAAACCAACATATTGATCCTCTATAAATTTAAGTTAGTTACTTTGGGCCTGATACAAATCACACAGTATTGAATTCAGTGGACTTTGGGTGACACCACAAGCTTTGTTTAGTTTTCTACTGAATTAAAGTTATTCTCTATTTCACATAAAATCTTTGGAATTTTTAATGTCATTAAGTACATCGCATACCAAAAATAAAGGGTTGATTTTGCAGCATCAGACTCCGCACAGTTGTGAAGGAGATTTTATGGAGTAACGCAATCACATGATAACTAGTTGGGTATAAGAAGTCAGTCTCCCTCTGTCAGCACAATTACTCCTGTTTCAAAGCAGAAATTCCTTCTATATTCTTATAAGCTCAAATGAATTCCTGCTAAATGCCTTCCTTTTTCACTTCCCTAAATGGATACATATTTTTCTTGCTACACTCACTGTCATAATGTTCATAGCAGAATGAATAAAAAATGTTTTGCATATATGTGGTGGCAGACGTTGTTTCTTTTATTTTTTTAATAGGTATTTGGTTTGAAATCCTCCTTAAAATCCCTTGAAAAACTGCAAAGGAATGCTTCTCCCAAGCACAGCACCCAGAGGAGAAGAAAAGTCTTGGGGTCAGAGAAAAATGGTTCTGGCTTGATGGGCCTAATTCTTCAATGAATCCGATTGTGGCCAGAGAGATAGCCAAGAGTTCTGAAGTAGTCTATTTTATTTAGTCACAAGGAATTCTGTGTGGACAACTTAAAATAAACATACCAGAGGAAAGCACAGTGCATGAATGAGAGGGAGAAGGACAAAACAACCAAGTAGCTTATGGAGTCCTACAGCACACACCTGTGGCAGCGTTCTCTTTGGAATTCAATACTTTGGACTTTGGTATGTAAAAGGGCCCTTTGTCCTTCAGCAAGTTTTAAGGGTTATTGCAAGGACACATTCTTCTCTGCTGTTTTTAAGAATCCTATGCCAGTTACACAGCCTGCTCTTGAGTCTTCAGAAGATGCAAAGATAGTGTTAGTTCAAGCCATTCAAAGCTACTCCACAGAAGCAAGGCAGTGTACATTGCCTGGCAACCTTCTTTGCCTGGTTTCTAGTCCAACAATGGACTCCTCTGTGCTTACCATTAAACGACATTGTCAATCAAAGCCAGCATTCCTGAGCCTTATCAGTCACTTCAACTGAATTTGAAGTGATCATCCCTTGTCCTTATGCATTATTTCACTATCAACAGTACAAGTCTTCAGTCTGGAGGAAGAGGAGTACACAGAGGACATCAATGTGTCAATCTCCCTGTAGTGGATTTCATTAATAAACTGGTTTGCCTGTCAACCACATAATTCTTGGTCAGGGAAACAATCACAAAGGCAACCCTGTAGCTTCAAAGCGCACACTAAGCCACCTAAGCAAATACAGATATGATAAGGTAAACATTTATCAAGAAATGTACATACTGCCAGGGTAGGTGGTCCTGGTGAAATGAAATCTTAAATGAGTATAGATAATTTTTTGCAGGCTTCTATGGTCATTGATCTGCTGTATTTATAGCTGCAACAGCATCTATGTACTTTGCACGTATGTCTTTTATAAGCCTTGGAAAAACAGAAATAGAAAATTAATTATTGACCTGTATAAGGTCTTGTATTTTCTCCTACAATACTCATTCCTTAATTTTAAAGAAAAAATCATGTACCTCCAACAGTAAACCAAGAAGAGCTCACATGACAATACTATAATGTCAACAACAAGGTCATCTGCATGTGAATTACCAGGAGAAGAAGCTTTTTTTCAGATGCTTTCACGAGAACCACGTGAATCCTGTGGTTGCATGGTTTAAGTCCCCTGAGCATTACATAATGCATGGCTTAAACCATGATTGGGATGCAGATCAGGCTCTGATAAATTAACACCAAATTTTTATTGAATGTAGCCAAAAATCACGTTGGTCTTTTTTCTTCCCACGCTACTTTCCATGTTTAATCCATGTTTTCTCCCATGTTTAATAATTTACAACATTTCCTGGCTTATTTTCCTCTGCATCTCTGCTCAGTGTCTTACATGTAACTTGATGTTTTTCTGCACTGTCCCTCTCACATCCTGCAATTTAAACTGAAATCTGCAGCAATCACTCTAGTAAAATTTTACAGAAAAGAAGCTACTGCCATGTTCCTGGAACCACACCACTTGAATTACTTGGCTGCCCTGGAGTGAGAGCTGGATAGCTGGAAATGTCATGTGCTCTTCAGCCTTTGGAACAGAGCTGCCATACTGGACCTCAGAAATCTCTTACCCTTGTGATTCACACTAATGTGAAAGACACGCCTCCCCATGCAGGAAGACACAAAGTCCATTCAGTTAGGTATTGAAATTATCTTAAGGTGTTAAAAACTTCTTAACAGGAATACCATCAAGAGTCTCTGACCTATTTTCTTCAAAAATCACCAACTAAACAGGATTTTACACAGCCATTCCTGACCCGTTCACAAACACTGGTACTTCATATGTTTCAACCACCCTGTACCAGAGGATCTGATGTCAGTGTAACTGTCTTTCCAAATGTTTACAACAGGATTTCAGTTTTATCAGTTAGTCAAGTTCTGACTGGGCAGAAACTTCAAATAAGTTATCCACAATACTTGGTAAAAGATTAAAAAAATCATCTCAGTCTTTTTCCTCCCTTTTCCTTGTACACTCCACTTTTGAAGCTGTGCGTTGGTCTGTTTTAAGTTACTGTTTAAAAAAGCACTGTACACAGTACAGTATTAGACTAGTTGTGTTTTCTATATGTGCACGTATGTGACTGCATTCTTTAAGTAAACAGTGAGCAGCAGTATGTCCTGCAACCTTCTGAAGAAAAGAAAAACAGCATCATTGGAAAAAAATAGTACATAGCTTTATGAAATCATGGCTACAGTTCATTATGTAAAAAATGGGCGGGGGGGGAAGAGCACAGCAGTCTATCTGGCTCTGCTGAGGCAAACACGTGAGTATTATCACACACATACATAATCTACACTCCTAAAATAATCTCAGAGCATAGCTTCTGGGTGTGGAGGTGGTAAATTCAATTTAAGGCTGAATCCCTGGACAAAGTCCGTTACTGATGTAACTCACTGGAGGACCCTGAAACCTTCAGAGCCAGCCAAGCAGAGGAGTCTGACAGCACTGATGGAAATGCTGTTCTGCAGGCAGGTGAAGATGGTGCTGGGCAATGGCACCCCTGTCCACGGCTGAGAGAATGCCTGCACTGAAATGAAGACAGGCTTTTGAGTACCTGTATATTGAAATAATGTAACTGCCTCCCAGTCTCTGCAAGGTATTAGAGCACTGCATAAGCAGAATAAGCAATAGCTGCAGACAGTGGCTTGCAGCCTCAAATCCAAATTTCTTTTTTTTGCAACAAGATCTAAATCAGAAGGGTAGCTTTTTTCCCAGACAAGTCTGTGACAGATCTGCCTTGCCTGGAGTTACAATTTCACCCATCAAGATGAAAGGAGCTATTTATCAAATGTTAATTCCACCATTTTGCTTGCATGTCCTCCAAAGAAAGAAGCATAATGAAGTAAATTATTATTTATTCATAAAAAGGCTTTGTGAAGAATATGTATCTTCTAGCATACCATCCATGTTTGCCATGTACTCCACCGCAAAGTTAAACACATGGTGGTATGGGTAACAGGTAGGTTATCTGAGCATACATTCAGTAACACCTTTGCATCTAGGAGATCTTTTTAACACCATTTTTTCCACAAGAACCGAGATGTCAAAAAGCATGTGAATAACAGGTTAAGCCTGAAGACAGTTTAACTAGCATGGAAAGGCTAAGCAGAGTTATCAGAATCCAAGATGCCAGCCAAAGTATTCACTATGTTGAACGTTCCATATCACTGAATTTTACTTTTGATCAGACAACAGAAGGAAATCAAAGCTGCCACTGCCCCATAGGAATGGGTAAGGACAGGCAGATGTTACACAGCTGAAACACTGTCATCACAACTACCAATAGTGGCAACCCCATCCAGGCCTCTGGTTTCCATTGTGTTAGATGCTGTGCTTTCAAAGGTTCAATAGGAAGGCGGGAAAAAAACCATGAGAAATAAAATTGAGAGACCTAAAGTGCTTTGCCTTCAGTTAGGCATCAAGTGACAAATACACAAATAGGACCAACATCTCTGGCCTCCCACAACACTCTCCACTCCAGTCTACCTTTCTGTTCTCTTCAAGTAGGTTCTTGAACTTCTTTTCCCCCTTCCATATATTTCTAAAATGGAACAAAGTTGGAGAGAGTTGACAAGTAAAATTCTCAAGACTTGTGAAGTACACTAAGTCTTTGCCAAAGGTCTAGCTGTCTACACATGAAAGTTGCACATAAATTGAGAAGAAATTATAAAATTTCCTTTGAAACAACAGAGAAGTAAGCTTGTGTCCCATCCCATTCCATCTTCCTCCCATTTCAGTACACAAAGTATGTGCCCTTTTGTGGATATAGCATATTGAAAATCCACCGTTCAGCTTGATTGCTCATTTCCCTGCAATGAAAAATTAGGAGACTTAAAGTAATCTCACAGTCACAAAAAAAATATCTGTTGGAAATTTTACCAGGATGTGTAAGCCAGGTAATACCACATCCAAAGGTTCTCATATTTTATTGGTGATAAAAGTAACGCTCCTGCCCCCACCTTGGAAAGTCAAATAGTTGGAGACAGTTTTCAGCCAGCTGACCTTTTCATCCAAGGAAAATGCTTTGATAGGGAAAACAGCTGCTGACATGCATTTCTGCAGTGTTCACTGGGCTAAGAACAGAATCCACAGACATGAATGAGAAGAACTGTCTGGGAAGCAAAATTACACAGGTCTTCCTTTTCCTTTCATGCTTTTTTTGCAAATGTGGAGGATCAGCAAAGAAACCCAGAATTCTGGCAATTACACTACAGACATCAGCTCCCAGGATGGCTCTAGACCCCCAAGCTGCTGCGCATCAGGGGTGTGCTTATTTGCAAGTCTTTGCTCTTCTCTTCCAGGGGAGGGGAATGGTTTTGCCATTGCCTTGTTAGGGCCCTGACATCTAATCCGACAGATACTTGGGTTTTGGAGGGATGTTAATTTTATCAGCATGCTCTGCAGAGGAGGACACTAGCCCAGAATGGGTAGTCCAGCTATTCTGCCTATCACCTGAATTGTTTAATATTATTTCACTTTGTAAACAAACAAGATGTACAACAGCAATAAACACACAAGGAATTTTCCTTGTCATACACCTCAGCCAGATGGCTCAATGTTGCCATTTTAAAGAGTTGGTATATAAACTCTCTGCCTCTCACATAAGAAAATGTGAAGAACTATCATACAAAAAAAAATGAAAATGAAACCTATAAAAATTCTAGAAAACAAGTAAATAAACAGAAATCTGACATTTGCTAACAATTGTCACTCACAGTTGTTAATTTTGAATTTGGCAAAAATTCCATTTCAAACACCGTTTTTCTGTTTTCACACAGTCTTATTCGTCTCTACAGCCAAAGAACTCTCTCATTTCAGTTAGTAATACTGCATGATGTAGGGCTTGTCAGCTCTGCCACATTTTTTGAGTTTTCTGCCTCTGTAACAGGCACTCCAGCCTCCAGTTTCTGCATTCTGGCTTGCCCACGGTGTAAGTCCCCAGACGCTCCTGCTCTACTCACAGCTGTCTCATGCACCGCTGCCTCACTTCTTGTCCAATGCCACGTGTAGGTCTATAAACGAGCAGCTCTGCTCCAGACGGTCCTTGTGACTGCAGGCTTCCCAGCACCACCTGGCAATTCAGCCTTTGCTTTAGAGGCAGCTCCCATAGGCAGTCCTGGTCCTTGGCAGTCTCTAGGAGACACTGGATACGATTCAACCTGAAGCTCACTCTCCTGTCAGCCTCTGCAGCCCAGCTGGACCCTAGTGTTGCAGCTCAGCCATCCACTGAAGCCCAGAGAGAAAGCCAGCCAAAGACATCGTTCTTAATTACTGCATGTATCCCTGGCTTCTCTAAGAATCTGTTAAGATGACTACTAGCTGCCATTGAGAGCTAACCACAATGACAACTTTGGGTTAGGATGGGAAAATACCCATGGAAGCAATGTTTTCCCAGCCTTGTTTGCCTTATTCTCATACTGTACTCTACTGTGACGGATCACTGAGGGGTTTTGGTGCAGAGGAAAGACAGACCAAGCCCACAGACCATAGCCTAGCTCCACAGAGCTATTTAATAAAAATCCTTACAGCAAAGACATATCAGATATTAAACAGACATGACAATCTTAGCCAGAAGGCCAAGAATAACCACAGGCTGGATGGACATTCACTAAGATTCAGCACAGGCACAAAAACTTTTCGGTTTTTCTCCAAGGCCTTTGGACCTTCCTTGTTAGAAAGACTAGCAGGAGATGAGGTGATGTCTTCCTCTCGGATTGCAGTCTTTGTGGCTTTCTGTTACTACTGCAGCTTTGCAGTCTCATAGCAAGCAAACTTCATCCAAAGGGCTAAAAAGCACTTGAGCTCTTTGAGCAGCCAGTGTCAGCTGCAGTTGCCTGTCCTGCCGTGGTTGCCTATTCTTGCAGGGTATCTTTGCAGCAAGACAAGCAGCCATGCCTACCACTTCTCGCCAGCACTCAAACAAATTATACTGTAATTTTTATAAATTACTCCAATCCAGCTTAGTTTTACCGAATGACTTCCACAATACGTCAAGTTTCTTCACTACCAACACTTCACAGGGTAAGATTCACCCTGTATTTCAACTTGACCTTTAGAAGAGACAGTTTTCATGTGTGCAAGCTGGCTGGTACTCTTTCTAAAAATCACTAACCTCTTAAGCTAGAAAGATATCAGATATCTCCATTCATACAGATTTTCTATCAACGATAAATAGAGGGTGAAAAATCTGACTCTGCATCTTTTCCTTTACAGTTGTGCTATGGATTGCTTTTGGCAGAATCCCTTAGTAATGGGAATGTGTCAGGCATTAAAAGCTACAATAAAAATCAGTGAAGCCCTCAAATAAATTACAAGCCCACTAAACACAATGCTGTCAAATCTAAAGGTCAGACTGGTTTTGTGAATATCTGCACTATGCAATAAGAGCTGCATGCATTAACACTTTTTTCTGTTGTTTGCCTTTTACTTCCAGCTGCAAAAATCCTTTTTGTTCCATGCAGCTGACACACCTTAAAGCACAGTGGGAGGAATATCATAAATGTAAAATACAAATCAATCAATTGGTATCCGCCAGAAGGTAATATTCATGCTAAATCAAAGAGTAAGTCACACTCTGTAGACAGGACAATGTCAGCAGTCACTGAACTCCAGTTTGCAAGCCATCAGACAATACTTTCAAAACTGTCAATGGCCAGAATTTCAAGCAGATAAAGATTCATGTAAGTACCCATGGGATTTTTCCAGAACACAAACAAGCTCGAGTCCAATGGAAGTCAGCAGGGAGTAGGAACCAAAGGGAAATTTCAAATGCAATGTGGGAGTTACTCGCCATTTCTAAGTGCCTGTGTATCTTCCAACCTTAAGAAAACTCCCTTGTGAAACTGTTTCTCAGAAGTGACTTTGCATTAACTGTGAACTACATTTGAGTTACAGTACACTGTGAAAATCAAAGTTCGTCACCACAGGAATGCAGGAACTGACAATAACTGCCTCATACAGGAGTTTGTACAAGTTAGGATGCTGACATGTCCCCTGAATCAGATCCTTAGCTCATTTAAATCAGCACCAATCGGACCGTTCCATTGTCTGGCTTTATATGCCTAAATATAAAAGAATAGAATACAAAGGGTGCAAAATTTGGAACCCACATCCTAATAAATATTTTATAGGATGTCAGGCTTGAGGGATCCCTGTTCCTCTTAGTACCCTCAGAAGGAGAAAATGGAAACTAATGTTTCTTTCAGTGTTCAGTCAGCAGCTTCTGCTGCAAATTAACCCTTGAGCTTGATACTATTTAAGTGCTTAGGTTTGGATTGATTTGTAAGCTAGTGTGTATTGTCCATGTGTTTAAAATAGCACCGAAGCTCGTGTATTCCTGCATACAAAGAACATGCATGCATGTTTAAAACAACTGCAATGAGAAAATGGTAAACCAGTATTTTGTGAGAAAACTATCAGTTCACATTGCTAGGCAGTTCTTAGCACAGAGCATCTTGCGGGGTGGGAGTTGCTCATATATAACCATATGCGTAAGTATTCCCTATACCAGAGATGCAAGACACTGGCCACGTTGCTGGCATCTTTGTAGAAATGGAGGATTTTTGTCTCCCATTCCCACTCTAAAGTGAACTCCCTTAAACCCTCACCATAAAGCTGCTACGTGCAATGTAAATGAAACAGTGCATGTGCCTGAACTAAATATAGAATTCAAAGTTCTTCCTGCATCCAAAACGTTCCCACATGAAAAAAAAAATCTGGAGGCTTACACAGTACCCAGCCTTGCTTCATGCTGCAGACACCTAATATTTCTCTGGGTGCATGCTGATTTTGGCTGGGACCAAGTTAATTTTCTTCATAGTAGCTGGTGCGGGTCTATATCATATTTGTTCTGGAAACAGTGTTGATAATAGAGGGGTGTTTTTATCATTGCTGAGCAGTGCTTACACAGAGCTGACACTTTTTCTGCTTCTCACCCCACCCCACCAGCAAGTGGACTGGGGGTGCACAAGGAGCTGGGAAGAGACACAGGCAGCAGAGCTGACCTCAACTCACCAAAGGGGTATTCCATACTTTATGATGCCATGCTCAGCATTTAAAGTTGGGGGAAGAAGGAGGAAGTGTTGATTGGGGTGGTGGTGTTTGTCTTCACAAATAACAGTTACACATGATGGAACTTTGCTTTCCTGGAGATGGCTGAATGCATGCCTACTAATGGGAAGTGGTGAATGAAATCCCTGTTTTGCTTTGCTTGCACATGTGGCTTTGCTTCACCTATTAAGCTGTGTTTCTCTCAACTCATGAGTTTTCTCACTTTTACCCTTCCAATTTCTCTCCCATTCACCAAAGGGAAAGTGAGTGGCTGTGGGCTTACTTACCCCTCTAAGTGAGGCTTAGCTGCCAGCTGGAGTTAAACCACAACACGGTGACACTAGCAGGAGGTCAACACACCCTCCACTTCACCTAGTCAGGCCTTTTCCCTGGTTCACTGAGGCTCAGCTCTGGCTCACATGAATGGGAATTCTTTATAACTGTTAAAAGGAGTGATCCCTGTATTACAATAGCACCTATGAGGACATGCTGTGCCAGTTACAAAAGACGTAATGAGTAGGAAGGAGACAGCTTTGCCTGAAACAATACATGATCCTCACAAGACAACCAATCTAACAAATCTCTGAAAACTATCAGCCTCTGGAACAGGTATACCTGAGGCACAGAGTGACCAAGTAAAAGTTGACCAAGATCACAAATGAAAGGCTCATCAAATCCAGAACTGGCTAGACTTTGCCAAGAACACTCATATCACGGCTGCACAAGCTGAGCAATCCCCTGCACTGCTTGACTGTGTTGAAAGCACCCTCAGGTGCAGTCCCAAAAGGTTCTGTTTGGTTTCCTCAGTCTTTCACTTGTTTCAGTGCCAGTCTGGAAATTAAAGCAATTATAAAAATAAGTAAATAAACAAAATCACCACCATCACCCTATAATGTCTTTGGGAAATATATTTTTTTTAAAATGAATGATTTACCCAATACAGCAATTTAACACAAATATCCTCTCTCTAGTCCAACTTCATCACTTGGTCCAAGTCCTCTTTAGTTATATGCAACAGGGGCTACCTCCTTCACTCACAGACATCCAGGCTCCTAGTCTTTAACTGAGTCACAGGGAAGCCAAGTATCCTGGACAACCTGAAATGACCATGTGTTCAGTCAGAATCCAGGACATTTTCCGGCAACAATTGATTTTTAAGCTCACAAAATAACTACAGCTGTTTTTTTTTAATAAGCGTGCTGCTGTTACAAGACTTTGAGTCACCAGGAATATGCACGTATTTTTTGGAAAGTATTTTCCAGTGACTTAATGTCTGAATGAATCCATCATGAAACACGGAAAGGATCATAAACATTCACCTCAAGAAAAATGAGCACCTTTGAGAGTGTCTGCACATATTTGCTTCACTCCAGCTACAGTTCACTACTTTGAATACTCGTTCCACCAGACTATTTGGTCCTGGTAAACAACAGACAAGTTTTCCTGGCTCGTGTATTTATTAAACCAAAGGAACATTTTGCTGACAAGCATGTAGCTGGTGTATTTCAGAATCCCAGAAATCATTCACAGGCTATCTTTCGAAGAGTCTTTTTCATTCAAGACCACCAAAAGGATCAGCACTTTGGACCCTACAGAACTTTCCAATAAGCAAGAGATGTGTCTTGAAGGTAGAAAAAGTGAATCCCCAAGCACTTCCCAAAGATAGAGGGTATCTATGTAGCCTAGAAGGTGATTTACAACAAAATTCTCCTTCCTACCAATATCTAACATCTGTACCTTGCCTACATGACACTGCATCTTTCCAAACAAAACCAGACAAGAGAGATTTTTGTGAAGCCAGGATAAATTTGTCACTTTTTCCAGCAGACCAAGTTAATTTTGTTGCCGTCCAACTGCAGCCAGAGATCTGTTCTGTATCTAGTGCAGATTCTCCTAGCTGCTTCCCAGTCCTCTCCCCCAAATATCAATAGCATGCAAATGAATTCCACATGCAAATGAGCAGCTCAGTGAATGATGAAAAAGGTCCTGTTATTCCAGTTCTATGACTCAAGAAAAACAAGGCAGCCTTACTACATATATGCTGCCTTTCATCTAAAACCTTTGTTAAACATTTAGTGGACAGAGTCAGAATAATACACACACCTTCAATTGTGCCCTAGTCCATGAGTTGGAAACCTGGGATTTATTACTTTGTTTGGTGGTAAGAGAAGTTTGCAAAATCCAGTTCCTAAAGACAAAAAAATATTTCTGTATGGGTACTGATGATGTAGTATCTTCTTCCTGTCTGAAAACCTGAGTAAGATCTATAGGAGTTTAAATCAAGGTATCGGAATGAGGAATCTTCCCCTCCTCTACTTGATAAGCAGCTGGGTGCTCATGGTTCCACTAATTCCTATAGCCTTTACCTACAGATCCACACTCACAGGCCAGGACAGATCTACCTCATTCTCATACACTTCTTTCCTTGTCAGAGATCTGTGCTGTGGAAGTTCAGTCACAGTCCATATGTAAAGGATTCATGACAAAGCTTTAAATACTTTGTGATATATCACATTATAAACTAACACTTTATTGTTTAGTTGTACCAAAAATTTATTATACATTAGAAGCAAGAAGGGCAATCTCAGATCCTTATCTTGCTTAACAGTTTTAAATTCCACTGGATAAATGTGAATGAAGAGGTTGTTATCAAAAGATAACAACACATAAGTTTTTAAAGGAAGCTACCATCAATCCCAAACTATGAAAAATTCCAGATATTAAACCACTTTGTACAAGAGTTTAAATAACTCCTGGCAAGTTGCAGCTAGATTCTATTCCAAAAACTTTACAGATCCTCTTCTACAATAAGTGCATATCATACTTGAACATAGTGGTTGTACAGCTCTCAGCAGTTTAATTATATAGATTCTCAGAACTCATTTCACAAGGTTGTACCACATGCCACTGCAAAATCTCAGATACTTTGTGGAAGCCCATGTAACAAGAAATTTTTTCCTGTCATCAGGTGCTTACAGGAAACTTCAACTTATTGGGTGATCCATTAAGTACATCCTGCATCCTAACAATTCCCTACTGGTTACAATACAGTATTAGATGCATCAAACATCCCAACAGTTCCCATGTCAGCACTTAAAACTGAATCACTTTGGCCATAATAAAAATAATTCAACTCTAGTGTTATCAGCACCAGCACTTCTTCTAACTACTCAATTAAGTCCCAGCAATTAGCCATTGTATCGTTCATTTCAATGAACAATATGCAAGAGCAAAATTTTGCCTTTCCATCTGAATTAATAAGACTTTAATAATTCTTGGATGATATCACCTGTTTAAAGCAAGCAACATTTGTTGGGTAACAGAGACAGAGTTTATCATGAAGCTGCCACAGAAGAGGGGCACAAACTTACTAAAGAGGCAATCTCAGGCAGTTCCACGTATCATAAACTTCAAGAACAACAATTCCTGTATTTTAAGATGTTTTCATGCAAAAGTCATGGTAATGTCTCACAAGTTATTGGACCTCAGCCCATTTTTCTCATAAAAACTAGTAAAAATCATACTACATATGCCAATGCTGAGAATTGGGAACATGCAGATAAAAATGTTGGCTCAAAAAGTATCAGTCTGATTTAATTTCTGCATTAGTAAGAAGGATGTCATGGTCCCAGGATGCACCTGTGTAACACTATTCCAGCAAAAGCAAATATTGAGGCTGATAAGATTCAATTTCAAGAAATCCCGAGCCATCATTGCCAAGGGGTTCCAGGAAATGGAGGTATTGATTTCAGAATAAGCGAGTTTACGGATCAAAAAGCTTTTGTTTCCTTTACCCACTTCTTTCATAAAGGTTAATTTCAACCCAAATGCAAATCCACTGCAGGCACAGTACCTACCCAGAGCCCCATATCAGGGGCAGACTTACTAGAGAAGATTTGAGAAGGCTGTCTCTTCCCTCTCTACTTCTGTCATATGGGGCACATACTCCTAGGACATTTGAACATGCTACAGTGTCAATACACAGAATTATTTTTTGACTGTATCTACATCACAGCCACATCAACCAAGGTAGGGGACTAAGTGGGGAAGCCGTCTGCTGGATGGAGCCCTGTTGTGGGCCCACCCCAGCTACATGGGTACGCAGGTCCTTTCCTCCCCAGAGAGAATGTTTGTGTGCATCCACAATCAACAGATTCAGTGCAGAAGCAAAGCCTCTCCTTGGATTATATGCAGAGCCGTGCTGTGGACAGAGTGCTGACACTGCACATCAGCAAGGAAAACACAATGCAGAGCATGACTGAATGCACTGTGTGACCTTGGAAGTGCTTGGCATCCCAGGGGAGAGGCATAGCAGGAGCACGTCTCCCACAAAGCCCACAGTGGGATATATTTGGAATTCTAAACACAACCTCCTGTGAAGACATTACAATAAATTTCTTATTTACAACTACCAGGAACTTGCTTCTATCTCTGAAATCTCATGGGTCTGTTCTTCTGTCAGCCTTGCAGAATAGCTAGAAGCACTTTCCTAAGTCGCTAGAAAATCAGTAACAGCAAGCCAAACTAAAAGAGGATTTTGATACAGATCACTTGTTAATCATTTGCCCATTAAAAGAAACACGCAAGCAAAGCTTCATAGTAGAGATGTTTTTAAAAGAAGCAATTATGAGCTCTTTGATGTTTGTCATCTGAAAAGTTCTTTTATTCTTCCAAATTGTATCTTGATGCCAATTTTATTATATTCAGCTCCAGCAATATGATCTTGTAGTAGAATACAGTAGCAGTGGTTGTGCAAGGAAATCAAGAGTGGGCTCAAAGGCAGATATGTTTGTTATACATTTTGTCAAAAACATGCACATCTTGATGGATACCGTGAGCTGAGTGATAATTACATATCAAGCTGAGATAATGAGATAATTGCTTGGTAAGCCTCTGTAAAGTGATCCCACCTGCAAGTGGTCCTAACAAGCAAGTTCCTTTCTATTACTGCCCCGCAGAGTGGAACTGATGATAGAGTTGGACTCAGTGTTGTTACAGTGCTTGAATGCAAATCTATAAATTCAGTATCTGACTTCCAGCACCAATTCTGCCTTTTTTTGTCACTTAAAAAGACCTACACGTACTGACTTTAAGAATATTATATTTTAAAAGAAATAAATGTATAGATGTAATGGTCTTTACTGCAAATATCATTTTTTAATTCAGTGTCTGACCTGTGTGAATGAATGAGGAGGACATTTAATAGCAGTTTATCAAGAGGACAGCTTAAAAAAAAAATGTCCCACCAAATTTTCAGGATCAAATGTGCAAGTTGTAGTTCATCAAAGATGAGCTTAAAATAACGCATAGCTGTCATTGATTCTTCAGCCTGACCTAGCAAAGTCTGCAATTTAAGGTCCTTTTCAGTTACAGTGTTGACTGTGCCAGTATGACAGATGTTTCCTGTCCTATTGACTCCATTAGGGCTTCACTCCATTTCTGTATTTCTAACAACTGTTGGCTAGCTGATAGGTTTTAATCCTTCTCATTCATGCTATTGCCTCTGTATCAGGCCAGAATTGTTGTCTCCATATTAGCTCAGAGAATTAATATTCCAGATTTTCATCTTTTGCACAAAACCCATGCATTGTATATTCTTCTGTGAGTGTGCATAAATGGTTTGAAGAAGTTGTTCTGTTTGACATATCATGTTCATATCAGGACCTCCATAGTTTCAGATCTCCAACATTTGCTTCATTTTTTCCTATTTTCCACTTCCATTTTCCAAATATGCACTTGGAATTGTCACCACGAGGGAAGATCGAAGATCAAAAAACATAACTAAGTGCTGAGCTCACTTTACCATCTCTGAAATTGCAACTAGAATCCAAGGTATTTTTTTGTATCATCTAAACTGTTGCAGAAGATGCTGAAAAATGGAGGATCCAAGGACTTAGTGAGTAGCGGGCCAATATGTGATCACTGAAGGCCTATTCCAGCTGTCAGCAGAAGCACTGGAAAGACTGGNAGTGAGTAGCGGGCCAATATGTGATCACTGAAGGCCTATTCCAGCTGTCAGCAGAAGCACTAAGAAGAAAAATCTGGTTCGCACTGCAACATAGTCAACTCTATTTCAACACTAACAGTAACCTTTCTTAATTCCTCCCAGTGTAAACTGCCTCTTGAGACAATGACATCTGGTGCTTATGGACAAAAATTGTAGTAAACTGAGAATATTTAAAAGCATGGAATACACAGATGTGTGTGTGTGTTTATCTATCAGATCACACGATAGACCTAATGACCACAGCACTTCTAGATTACTTGGATGGGTCTTATAATTTGGGAGGAAATGGAGCTTGGATACTCCTTCCAACACAGATTTTTACAGCTCTTTATTGAGCAATACTTTCTGCAATATTATTCTGTTTGAATATGGGGACAGAGCAATGGCACCAACCAGCAAGTAAAATTATGCACATGTATGTGTTTGCAGTACCCATGCTTTATGATACATTTAGAAAAATATAACAGATTCCCACACAATTGATTAGATTCTCACCTGGCAAAAACTGGTGCAGCTCTCCAGTGTAAGGGCTCATAAGGTGTTCCTTTATGCTGTCAATTCTCTCTCTCTAGGTAACGTCGCTGCCATTTAAGATGAGTTACAAGGATAGCAAAAGAGTCAATTGGCTTTGGTTTTAGGTTTGTGGCAATTTAGGGGACCATGCTAGGGCTGAAGCCTGCTACAGTAAATCATTTAAATGGATAGAGAAGCAGCACTGTGGTTCTGAATATGTAACCCATCCATTTGAGCTACACCCACTTACTGAAATGAGGGAATGCTTTTGCTCAGTTGAATAGGGAAACTGGAATGCAACAAGCAGAAAGGCAGACAACAACCCAACAGACATCAAAAGAGAGTAGTAGCTCAGTCATTATTTCAGTTACACAGCTGTACAACCTGCATTTCATAGAGCAAGAGCCTAGACATGTAAATCAAACTGAACCAACAGAAAGATCTTGTTGGAAAGACAGGGAATTAAGATGTCAGCAAATGCTTGTAAGGTAGACTAGAGCATTCTCTCTCCTCAGCCAGAAGCTGAGTTAGGTTCCTGAGGCTTGCATGGATCAGACAACAATATATTGCCACTGAGGACACACACTGAAGAAAACAGTCTGTATGACACATGGGATTAATACTCTGTTCTTATTATGCCAAGAAAGCCTCAGCTGGAATCTCCTGCTTGGTTTATTTCATTTTCTTCCCCCACTATTTTCTACTTTTATCCATCTATATAGCTAACTTTCACATGAGTTAAAGTATAATGGGAAATCTAGCTTGGAATTCCAGGTACTTCTCAGCTGAAGACCATCCCATCCAAAGAAAACTGGTGTTTTGTAGCTAAAATCCTATGGGACAGTCTTCATCTGAAATAGTCCAGATTTAGCTTCCAAATACTAGATCCTACTTATCCTCTGCTAAACTGGGAACTACTAGAAGAATTTTTTTGCCAATTATATATTTGTTAGTAGAAAGCAAGATCTCACTAAACTAAGATTGAAATGAACTCAGACTTAAGTCCCTCACCTAAAACTCCTTCCAAGCTCTCAGATAATTTTTTTCTTTCCATGTTTATTCCAAGTGTCTAGCAGCCATCTGAATGCATGGACACCAAAGACCCAGATAAGTTATTCATGGAATGATTTTGCCAAGGCTGTTTATAACTTCAATGTCTCTTCCTTACAATCACATGCTGTTCCTTGCTTACATGTACAAAAATTACTCTGCTTCCCTAAGCTGCAGAATCACACTGGGAGTAAACATGCAACAACTCATTTAGATAGGTTTTCAGTCCCTTCCAGTGTTAACTTCATAGTGCTCGATCTGGGAATTTTGACTAACATACTGTGTGATCTCTTCCACCTCAAGTAAACCATACAGGACAGGATAACACCTGTCCAATATAATTATGATCCTTGCCAAGGGCCACCTTTGACTACAACAGGTAAGTTTTGAGGCAGAAGAATTACTTCTAAGTCCCTCTTTGCAATACTTACACATGACAACTGAAAAGCTATAGTCCAGCATATAGAAGGCCACGAACCACAGCTAGCCCCTTTTTTCCCAAGCCATTATGAGTGGAACACACAGCTGCTTAGTACACAGGAAATCAATCCAGATCTGGTAGCAAAGGCATAGCACACCTTTGGGTTTTGTGTAGATACAAGTAAAGGGGTCAAATCCTGTTGCCAACACAATGGAACACAGCTCAAGAGCCGGATCTGTTCCCTCAGTGCTGAGATTATCCAATCCAACCTCCTGTTGTCTCTGTGAAGGTGCAGGTCAGGAGCTGGTACTTATTTGCTTTACCAGTTGGACAGACTTTCACCTTAGCGGCTATTGTGAATGTATAGGTTTCAGGCAGCTGCCCCATCATTTGCACCACAGATATCTGGTATCACTCCCATCACACCTACAGTCTACTCCCATTGGCTACCCGGTTGCTGAAGAGGTGAGAGTCACAGGAAGAAAATCAAATTATGAGATCCATTTGCAGGTATATCATCCCTAAAGACTACAAAGAGTCTACTGCACAGTGTTAAAGATCGTCTCTGCCTCTTTTCCTATCCAGAATTCTTTTCCTAAACCAGGTGCCCAAAGAGCCCATCTTAGCCTTCATGTGAGGGATATCATGTTTTGTGTGCACTGTACCAACTCTGGGCTGGCTCAGTAAGCTCTGGGCAGATGCTCAGGCAGTGAAGATCCCTGAGTGTCTTTAGGTCTGAGCATCTTGATGTCAGAGATCCCTTGTCATGAACCAGCTGGTTGAAAAATCATGGACAATATAGATGTTCCACAAGTCAGCACTTGAGAAGAGCATTTCAGCCCCAGCTCTTCCAGAAAGGCTTTCCTGAGCCAGCCCTCTGGGAGTGCTCAGTAAAAGCCTAACTACACTGTATAGGAGAGGCTTTTATTTCTCTTTTAAACTGCCACAGGCGTTTTTTTCCCTCAAGTTAAGATATGGAGGGCCCAAGACTCTCTGGTACCACTGTATCTAACTGTTCTTCCCTAAGATTTCCCTGGGCCATGTATATGGACGATGCCAAACTGTCTCCTCAATTCCAGAAACAATTCAGTTATTTCATGTTGAGTCAGATGAAATGGCCATGGGTTCAGATACAGTAAGTATTAAGTCTCCTGTTTGTATGTAGATGTATCTTTTGGGGACAGACTTCTGCTTTTGTGCAGAAAGCTGGCACTTCACATCCATGGGAGCCAGAAGGTTACCTTCAGATTCCCCCATCAATTTGTCCCTGTATCCTGCTCCCAGTCCAGCTTCCAGGGTTCCATCTGCACTGCTACAAATGTATGTGCTGGCTTAAGGTTTTAAATGTCTCAATGACTACTTTTTTTTTAAACTGCCCCTTCCCCAAAATTTCAGAGAACTCATTCCCAGCTGCCTCCCCAAATGGCTTTTTGCTTCTTGATATACAGGCTGTGCATGTCAAGAGGTCCAACACAAGATCTGCAGATCCAACTTGTCCTTAATTTCAGCAGTCACCTTCACCCATTTCTATCTGTGCTAGTGAGGACGGGTGAACTCTCAAAGTTTAGACAGGGAGCTGGAGGAAGGCTGGAGAGCAGGACCCTCCACCCCTTTCCAGGGTCTGCAGTGCCTGGACTGATTGAGAACCAGTCACACCACCCCATTACCTATCTGCTCTTGTACAAAAAGACAGAAGCTTTCCACATGGAAAAAATGAGAGCTGGGATCCCCTTAACAGAAAGAAGTAAATAAAAAGCAGTAGCAGAAAACCCACATACTGGCTGCTGCCAACACCTGCCAGCACCACTGCGATAACATTTGTTTCACACATGTCCTGGCTTAGCAGGCACCTGATTTACATTTTCACACTTTGTATCGGCTTTCTACACACTTGTTCTCTATTCCATTGCTCATACATCAGACACTACTCATGTTTTCAGTGCTAAGTGACACAGCAGGGTTATTGCCCAGGACAAAACTCTTGCTCGGAAGTACACCTGCATCAAAACAAGATAACCTTGAGGTAACACATGGATAAATGACATGACAATTTTATTCTAAAAAGCCATTAATCTGTTAATAACTATGAGCATATATATGATTTCCAGATTTCTCCCTAGTGCACTACAATAATGAACTCTGCCTATTT
Organism: Piaya cayana; assembly: GCA_013389865.1. Lineage (NCBI taxonomy): Eukaryota > Metazoa > Chordata > Aves > Cuculiformes > Coccyzidae > Piaya > Piaya cayana. The sequence goes on from WAAB01022459.1 coordinate 24,896, forward strand.
AATTAAAAATGGTAACAAGTAACTATGACTGTACTTGTCTCAATAGAATTGCACTCATTTCTAGCAGTCTTAGATTTGGCCCAGGAGCCACTAAATTCACTTGTCCCATTTTCTGAGGTGCGAGGGTAGGGCAGATCTGTACCTGAATCCTCTCTTTTCAATAAACAACCTTACAGTGAGCTGGCCTCCAATTAGTGGCCAAAACTATTCTTTCAAGGCACATGTTTACTCACCCTAAACAACGTAGTAGTGGTGGTAAGAATGCTTTGCATCATTTAGAGATACATAGGCAAGAATGATGGGTAGATGAGCAGGCAATGATACTTTTGGCTCACCCCTTAACCAAAGTTAACTTCACTTTCGTGTAACCACTATAGATTTCTCACTGAAGGAGTGCTGTTAGACACTTAGGGACTTTGGCATATTTGCAGGCACTAAGAAGTATTATTTAAATTACATTAAGCCAGGTAACATATATAATATGGGGCCACACTCCTCATAGTAATTATTACCTAAACAGAAGAAAGGTAGAGGGAGACAGAGAATCCATGAAGCAAAACAATCTGCCCATAAGTCCAGTGCAGAGTCTGTAACAGCACCCAGATATTTTGGCTTTTGATTCCTGTTCTACCATGTGAGTTCATGCTTTTCTCCAGAACTGTTAAGTTTTACACTACTTACAGGTATGGATGTTAAGATTTTCCAGAGGCCTCTGTCCAGTGTTTAAAAATGGGCATTCCTACATAACATTTACACCATACATGAGAGAGCAATAACTAAGTTACTATAATTGATAATGCAAGACAGGAAATACTAGCAACTGTTTGTGATGCAACCATCCCTTTCTTAACAAGTAGCTCTTAAGAAAGGAGGCTCCATATCTGCATATGGGGTTGTCCGTGCAGCAGTGCAGACACATCAAATCAAGATCAGCAGCTATGTATCTCAAGTGTAAGAACCGCAACAGCCCCATTCATAGAGAGATGTGGAAAAGATTATGAAATAACAGAGATGAGCTCCCAGAAATGTATGTAGGCAGGCAACTTGGGAAGGTCTTCAATTGTACAAGGTTTTGCAGATCAGCCAGTTGCTGGGCACTCACTGATGCATCAGCAGGCAGCAAACAACTCTACTCCTTGGCCACACACTTTAGCCTAATCTGAGCTTGAGGGAAGATTACGAGCCATCAGCTCTCAGGAGAGGTTATAACTGACCACTGAAAACAATGCCCCTCCATCAGCAGGATGGACATTTTTGTCAGGGCTGGCAGGGAAATTTTCTTATGCGTTCCTGCCCTTGTAAATCGGGTTACTCTCATATGAAACAGGTCAGGATATACAGCGAGCTGGCACCCCTATGGACACACACCTCTAGCGTGGGGAGCAGCCCAGAAGGTTTAGAGATTTGTGTGGATTTCACAGCAGATGTCTGTAACAGATTTTTTTACTCTTTCAGCTTTCCTATCTGAGGTCATAACTGAGGCAGTTTTGTAGAGCAAGCAGAATTACCTCACTTACAAGAAAAACCAGAGAGATCTTTATTGTGCCATTTTCACAAGTCTGTGCTCACCTGCAGGTATCTTTAAATGAAAGCATTGTTATGGCCAAGAGGAAGAGAAAGGGATGAGAACACAGCAAGATATACAAAAGGGAAAAGAGGATTCACCTCAGTGGAGGAGTGGGCTGAAAAGCCTGGGTCCATCAGAGTCTGCTCCCCTCCAGAGGCACAGAGCCTGGTGGGCAGAACAGAAATAGTTTACAGGCCTAACTGTAGGGAAGAAATCTATATGTGCCCTGCTAGGTTGGTTTATGTTAGTGGATTAAACACAGCTGATAACTTAATTCTTTATACCTTCCCTACGACACTAAGGCAACAGACTCATTTGGATATAACTGATAGCAAAGTTTACGATTTTAAAAAGTCTGTTAATTATTAGTAACTCCTTCTGGTAACAGCAGGGAGGTTCTGAAAATATCTTCCCTGAGAAGATAATGGAGTTATTTGAGAATAATGCAGGAAACCTATAGAAACCCATGATATAAGCATGAATCCGCCCATCATAAGGTGGGAGGGGTGGTCTATCAGACTCCAAAGCTCTCTTGGAGCCTTGTTTTCCAGTAAGTCTGTGTTACAGGACATGGACTTATTTCCATAATGAACACATAGGTCTCTTTTCTATACACCACCACCCACATTGCAACCCAGCCTTCAGGCAAACAAAAAATGATTGTCAGACTCAGACACTGAAGTGGTATCAGAGCACACTAATTTGCCAAGCCCTGTAACACAGTTCAGCCCTCAGCTACCAAGCATCTCCTGACATTTCAAGTTCTCTTCTCTTTGAGCTAATCAGCTTGTTCCCAAAGAAATGGGACTGTAAAAGTCATAATAAGAGTAATTTTTTGTTTATGTAGGCTCACATCCTGTGTAACTTAAGTTTATTAGCAGGTTTCAAAGTTGACAGAGGAATTGGTAATTCAGAAATAATTAAGAAAAAAATGCAGCTAGACAAAGGACACTGTCTTCACATCTGGCTGAGGGAATGGCTTTTGTTAGACATCAGAGAGCATAGTTAGGAGATGACTCTTATTAATTTTGCAACTGTAAAAAAGGCAAAGTTTGCATAAATCATGAAGCAGAAATGTATAGAAACCAGATATGTTACTTCAGTTGCTCATTTTGTCCCAAACGAAGACAGAAGTTCAAAGTTTTTCTTGATGGGCAAGTCCCACTGTCATTTATCAGCGGTCCACAAATAGTATTTCTGTACAGCAGCACACGTGAAAGTGGGACTAAGTGCTTCCCTGACTAAGTGGCTAAAAAGTAAGCAAAACCACAGGCTTTTGCTTAAGAAACTAATAGGTTACTTTGGTAGAAACACTGAGGCAGACAAAGGTTATTTAAGCGTTCTTGGCACCAGTTTCCTTTTCTCCCTTAAATTCCTGTTTTAACTCAGTTTTCACATTAACCTTGCCCTTCACCTTTGTGGAATTTCATTGCATTACTAAAGAAGAAAGTGTTTTCTTTGCTCTCTGTGGCAATGAAGCATGTTGGCTTTCACTGTTCTGAGATGTTGGTGTGTCACTAACCGTAGAACTCGCTGCCAGCATGACAGTGAATATCACTGTTGTTATAACTAGAATCATGTTCCATGAACATATGACCTTGGGATCATGTAACAGCATCTAATTACAACAGAGGCTGTGTGTTTTATAGAAATAATAAAGTTCTGTAAGCAAGAGGAAAATATGAGCATTTCATGAAGGGCTGGGTAATGGTTATTTTGCTGATTTTTACTTGATACTGTGCAATTTCAGTGCTGAAAGTGCCATGCACCATTCAGAACGCAATTATACACCTCAGAGTTAGCTAGAAACGTGTCAGTGTGTCACTGGCCTTCTATCTGACAGAGGTGCTCAGGGTGTTGTGGTGGAATAAGCAATCTGACCTTTGAAGCACAAAGGTGAAGTGATCATCATACAGTCTTATTTATAAAATATTTTTCATTTAATTTCAATGTAATAAAAAGATGTTGGGGAAAGTCTTTCAGGTCTCAAACTAGAGTTTATGGATCTGATGCACACTTCACGGTCATTCTTCTAGTGTCAGGGGTAAACCTTAAGGATTATGTTGAAAAGCAAAAATAGTATGCTTTTTCCTGGTATCCATACATCTCCAGTCAGAAGGTGGCAGTCAACCTTGAGAACATCCTGTGAGGAAAGTTTGCCTGCCTTGGTGGGTCTGAACCGTGTGCAAAGACGTGTGCAAAGTCTTTGCAGAATCTGTGTTCTGTACTTAATGATGTGAAACTGGACACACAGTATTGCAGGTCACTAAAGAAAACAAAAGGGCTTTTTCCACTCAGGTTTATCCTAGCCTGAGAAAGGATATGAGTTGTGATGTGTTCCCACTGGATGCATTTGAATCAAACATCTGTTAGCTTTCCTCTTACAAACACCTGATGAATCCAGTGCCACCACGTATTGCACACTCCTTAGCTAATTAAACTCCTGCAAGGTTGTCTCATGAATCAGATGCTTTGGGGAAAAGGACTGTGCTTTGATGCAGCTGGAGGGAGGACTGGGCACAGAGAGGTAGATGTTCACACACTGGTTCAGCTGTGACTCTAAAAATACTGAGTGTCTTTTGTTGTTTACCAAGGTGTTGATTTCCTTTTGCCTATCTGCACCGCTAATGCAGTAAGTAAAATTCCCCAAACAGTAGGGTCTTTCATCATTATTGCTGATCTTAAAACTGAGCTGAGGTATTTAATTACTATCTAAGAGTGTTTTTATCACCTGTAGGGGAAGTCTAGGGAATCAGCTCTGTTCTCCTTTGAAAGTATCCACCCTATAAAAATAAATAATAGTATGGTATCCTTCTCTGCTACCTCTCTGACCAACAGCTAAACATGCTAAGTCACAAATGCAGCCACATAAGCAAAACTGGTCTGATCAAATGGGAACGGAAGACCTCACCTGTAAATCTGGAGATCCATGGCTCTGGGAACTCTCAGTTACCAGCACTTTAGCACAGGACAGAATAGATACTGGCTTTCAGGTAAAATACTGTGTTTTTCACTAACACAAATGTACTCAAATTTGATTATGGAATGAAAAGGGTACAGAATCAGAAATTTAATCAGGCTACAGGGAGTATTGCTGCAGTTAACAAAAATTAACGCCAAATGACATAAAAGACTACTGTGCACTGAAAGGTATTAATATCACCTCACTCAGCTAGTGTCTAGCATCAAGGAAGAGAAACATGTTTGACAGCCAAGTCAGAGCAGAAACCTCCTTCATGGAAACCAAACTATAGTGACCAAGGAAGAAGAGTTCACAAGGTTAGGTGATTGTCCAAAAGTACCACTCAGTGAGTCTACCCAAAGATGATCATGCTTCTGAATTCATCATCAGACCTGAAATCATGGTGTCATCAATCAAACCATGATTGAAGTCCATACAAGAGCTCTCTCTTCAGTGAGAGACAGTTCAAAAGCAGAACAACAGATCATTAGCATCAAACATCAGCAAAGCACACCACTAGATCAAGAGCAAGCAACCCATCAATGCTGCATTGGGCACTCTGTAGTAGAACTTTTCTCCTGGCATTGCGTCAGCAATGTCCTGGACAACACGGCCCAATAACAAAGGTCCAGCACACGAAAGAGCCAAGCTGAGAAAGTAGCTAAGTGCATTTCTGTTACTGCCGCAGCTGATACCACCAGGCACATACTGAAGGGCAGCAGGAGTCCTAAACAGGTCAACAATCACAAAGAAAAACAGCATTTGAAACTGCTTTTATTGATTTTTTTATGCCTGTGGGTTTTTTACCTGGGGTCTGTGCCCAGTTTCATTTGCTGTGGCAGAGCTAGTATGGAGAGACTCAGTTGTGTGTCTGATTCTTAACTGCATTCCAGCTTCAACCCTGAGGCGATGATGATACTACTTCCACTGTAAATGCCAAGGAAGTGGTAAACAACACATTATTTAATATCAGAAGATCTAGGTTCATTTTCCACTGCTCAAGTTGCAGACACTAAAAATAAATAAACAAATAAAAGGAATATTTTGATTTAGAAAACCCAGTACAGACTGAAAAAGAACACCTGCTGTTCTAGGTTCAATTTACACAATACAATTTCTTTAGCTCCATCTATTAAGGTAGAATTTAAAAAAAAATCCCTCATAACACAGGCTTTACTTTGCTGATGAGCATTAGACACATGAGTTTCAATCTCTTTCCAGTTCTCCATTAGAGCCAGGGACAACTGGCAAAACAAAAACAACCCAAGAAAAAAAATGTAGCCATTATTATGCTTTAACCACAGACTTCCAAGAAATGCTCAAGCTTCTTGTACTTTGCACAGAATGGATGTTTATTTAAGTAACAGTGGTGTAACAGAAGGTTATTGGGAGAGAAAGCCTGATATTTTTAAAGATGAAAAAAATAACAAATTCTACAGCAATTAGAGTTCAATGTCTCAATACCAATACAATCTATAAAGCTTCCTGTTAAATTATTTTTATTCAGCACAAGTTTTTAAACCAATGTTGCTAATATGTATAACACTCTAGTAAAACTAACCTTATCTTGCCCTTAAAATACTTATTTTTAAATAAAAAGATACCTCAACCTAATTATTTTAACACTGTATAAACTCTAGTATAAGTATTGATCTTTTTGCCTCCTTCAGAAATGATAATCAACATCCACCCTGCAGATTAATCTCCTAAATTAATGTTTCCTTGTCAAAGTGTCGTGCTTTTTCATTTGTGTCTTGTAGTTAATTTAAATTCTTTCCAATCTGCTATGTAGATAATTGTCTAAAACAGACTTCACCACTGGAGTACACATGCTCGCTCTGTTGAATGGTAATCTGTACCACCATTACTTGTATCATCACAGTGTTTAGATGTCCCAAATGCTCTGCTTTTCCTTTGCTAGGTGCTATACAAACACATGTTCACGTGCTCTGTTGTATCAAAATAAGCACCCATGTGCACACACACACAAAATACTGAATGAAGAGCAGAACAGTCAGTCCTTATTGTCTGGAGAGTAGAGGGGCATAAAAATGAAAGCATATTACCCAGGATCACACCAAATTTCAAGAGAAGGAGCAGAAACTGAGCTCCAAATCTCGATCCAGGGCTGCAACCTCACAAGTAGCTCACTTTCAAGCCTTTATACTAAACACATGTCACAATCCAACCTAAGAAAACCTTAAACTGAGTTGTGGTAACACAGCAAGCAAGTCTTTATGTGTAGCTTTTTCATATATGTGGTTATAGTCAAGAGAAAGAGAGGTAACAACAGAACCATCCCTTTTACATCAGTAGCGGGCACAGTGCAGGAAACCAAGATTCCAAAAGAAGCTCCCCTGGGTGCACCGAAGCAACTACTTGAAACAGCTATTTTTACATCTTTCTGAAGAAGCACAGAGGTGAATTACAAAGTACAAGGAAGAATATTGCTGAAAAAGAAGAGAGTTTGAATTTTAAGGATTGAGAAAAATAACATAATCCTTTCATGTACAAAGTAATTAAAAAATTTTAAATGGATACGTACACCTGGGATAAATGTTACTGTCCCATTCACACCAAGCAGGACAAAAGCAGCAGCATTTGTTTCTACTGGAGTGGGTTTCTGGTGGGAAGGGAAATTTAAACAAGAAAATATTAAGTTCGCTTTTTGGAGGAGTTGTGGTTATATATGTGGTATATATTGGAGGTGGAAAGCAATCAGGACTGAAATGGATGATGATGAGTTACTGAAGGGAAATAAATTACATGTACTAAGCCAGACCACACCTTTATCTTCATTAAGCAGTCCACATCAACAAGGGCGCAGTTAATCAGCATTTCTGGCTTCTTCAACCAGCTTAGAGATTTTTTGCCAACACTTCTCTGAATTTCCCACCATTCTCCCATAACAGTACAGCCCCAAGTGAAGAGTCTTTTAAGGAGAGGAAATCTCTGCTTGTTCATCACCCCCAGCATTGCTGCAACTCATAAACAAACCCTTTGATGTAAGAGAGAGGTTTTTTCTTTACCACCTGCCTTTCCTCTTTCCTGCCTTCTGCACCACCCACCAGCCTACAACTCATGTGATCATCAATGTATAGAAAATTATGGTTCAGGGCGATTTATGATCAAAGAAAGTTTTGTACGTTGTTTGTTGATTGACACAGCAGATGAGTAATTTTTGTCAATAAATTCTTAAGTAAATGGACTGCTGTAGTCAAACCATATCCTCACTTCCTTGTGCCAGTTATCTGTCAATAAATGAACAATAATTAAGTAATTCTCTGTTTGTCCAGAGTTAAATTGACCACAGCTCTTTGAAGTATTTTGTGTTCAAATATTGCCATATTATGAAGTAGTGCTATAAGATAAAAGTTACCGATAGTCCTCCAGGTTGGCCGTATGTTAGGAGAGTTTTTTTGGTGGAGATTTATATAATTAATAACAGATTGTTCTTGTACTTTTATATCAAGAAACCACAGTGTCGTTGCCAATTCATAAAGCAGCTTCAAAATCTGCTCATGTTGAAAGACATTTAAGACATATTGAAAGAAAAGATTAACTTAAGTTCAACAATACACCATGTGAATATATACTGAAATGCATGAACTGTAAATGTACCACATTCTAGGAATCTTTTCTGGTTATACTTGCTTAACTTTTATATACATGTATGTTTATATACGTACACATATATGCATACACACACACACTTCTCAAAAAATAAACTTCAGATCCCTGGTGATATTATCATAAAATCACTCAGATACTGCATGCGTCTGGTTCTTTGGCCTGATTGTTAGCACACGAACTTAGAAAGAAACAGGCTTCTGTTTCCTATTAGTAAAGACATTAAAGTGTTTATGTTGAAGGAGAACCTAGAGAGCTTATTATGCTGAGTCCTGTTCAAAGCCAATGTGGCTGTGTCATGTGTACGTTAAAACTGACACAGCCAAGTTTGGTTACAGTCCAGCAGAGCATGTGCAAGTCATTTACATACTTTCAGATGCCACAGTGACAAATACATCTAGCTCTGTGACAATCCAAGGGTTATGTCTGGAAGTGAGTGAAAAGAAAGCATTCAAAAAGGAATAAGACTAAGGAATAAGACTATTTATGAAGGAAACCATCAGGGAATTGCTTAGAAATTGCTTTTCTGGGGAAAGGGTGGAAATAAAGAGAACAGAAAGAAGTCTAAAACACATTTCTTGGACTTGAGTGGAACATTTTTTTTGCCCTCCTTATCCTAAACAAGATTACTCCTGCCATGTGTTTACTGGTGATACATCTAGCTTATAATGTACAGGTATGGCTGCCTGCCCTGAACCACATTCAGACAGATAAGATAGAAAGTGGAAATAAGTTTGTGGGTCACACAGCTGCAGTCACTATTTTCATCATAACTCCCCAAGGAAAGTTCATTTTGGGTAGACCCTCCCAGCACTGGTCTTTTCTACTCAAAACCAAACTTCTGACTTGAGCCTAACCTAAGAGCTTACTCCCTCTCACACACTGGACAGGACCCCTCAGATTTTGACTTTAATTACAGAATAGTAAAGAACCTCACTATCAGCCCCAAATCAGAGTAAGTGTTATTTAGACTTATACATGGGAGTCCTTTTTGACTGTTTTGATTTAAAGTTAAGAATTTCTCATTCTAAATTTGGATCTCCTCTAAGGAGTGAGAAAAATATCCAAAACTAGATCTGCATTCACACTCTCACTATGGCCAACTCCAATGAACAGTCCTCATGGTAGCATTGCAGTTCAAGGCCTTTAGGAAAAAAAACTAGGATATTGGTGACCTCTAACCTGCTTTATTCATTTGTACAAGCTCTAGGAAGGGACTAGAAGGATGAGGTGTAAGTCAGAAAGAATGTGTTAGAACAAGTAGTCTGCACTTCTTGCCTACTGCTGGCAGCCTCTTTATATTTTAATTCTTTTAATGAGCAGAAAAATTGTTTTAAGTACATAATGCATTTAAGAAGCCAATAACAGCCCCCTTTGAAACACAAAAAAGTGTATATACTTGAAGGGAAAATTAAATTTGGGAGGCTACAAGTTACATTGGCATTTCTAACTTTCACAGCAATAGGGATTATAAACTGACTCCTTGGTGACACCTTGTCAGGAGTCAGATGATCACTGTACAGTTTTTACTTAGTCAAAAGTTATTAATACGTTTTTAGGTCTGAATTTACACATCCTAATCGCTTCAGCACAAAGCATTTCCCATCAAGTCCAGAGGAGAAATATTCCAGACAACCATACCCAGATAGGAAGCCCACAGGTGGGCAGCAAATGTACCTTCAAACCAGCCTCAGACTTGCTCTAGTTTACAGTGCAAGAAGTAGGGATGAGGGAAAGCTAGTCAAAAATTCTGACTGGCTTGAAGATTCTGTGAGCAAAAATAGCTGTGACTTCTTCTCACAAAATCTTCAACAATTACAGCTTGGAGGTCTGGCTATAAGCTCCCCAAACAACCATGACAGATGGGTTGTAATGCCTCCACATTTTTATCAAGGGATTGGAAAACAGAAGGCTTTCATATTGTTTTGTCTGTTCTCTCATCTCTAATGGATATAGAATCATAGAACAAGCAAGTTGGAAGAGACCCACCGCATCATGGAGTCCAACCGTCTCTGTCAAACACTAAACCATGTCCCTTAGCACCTCGTCCACCCGTGCCTTAAACACCTGCAGGGAAGGTGAATCAACCACCTCCCTGGGTAGCCTGTTCCAATGCCCAGTGACCCTTTATGTGAAAAACTTCCTCCTAATCTCTAGCCTAAATCTTCCCTGGCAGAGTTTGAGGCCATTCCCTCTTGTCCTGTCCCCTGGCACTTGGGAGAAGAGGCCAGCACCCTCCTCACCACAACCTCCCTTCAGGTAGTTGTAGAGAGCAATGAGGTCCCCTATCAGCCTCCTCTTCTTCAGGCTAAACAACCCCAGCTCTCTCAGCCGTTCCTCATAGGGCCTGTTCTCCAGCCCCTTCACCAGCGTTGTTGCTCTTCTCTGGACTCGCTCCAGAGCCTCAACATCCTTCTTGTGGTGAGGGGCCCAGAACTCAACAGTTTTCAAGGAGCGGTCTCAGCAGTGCCGAGTACAGAGAGAGAATAACCTCCTTGGACCTGCTGGTTACACCATTTCTGATACAAGCCAGGATGCCATTGACCTTCTTGGCCTTGTTAAACCTCATGCCATTGGACTCTGCCCAGTGGTCCGGACCCAGTTCAAATCCCTTTGCAGAGCCTCCCTACCCTCCAGCAGATCGACACTTCCACCCAGCTTAGTGTCATCTGCAAACTTGCTAAGGGTGCACTTGATGACTTCATCCAGGTCATTGATGAAGACATTGAACAGGGATGGACCCAGCACTGAACCCTGGGGGACCCCACTTGTAACTGGCCTCCAGCTGGATTTAACACCATTTACCACTGCTCTGAGGGCCCGGCCACCCAACCAGTTTTCCACCCAGGAGAGTGTGTGCCTGTCCAGGCCAGATGCTGACAGTTTCCATAGCAGAATGCTGTGAGAAACTGTGTGAAAGGCTTTTTACTATGAACTGGGTGTCATGGAGACTTTAAGTACACATCCAGCTTTGGAAATTCTTCTGACTCCTTTAAGGAGATTAAATCTATCTGAGCACAGTTTGCTGGAATGCTGCTGGCAAAGAATGTCTGAAAGAAAAACAGAGCAAAATCAACAGTAATAAAGAAAGTTGAACCTGCACAGATAAGCAGGGATATGTGATCTGAGTGAATGTCTTCCTCATTGTTTTGCCTATTAAAACACTGATCAATAACAAACATTAAACATCAACTATGATGATATTTCCATGGTTTATATTTTGAAGACTGAAGTATTTACTGTTTCTGTGCAAACTAAAAGTATGCTTCCCTGATGGTAAAAGAATTGGAGCCCATAAATTGAGTACTATCACCTTCTGCTCAAGTGCCTTCACAATTGATTAACCTAAGCTGTTTTATTTCGTGCATGTAATGGACTACGCAGACACTGGCTTAGTTTATATTTCTGATATACATGAGCCCTGTACAACTTAAATTCACATTCAAATAAATTTACTTACTACACCAGAGCAGCAAAAGCATTTCATAGGGTCAGAGTGAAAGGTTCAGGGAGAAATCAATGCTCGTACAGGTTGCTTTGGCAAGAAGAGGACATCACAGCACAGACCTTACTCTCATTCTTCCTAGATTATTCTTGTACAACATTATTGCTTCCCATGGCTCTACTTGTGATTTTTTAAGTATAAGCAGGAGTAGAAAAAAGTGTGAATTGCCTGGAAAACGGTCTTGAGAGGAGTAGGAAAAAAAGGGAAATGTGGATTTTTTTTCACATAGGGCAAATTACTTGCAGCATTAAAGTTAGCCAAAACAACATCAAATATTTTTAATTATTCTTATACATAAATACCAGTTGAGATCACTGCTGGGAGGAGCTACAATCCATCTGGAAAGAGAGGTGGCCAGGAGTGGAAGTGGGATGTCAATGGGTCACTCTCCTTAAAACATGACATGTGACACAAAGAAAGTTGCACAGAGCTGGTTTTGTCAGCACACGTGGCAGATAAGCTTTGTGGGAGAAATACTGTCAAACTGCTTATCTGCCAAACAACAAAGTTTTGGGCATGTGGCAGCAGGACTGAATACAGGGATGAGTCAATCAAACCTGGAGATGCTCAATGAGCTAAACAGTCAAAGGGCTTACACATTAGCGTACACTGGTAAACACATTCAAAAGCTATCTACAACTGCTTTATCTTCATAAGATTTCTGATAAAACCCAGAACCTCTATAGAAATATTTCTTATTCTGTTCATTCCTATTCCCTGTAATTGCAGATTTGGTAGAAGTCCTAAACACCTTGGCTGAGAAAGAGAAAAAGGTAGAGATTGAAATGGCAAAACCTGATCACCACTATCAGCTATGCCTGCTATATTGAGTACTGCAGCAATAACAGGCTTCAGTGGAAAAAAGCTGTTCCAGCAAGTTATTTCCTGCTTTTAAAAGTGTATTTATAGCTATAAAACATGCAAACTAATGACAAGCATTCAAAAAGCTTCCAGAAACATATACAATCCATAGACAAAATTATCATTTTGTCCACTATAGAAAAATACGCCTTGGGAAATTGGGAGGGCAGGGGGGCATAATATCACCCATGTTGAAATTCAAAAGTCAGGTTATTGGTTTTGTCCAAACCCAGCTAGTTAATCTGAATCTATGACTTCTGCTACTATAGCTACCCATCTTTGTGTATTTTAAGGAGCTTTATTGGTGCATATCAGACAAGTGTCCCAATTCTACCCAGCCTATTCTCACCATGACCCACAAACATCTATGTTTCCATGAAGGTGCACAAATACATCTCAAGAATCTAAAGAAAACAGACCCACCCTTGTACTACTGTCAAGATGCAATAACAAGTGAAGAGAAGGTTACGTCAGGGAAGTATCAACCAAGTAATGTTTATGCTCAAGTTAGGCACCTGCTAAAGATGCGGAACAATCCCCTGTTAGCATTATTGACAAAAATGCTAGTTTAACAAGGATGTCCTATAAGGTTAGGAGATGGAGCCTTTGGCAGTGCCAGGGACTATATGCAAGCATTTTGATGACAACTTCCACCTCCAGCTCAATATTTTAAACCATCCACTTGATTTCCTGAATGTGCCTGGGACCAAGATGTTTAGTTCTGAGAGCACATTCGCTAAATCACTTAACACAGATTGTGCCATAGCTGCTGTTTGCACACAGTTTCAGTGCTGACACTGGGATATGCCCACACAGCTCTGCCCAGTGCTCTACAGCATGCCTGAAGCCCACTAGGCTTCCTGCAGCTGCCACAACCATGACAGCCAGCCTGGTTAACTTGCACTGATGTTTAGAATGCAGGCACTACAAACAGGGAGCTCAGAACTGTATTGTGCTTTCCTCTTTCTAGAACACCTCCATAATATGCTCCACCATCAGTCTTGAGCTCCCATTACTACCCCTGTTTTGTTTAAATGCTTACAACAGAGATCAGAGAGGAAAAACTCCCCACAGGGAGGATTACTACATTAGTGAAATCCTGCAGAGACTCAATAATATCTACAGTAAAATAAAGCATGCCCCGGAATTTTCAAAAGACTAGCAAGGTTTGAGAGAAAACAGGTACTCCTTAGCTGTCACTGCTCCTCTTTGCAGGGATTCAGCTTTTTGAAAAAATGCAACATTTCAACTTATGGATCTGATTAATTTTTTTTAACTCAGCTGCTGTCCAAAGTAACGCATTGAGGGACTTCCTTGATTCAAATTATTTTCCCATCCTAGCTTTTTGGAAGGGAACTCTCTCCACTAACCAAATTTATTATTTTGGTTATTAACCATTTCCAAAAGTAAGGAAAGTTCATTGAAGAGGGGGAGTGGCAGCATGATTCACCACAACAGTGAATTGACTTTCTCATTTGTAACTGATCAAATTCTGAGCAGAATATGGAATTTTGCTCAGTTTTAAGCTCACTATTATATAGTCATGATTAAATTGATCAACCATTGATGTGAACCTGAAAACCTAAGAATGTGATTTTTAAAATGCTGTTCCCAAATGGAGCGGATTCAGCTTTTACTACTGTACAGAACAGTCAGTTGGAAGTATGGTAGAATTCAGGCAGAAGACTTTCAGTATGCTCAGAGTCTCTCATGCCTCTCTCCACCTCTTCTTGGATTAGACATATTTCCTGGATGATCATTACCCACATATAACTAATCTCAGTCACCACCTCCCAAGAACTGAAAAAATTAAGGTAGTTGATATGTATGGAACGCTTCATAAATCAGTCCAGTCTCAAAGGAATTGCCTGCTAAGCAGCTACAGAAAATATATCCTGAAGAGTTACCTGTGGCATTGTAGAGCTAATGCAGTATTTGCAAAATGGAACTAATGAAACTATCACCTTCACTCAGGAAATCAACCAAAGTCAAAGTGCCAAAACCTGATGTATCAATTCTCAGTATATCAATTTACAGAAAAAGAAAAAAAAGGTCTCAAACCATTAGCCACTTCACAGAAGGTACACAATGAAGTCCCAGATGACAATTTCAAGACCAAGCCCAGGAAGAGAGCAGCATGAGTCCCTGCTGCCTTCATCCAAAGATGAGGGGTTTGTACATAAAAAGTTGTCTAGATAGCTGCTAAGAATTGAAAGAGCACCTAGCCAGCTTTGGTATGTACAGTTAGAAGAAAAAAAAAAGTATTTTAGGTACCTACCCTGTTTGAGCACATCTGAAAAATTTGCTAGGAAATGTCAACCTCATTCAGTGACCAAGTACCATGGTAGGGTTCAATTTCAGGTTTCAAAGCTAGAAGCTGAACTGAGTATTATACACATGCTTGACCTCAGAAGGAAAGACAGCCGCACTATTTTCCAGTGTTATCCAGCCCTGTAGAGTCCCAGGATCTGAGCACACATAATTTGGTGCAGAAAAACCCTATCTGTTTCTCTTTATTGATATTTACAGTATGCAACACTGAGAGATCATATCAAATAAACACATGCCAGGCAACCCACATGCCAACCCTTGAAAGAAGGTTCCTGAAAGCTTTAGTGTACCTAGCAAAAAATGGCATTCATCATTCATCCATGAAATTAAGTGCAATTTACATTCAAATCCTTGTATTTTTCCCAGAGTCCTACAAATCTCAGAGGTGTGATCAGAGCACCCTTTCAGAAAGTGGTCTTGCCAAGTGTATTGCTCTTGATAAGTGCAAAAGGTTTACCTTGTGCAAGCTCTGCCGAGTTCTGGGACAGCAGATCACAAAGATGTGCCACGTGTTTGTAGCAATGCAGATTTAGCAGACAATAATTTAATATACTGGGGATTTATGTACTCAAAAAAAAACCAAACAAAAAACCAGGATAGAAAGCAGAATGAAGAAATGCTGGTCCAAAGTACTTGGTTTTTTCCCTCAAAGTCTAAACCTGCAACTCAGCTACCATTTCACCAAGGAGGGTAATATTATGTTTGCACTGCAAGTTTTATCGGTAAGGGATAAGTGATGGTTATGCAAGCTACAGCAAGAGACTGTCCTAATCTACCTGATGCCTTTAAAATTGCTTCCTTTGCAGCCGATCTAAGAGATGAAAGTAAACACTGTTACCACAACCACCAAGAGAAAATACAGCAGCAAGTTATAGAATCATAGAATCACCAGGTTGGAAGAGACCCACCGCATCATCGAGTCCAACCATTCCCACCAATCTCTAAACCATGCCCCTTAGTACCTCATCCACCCGCACCTTAAACACCTCCAGAGAAGGCAAGTCAACCACCTCCCTGGGCAGACTGTTCCAGTGCCTAATGACCCTTTCTGTGAAGAATTTTTTCCTTATGTCAAGCCTGAACCGCCCCTAGTGGAGCTTGAGGCCATTCCCTCTCNAGTCACTTGGTCATAGAAGGAGATCAGGTTAGTTTGGCAAGACCTGCCTTTCATGAACCCATGTTGGCTGGGCCTGATCACCTGGTTCTCTTGCAAGTGCTTCATGATAGTACTCAAGATCACCTCTTCCATGACTTTCCCTGGTACTGAGGTCAGACTGACAGACCTGTAGTTCCCCGGATCTGCCTCGTGCCCCTTCTTATGGCTCATCAGTCAGCCTCCAGTCCAGTGGTACCTCCCCAGTCATCCAGGACTGCTGGATACATTTCCTCTGCATTTCATTAGGTGGGGTCTCCCTCATGCTTGAGAAGGTTTTGTAGAATTTATAGAATGCTGAACAATGAGTTTGGAAAAGTTTTGACTGATAATGGCTTACATATGGCATACGGAAAACAAGTCTATTTTAAGTGTTGTTCTTCCCCGAGAAGAGATTTTAAAGAGGCACCACATGCTCTAAGATTGTTGGCAACATGCTGAGTGTCCTTTCAGAGAGTGCCTGTAGAACTGCTCCCTGGCTTGTGATGGAAATGTGCTAGCCCACCATAATCCTTGCTAACATTCAGAAGTGGTGTAACTACATTTTATTTCCTGTGCTCGGGAAGTTTTGAGAATATAGCAGGACTAGTGTGTAACACGCAATTCTGAAGAGGATTCCTGGGAAATATTTATTCACCATTGTCAGGTATATGGATCCAGGGCAATAGATACATTTCTTCTACCTAAACCCAAAGAAAGGGAAAAACAGTCATCATTCAAGCCTAGTGTTTAATGTTTTAAAATTTCTTTGTAATACATTATTACAAGGCAATACAAGTATTAGTTAGAGACACTTTGAAATTTATTTGACCAATTATCAGGGGAAAATAAAGTTCTTGAAACCTTTTTATTAAGATGAGTTTTCAGGTCTTTCTCATTTTTCATCAAGATCTAATCTTAAAACATCATGTCAAAGGCATCACACTGACACATGCTGGTTTTCAGATAAGAAATTCATGTTTCTGACCATAATCAAGGATTCCAGGAGCTATTCTTTCAGCAAATTATAGGCAGGAAGGACATAGTGACCTTGTCACAATTCAACCTGCACTGAGAGCAGCCTGTCAACTTAAATTTTGCCTATAATTTCTACAATTACAAAGCATTTCCTTTTCTAAACAATTGCATTGTTTCATGAAACATTTCTAATATTAATCACACAGGTGGGTGAAGTAATCCCTATCAACTTCAGTGATTACAAAAATTTCCAAGATCAAAGCGAGATTATCCTTATAAAGCTTTGTAAGAAAAGAAGTATTAGTTTGTAGCTATTATAAAGACTCTTGCCAACGTCTACAGCTATGACAAGTCACAACAGCGCAAAAAAAAAAAAAGATGAAAAGGGGAATTGCTTATGAATTCTCTCCAAAGTAAATATGTTTTCTATAAATACATTATCAACACTGTTCATGTACCAAACCTTTTGTTAAGGGTAACAAGATTGCTAACAATTATCTGTCATCTGTGACAGGTCACTTAAAGCAGATAGTGTTTCTGTTTTCTGAGTATCTACAGATTTGCGTAATGGAAGCGACATTAAGGACTTCAAAGTAGCTTGTGTGGGAAAGGAACAGTGGAACAACTTGCCTTCCTTCAACCATAAACCAGGTTCTTAATTTTCACATATTTATCATCAGAGATATGCATACAAAGAGTTAAACTTCAAAATATTATCCAAGTTACATTTTTCCTCTATATGAGTGTATGCTGATAAGTGATAAAACGCTACAAAAATTTAAGTAATCTGTTTTATGTACTCCACAAGGCTTTTGACATTGTGATCAACCATCAAGAGGTTCAAAAAACAATTCTCTACCGTGACAGAAAAGAATGGCAGTTATCAAACTCGCAAATTACATTACCAATTTTTTGTCAAACTACTTCAGTGCTTGCATACCTTTTCCTCACATCAGCACGAATTAACTACAAACTAATTCCATAAATACACAGGGCCAAAGTTATCTCTAAGGTACAGCAAGGATTATTTTGGTCTAAATTAAAACCACCTGAATTTTAATGCAAAATAATGAAAGAGTCATGCGCATATCCATTCATCCAGAGTTCAATATTTTTGAAATTTCAAGTCATAGACATTACCGGTGCCCTCTGCCCAATTCAAATAAATGTTTCATTAAGGAAGCTAATTTCACAGTGCTTGGAATGCAAAGTAAGCAAACAAATGAACAAAACAGCATTTGCCATTTCATAACATTAGCGTCATTGTTCATATGGATGAGGGAAAGGCTGTGGATGTATCTTCCTGGACTTCAGCAAAGCCTTTGACACAGTTTCTCACAGCATTCTGCTTCAGAAACTGTCAGCCTCTGGCCTGGACAGGTGTACACTCTCCTGGGTGGAAAACTGGTTGTATGGCTGGGCCCTCAGAGCAGTGGTAAATGGTGTTAATTCCAGTTGGAGGTC